>OX336366.1:33612968-33986433 GCA_946902895.1 Fragum fragum | reverse complement strand
AACCCATTACCAGATGACAAAATATTTAATGGCTGAAATTAAAAAAAGTTGCAGACAACAATTATAAGTTGGTGAAATCTGAAAAATCTTTGTCTGTTGGGGTAGAAATCATTATGAATAATAAAGAAATTGCTTGTAACAAGGAATTGCTTGTAACAAGCAATTTCTTCATTTTCAAAAATGTTTCCTAATATTTTCTCGATGGGCTCAATAAAGCAGGATTGTATGGGAATAGATTATATCAAAATGAGTTCTAGTACTATAGTGGACAAGCAATTGAAAATGTTTATGAATTTTAGGTTTAGTATTTGTTTGTCTTGCGTCTTTTGTATCAAACCAACAATCTATAACTCGGAAAGCTCTAAAGGCAATGGACGTCCTGAATAATAATCTTCGTAAATTCGATTAATCCTTTCCTGTTTTATGAAATTTTAGACTGGTCCAATTTGAAAGAGGTTGCAGAAGACGATGAAAAATGCATGCAATTTGAAATCTGACCATCCTATGTGGTAGAAAATATTGTTGGAAAAGGAGAAATTGCTTGTCACAAGCAATTTCTCCTTTTCCCACAATGTTTTCTCAAGCATAAAATCACAGTGACGTAAAATCCCTAGTTTGTTCAGGAAAGGGTTAAACCCCACACGAATGTATGCTACTTTCCGACACCTTTGTTACTCCATTTTTGAATTATAGTAGCCATATATGGGATCTGAATAACCCGTAAATTTCTTGAAATCTTTATTAGGAGTCAAAAGTACGACATGTTATGAAGATGATTCATACTGATAATGTTATTCGGAGAACTGTATACGTCTCCTTTCTAGACGACAACTTGAGAAAAAAATGGATTTCAATTTTAAAATAAATTCTTATAGTATATGGTTTCTAATATTTTTAGTCAAATCCATGCCATGGGAACTCAAAATCCCTTTTACAAGAATTCAAACAAAAACTCATAGATAACTTTATCCAATCATTGAACCCCGTGTAAGACGGTATTAACATATTAAACATAATTTAAATATTCCTCACATCTAAATGTAATTCCTATTCAAATATTACTGTCTCACTTAACAAAACCAAGACTGTTGTCTTCGCATGATTACGGCAACGTCAGAGTCGATAGGTCTCTTAGAGTTTGCGGGTAAAAAAAATAAAAAATAAAAAAAAATCAAGAAATCATTGTTTGGCTTATAACACTGTTACCGAGAAGCATTTTCCCGTTGATAACATGCAGACCATAGTACCTTTTAATACTTTTCATCTTTAGATATACATAAATTGTGAATCTAAATCGCAGATATTAAAATACATGTTAACTTACCATGAACAAGTGAACACAAGATTATCTGATTATAGACTCTGAATTCGGAGTATGTAATCTTAGTCAAACTTTGGCTATTTTTGAAGAATCCTTCAAAATTCGCGATTTTCCTCGATAAAATACAGACATTCCCTAAATATAGCTTATGATATAAAATGTAAGGATTCATGCACTGTCTCCTAAAAAAGTGTACTGTAGGGGAGAGGGATTTTGTGAGAGTGCAAACACGTGACAAATTCTTCATATCGTTAAAAGTACATGTACTATATTGCATGACCCCTCCCACTAAAAAAAACTTGAGTCAGTACTACCACTACATCCTTTCCGAGCCTCCAGCTGTCTATCATCGATCTTCCTCAAGATCAACCTATTACAAGATGATGAATATTTCAGACAGGAACAAACTGAAACAACAACAACAACAACAACAACAAAAACAAAAACAAAAAAAACTACAAACAAACAAACACATACAGAACAAACAACCAAACAAATAAATCCTTGTGGACGACATTTCAAAGTAAGCTTGAATTTATAAAGAAGTATAAAATACTGAGAAAAAAGTATTACAAACTTTTTTTCTTTTTTCACTGAACGTTTATAAAAACATTTTTCTTCAGTATACCAAAATACGACATCATGTGATAATGGGTCAAGCTTTCAAGACAAAGTTTTAGACTCATCCTAATTGACCAATCGCTGTTGTCAATGAATTAACCAGTCGACCAATCAAATCATTCATTTACCCCAGAAATTAGTTTGTTAATCCAATTATTTGCTGCCATTTTTGTTATCATTTTTTGTTTGTTTGGCGACGTAAACGTCGTAACTACAGCTTATTCAAACTGCAGTTTCGACGTTTAGATCTCCAACCAACTATTCTCATTTTCTGATGAATGCTACTTGCCATAAATTATGCAAAATAAAGCCTTTAAAAATCGAAGCTGGACTTCCTGTCGGAGTTAGTGGGTGGGGCCTGCGATTGGTATATTGAAATAACCCTTAGAACAAATAGCTCGAAATAAGTATTCTTCTAAAGAACTCCCATTCAACTAAAATTGGAAATTTAACAGACGACCTTTTTTTATTGACAAATAATTAGCTATGTTGATTTATATGCAGAAAAACCCTTTCTGTTTTTTTATTTCATCGTATTTAATTCATATATCTATATAAATATTCAAATGATGTTAGCCCTTGTCCTACTGAAAAAATATCCTTTCTTAACTCATTTTTTAGTGAAATTTAGATCTACTTTGTGTTCAAATATTTCCTGAATACTAAAAGAACAAGCAGGTAGTGTAGACTAAGATCAGACTGCACGTCTGTACAGCCTGATCTTTGTCTGTTCACCTGCCATAGCTAATGTAAAAAGGGAATTTTACGGGATCATACTCTTTATATACTATTTACCGAATACTAATGCATGACTGTAAAAAGTACCTATGATAACATACACAGACGGTCACGGTCACTGTTTATTATCACAATAAAATTGAGTTGTTTAGACATTTAGTAGCAGTATAAACACGGATAAAGTGGACTTATTGATAACTGCTAAATGGACATAGATCTAGAAAATCCTGTATACTATTTAGTAGATACAGATTATTTTGTTTGTTTCTTCTGAGGTACGAAATTAAATGAAGCTATGACAGAGTGATTTTAATTTCATACCTCAATAACAACAAAATATATTCTCATCGTAGATATATTACAAAGGTTTATATCATAAAAGGTGTCAAATTAACAAAGATTGAACCAATTATTATATGGAACTACATTTTGCGAAATCATACAAATTTTCTCTGAGATATTAAGATTTTTTTCTGCCAATCAGAATGCTTGAATCTCGAAAAACTCGACCTAAAATGAACTGTGCAAATATGGTTTGAATGATTTTGTGTAAAAAAATCCCTGCGAAATTGGACTTTGTCCATTTTGTTTAGTGATAATCGACAATCAATCTTACACAAATGGAATATTACACAATGTCATCATTGTGAAGACTGAAAGCCTAAATTCTGACCCAGACTGCAAATATGAAAATGCCAATGTGGCTGATTCAGTACCACGAAAAGCAACAGCAACAAATCCATTTCGGAAAGAACCTTTTGAGATTAGTCCTGAGATTTCCTTTGACACAGGCTGACCTTAACAAATTCTAGACCAGAAACTTTTAAAGCGAGCCTTGGCAATCTTTTATAATCTAGACGATGTTCAGCTCAGCTTGACTCAGAGAAAATCGAGTCGCAGATTATTTTTCCCGGGTATATGATCGTTGGGCGAGCAAAATGTCGTAACAAAAGCATTAATAAAGCTGTTGCAAGAAACGATGTTTTGAAGATAATTTTTAGAAGTTCGAAATCAGCTGAAGATTTGGGAAACGGATAAGTGTACATGTAACTATCCCTGTTAACTATTTTTCATATGTTTTTATCCTGATCGAGAAATATCAGCGATGGGACACTAGAAATTGTATCTAAAGCTTGAACAAAGCTTTAGAGAGCTGTTTATTGTGTTGTATCGACGACATGAAAGTAGTTTGTTGTGGTCCTGCGAATCCAAAGTCTTTGTGAACAATTTTAGTTAGTTAATTCTTCGTTCTGCATCGATCTTTCCTTTCAGACATCATTCTTGATCTTGAATTAGGTTCATATGAATTGCTAAAACTAATGTTTAAGTGATTGTATTAAATAATAGATACACTGCTTATAATGTCTATTTTGTTTAGAACACTCGGCAAAACTTATAACAATAATCTGTAGTTTTTGGATGGTAGAATTATCACAAAACTTCGCTTTTGTAAAATTTATTACGTTAAAAAATGGCTGATGTAAAAATGCCAGTAACTAAAAGAAAAATAGTCATTGTGTTAGAATATAAACGAATAAAATAAAAAGCGTATTTAAATGAAATACTAGTATCTAATGAATAGATATGTTCCTGTTTCTGAACTATAACTTCCTTGTTACCCTGCACACATAATCTTTGAGGCAGCTATGTTTTAGTTAATTATATGTTGTCTAGCTTTATAAGTTTTGACCGTTTTCGCAGATTTAAGGCCATTATTTACATTTTATCTCATGAAATTCCCTTATCTTGTCGACCCAGTGAGTCTTTTGGATAAATCTTATTTTACAAATCCTTTAATGGAAAAGAGTACTATTACTTAACATTAGTGGACCCAACTTTGCCATCATTTTTAATCATCAAAGAGGAGGCCAAATGAAAGATAGTTGGTCCCGCCCACTTACTACTTTGGCCCAACCCATTGATTCAAACAGGAAGTTCTGCTTCTATATTTAACCCTCTCCTGTTTTTTCAAATTTTAGACTGGTCCAAATTCAAAGGTCTTGCAGACGACAAATTTAAGTTGAACTTATTTGAACAATAACCATTCTGTAGTGTAGAAAATATTGTGGAAAAAGAAGAAATTGCTTGTAACAAGCAATTTCTTCTTTTTTCAAAATATTTTCTCAAGCATAAAAACGCAGGGACGTAAAAACCAGGGATTAAACGAGAAAGGGTTGAAGGCGTTATTTTGCACAATTTTTGGCCAGCAGCATGTAACAAAAAAGTAGAATGGTTGGTTGACGACTTAAACGTCGTAACGGCATCTTGAATAATCTGCATTTAAGGCATTTAAATCGTCAACCCAACAAAAGAGCTCAATAAAAATGGCGATCAATGTCAGAGTTCAAACTCACTGCTGAATGATTTCATTGGTCGACTAATTATTAATTAAGATGTCAATAAAAAAATCAATATACGTAGTAACGATGTTAAAGTCGGCATAATATAGATGTCGGCTAATGTTCGAGTTCAAAATTCACTTAAGGTCTATATAAATGATTTGATTGGTCGATTTATTATTTGATTGACATCTGCGATAGTTCAATTGACCAATCACGGTTGTCAATGAAATAACAAGTCGACCAATGATATAATTCATTCAGACCAGAAATGAGTTTTGAACTGCGTTAGTGGCCGATATCTTTGTTAACCTTTTTTGTTGGTTTTGCGACTTAACCGTCGTAACTACAGCTTATTCAAAGTGTAGTTACGACATTAAGGTCGCAAACCAACTTTTCTATATTTTTTGGCACATGCTACTGACCATAAATTTTGCAAATTAATTACTTAAAAAATCTGAGCGGGACTTCCTGTCGGAGTTTATGGGTGGGCCGAAAGGAGTAAGTTGGTTGGGCGATCGGTCAATGGTTTATGGAACTTTCTGTTCTATTGTAATTGAAAACTTATATCAGTAAATATTCACTTTTACATATCAGTAATTATTCACTTTTACATAAGACCATGATGCGTTTAATGGCAAAAATATCTTTAAGATCTTTTCATGGTTGGTAGATTTAGGGCGCTGTTCTCCTTGTTAATGGCAATCTTGATTGAGACATCTCGGTGTTTATTTAAGTACAATACAATACATTTTATTGTAGAAAAAGGCCACCGGCCCAAAATACAACATTTTGCACCACAGTACAATTTTTCAATCGTAACATAATCTACTGCCCCTTAGCGACAATCAATCAGTTCTATCAACTTTGTTATATAAATTGTTGTATTTTTAACAGTTGTAAAATTCGCATTTCCCATTAGATTGTTGAAAGCTGCTCGATCCCTACGACCATTATACCAATTATATAAATAATTAAGCCTTATATCTTTAAATTGGTCACACTCGAAAAATGCATGGTATTCATCATCAGTTGTAACAATGTCTCTTGATACGAAACAATGCATGCAAATTCTATCCTCTCTATTTAAAGCAAAACGTCTTCCTAATTCAATGTTTAACTTATGTTTGGAACAGCGGAAACGTGCTACTAGTTTTCTGTACTTAAACGGAATGTCAATCATTAAATATTTTTCTGGCTCTAAAAGAGATTTAAAATGCTTATAAGTATCACATCGTGTAGAACTGTTTATGTCGTAATGCCAGTCTTGTGTCGCACAGGCCGTTAGTCGTTGTTTAAAAATACGCAAAAAATTATTTTCATCTCCTATCTCTTGTGTGATCCAGACGCATCCAAAGCCATACCTAAACAAAATATTCTTTACTTTCGTTGCCCATGTATATCTATTATTTTCATCAAATGACTTTATCATTTTGTAACAATTAAAAGCATTTCTATTATTCGGCATACGCAGCAAATGACACCAAAATCTAATACATTTCGTGTGATAGATAACATACATTGGAAGACATCCGCAATCGCCAAGAACCATACTATTATTGCTTGTAGAATTAACACCCATAAAATATCTACAAAATTCCAATTGTGCTTTTTCCGTAGCCTCACTGTAGGTTGTACCCCAAATTTCAGCTCCGAAAGTTAGTATAGGAGCTATCATACTGTCAAACAATCTAAAGGCATCAGAATGGGAAAAATAACCAAATGATTTTTGAAACAGTTTTATAGAATGAAATGCTTTGCGCCCTTATTCTGCCAGCTGTGATTGTGCTGCAGTCCAAGATAGTGTGGGTGTGAACAAAAGACCCATATACTTGTATTTAGAGACTACATTTACAAGGGTTCCGTTATAATACCACTTTTCATAGTTACGCAACGGGCCACCATTTCTGAAAACCATTATTTCGGTTTTCTTAAGATTAACTTTCATTCCTGAATATTCACAGAAGTTAGAGAGACCATTCCATTGTTGTTGTAAATGTATTGCCATGTCCGCACAGCTCGCTACGTCATCTGCGTACATTAAACAATATTAATTAATTAATAAAGTAATATTTCTTAACTAGAAATCGTAAGTTTCGAAACGATTTTATACCTTTCAATTCAAACAGAGAGGTATAAACAATCTCGAATTCCCTAAGCGCGAAAGTTTGGAACATAGGAACATATGCAAAACATTTACATTTTACAACAAACAAACAGCACATTTCTGCAGGAGCCCAGTGAGTGGGCGTGACCAGAGATCCGTCAATTACAAATCCAATCAATTAAAAAAAAAAAAAAAAAAAAAAACCATAAGACAAAGGTCTATTATATCACAACAAAGACAATATCCGCTAGTCGATTCCGAAATTGCCTCATTTAAATGTGAAACGTTTGTTGACAATAATCATGTCAGCTCGATTAGCTCAGATGGTAGAGCACTTGACTTCAAACCTCAAGATCATGGGTTCGCGCCCTGGGCTGACCATATCAACTAATAAACTAATTGTATTTTGGATGATACACTAAACCGAGGCCTTGCAATGTGTATACACATGGGAATTTTCTTTAAGGGAAAATTCTAACTAATAACCATACAAATCGTCTTGATGAGATAATGATGGAAACAAAATAATCAACAACGACAAAACCCACTACCACCCCATCATGACCAACAACAACAACAGCATCCCACCCCAACTAACCAACCAACCAACCAACCCAAAAAAACAAACAAACAAACAAACAAAACAAAACAAAAAATAGCATCCAATCAATATGAATTGATGACTTCTGGAATCAGAGACTTTTCTGGCAGTAGCACCTTATGATTGTTTTGCTTAACGGCAGTGGGTACTAATAGTCATCCAATGTTCCCGATTTGGAAATATACATAAAGATGTCCCTTCCGAATACCAATTAAGGAATATGAGTTTTGTTATAGGAGTGCCATGCAGATCATATTTTGTAATACATGAAAACAGTCCATGGATTTTATGGGGCTGTTGTATTTTCGGGTTGTTCACTTGCAAGTTTAGTAAAATACACGTTAATCATTTATGATTTATAAAAGAAGTTAATTTTGTTACAAGACCTTATTCACGGTTGAGTATTTGACATCCACGTGGACTCTTGTTTCTTCACCGTGTATTGTTCAGGTACACATACAACTAAATGGCCTCTGTCTCCCTACAAACCTACTCTGATAAGGTGAAATGACTTAAGGATATAATTCACTGGAATCGGCTGACTTAAGGACGAAGCTCATCAAAATTGCTGTTAAGCATTGATTAGTTGATGTACTGTCAATGTTTCTTCCAATGATTAGCCAAGCATGTTAAATCTTGATTGCTTTTCATGTCCGTTTTCTTTTACCAAGTCCCAATATACCAAGATTGCGACGTAATGACTCGTTAGAGCTGGTTTAATCGGTAGAATCTAAAGATGTCTCGAATAAAGAAGAAATTACTTTAGAGTAGACAATCGAAGTTCACGTTGCGGGCTCTGCAAGATATATTTGTGTTCATTTTAGATAAGGAACATATTATAAAAAAAAAACGTTTTGATAGTTCTATGTAGTTATTCTTTAACCCTTTCCTGTACAATCCCTGGTTTCTACGTCGCTGCGTTTTTATACTTTATTGCGGAAATATTGTGGAAAAGACGAAATTGCTTGTAACAATCTACAATATTTATGGTTATTTTTCAAATTAAATCCATTTTATATTTTCGTCTGCAAAACCTTTGAATTTGAACAGGTCTAAAATTTTGCCAAACAAGAAAGGGTTAAAGAAGCATAGAGTAATATGGTACAAAATCGCTTAGGAAGCATAAGTTCTCATTGTGACATTTACACTAGTAGAAAGATCAAAGCATTTCTCCTAGAATTTTATTCCTTATGATTGTATCATTTGACTCGAAAATTGATCGTAAAAACTTTGACAATAGTTCTCCGAAAATTGACCAATCGCGGCTCACAAATAATCAGTCGACCAATGGAATCATTCATTTAGACCATAAGTGAGTTTTGAACTCAAAATTTGGCCGCCAGTTTTGTTAAGGTTATTTTGTTACTTTGGTGATTTAAACGTCGTTCATTGTAACTACAGCTTATTCAAGATGTAGTTACGACGTTTAGGTCGCCAACCAACCATTCTTTTTTTGTTATATGCTACTTGTCATAAATTTTGCAAAATAACGCCGTTTGAATTCGAAATCGAACTTTCTGTTGGAGTCAAAGGGCGGAACCAGCGATTGTATAATTAGGACAGTTGCGATTGAAAATGTCTACTTCAAAAGTTCCTCTCTACAAAGACGAACATTAAGTGAAAATTACATAAACATAGATCATAGTCACGAAGTTAGAACCCAGAAAACCCTTTTTAGAAACCTGGTCGCAAAAATAAATGGTGTTTATCCTCGTTAAGTCAACTAGACGTAATGCTGAATAATGTTTGTCCTAAAAAACATTCTTCAATTAGGCTTCATTACATATTTTATGTATTATATTACTCCGGAAATTGCTATTGCTAATTAATCATGACTACACTTTTTATATTTACTTCTACAATTTCTCATTAAACAATTTAAAAATAAGCACCAGATGTCTTTGAAAAAAGAAAGTATTATAAATCAATTTAAATCCGCTTTATATGAAAAGTAAAGGAACGATAGTCAAATAGAACAGAACAGAACTTTTATTTACACCCACGTACAATTCAGCAGTACAATATTGACAAATAAATACAAATACATGAAATAAACAGTTTAACACATCTGGCTTACCAAAACACCTACATCTATTAGGGGAATATTTGTATGGCTAGTATTTCATTTTCTTATATTTAATCATTGGTATCTATTTGTTTATCTATTTTTTGAGGGATAGATTGTTTCATGTTATGGTTTATATTACTGCTGGTTAGCGATCCATTGCTGTTGCCGCAGCTTTAATCACTGCAGTAACGTCGAGGTTTTGGTCGTCAACCGATGATTTTGTTTTCGGATTTAGTGAAATGATGGAAAGGATATAAGGTTTACGGAGGTGATGAGTGCATGACACAAATCTAGAATTCATTTTAATAAATGATTACCGCCCAGCCTACAATAACCAGCATCCACAACTTGTCACGGTTTGAAACAAGCTGTGGCTACAAGATTTCAGAAGCTAATTATGCTGATTATTTCTTATTATTATCGACAATGTTTTCTACCCCAAGAGACAAAGATATTAAAGATTTCATCAACGTAACATTGTCTTCTGCAACTTCTTTCAATTTGGACCAGTCAAGAATTTTGTCTTCTGGTAATGGGTTAAAGGTTTGAGTCTGTGGTCATGTATACCACAAAATATGTAGTGGCAGTACTGGTGTGAGAAATACCAGGAACCCATGATTAGGTGGAGTTAGGTACTCCAGCCGCCGCGATATGATTGAAATACTGCTAAAAGTGTTGTTAAACCCAATTCAAACAAATCCAATTAGTGAAATGAACATACAGCTTCACCAACTTACGGATCACAACTGTCAATCAAATATCGATTGATCAATCGAATCATTCAGTTAGACCAAAAGTAAACTTTTAATTTTTTTGTTCTTTTAGCGATTTAAGCATCTTATTCAAACTGTAGTTACGATCTTTAAGTCACAAACCATTTATTCGTATTTACAGCTTTATTAACGACATTTTGCTCACCGACGATTTGCTTTTTCCCAATGTACCACATATTTTACAATATAAAAATGTAATTTTGTTTATTTCTTCAGACGACCGACAACTTAAGAGATCAGTGCGCGTTGAATTTCCCCAGTTTTTATACACTGCAGCTAGTTTATTTTAGTAAATTTACGGAACCATGCTGACTTGCTTGTTTTTTCTCTAATTTGAATGTTTTAAACAGAACTGTGCAGACCTATGTTGTCTAGAATTCCAGACATCATCTCCTCTCGGTTGATTGATTGATCGGGTTTAACGCCACCTTTAACAGTATTTCAGTCATATCGCGGCGACTGCAGCACCTAACAATGGATTCCTAGAATTTCTCACACCAGTACTACCGCTACATCCTTTCCTAGCCTCCTACTGCTATCCCACTTAGGTTTACGATTATCCACCCATTGGTGAGGGACAAATGTCGGAAAGGATATGTGCCGCCGCCGGGGATCGTACCCATGACAATTCCCTATACCCTGAGTGTGTATTTCCGTTTATTATCGTCGCTACCGTAGTGCATGCCCATATGAGCGCGCCCCCAGAAGACGGTTAGTTGTTACGGGGGATGGTTAAAGGATACAGGACGAAACTGCTGAGAGCTCCGCCCATTTTTTAACGTGCTCTATGGATAGCACCGTCACAAGGGGCCTCGGTTTAAAGTCTCATCCGATAGACAATCAGTTTGTCTTGAATTTTGACCAGTCTAAAATTTTGTCGTCTGGAAATTTGTTAAAAGGGTTGGAAATGCCACGCACAGGCGGTTATGGTTGATGATCTATAAATAGACGGGTCGCTGGCCACTCCCACTACCCTCCGACAAGGCCTTAATTTCGTATAAAATATAAAACGACGCTAACTCCTTTTCATGCTGAACTCGGAATTTTCTTGATTTGGCAAGAGGAATAGACGAAGATCAGACTGCACTTACGTTTGTCTCCTTTAAGCCAGTGTTTTGATCATGAAATTGGTTTTCGATACATATATTGACTTACAGTCTGACTTCCCATTTTTTCAATCCTTTGATTTCAATACAGTTTTTAATATAGAGATATTATTCAGCATGACAAGAGTTATTTTGTTGAGTGTATGGCTACGAACGTAAAACTTGTAACACAATGTTGGCTTTCAACCTTAACGTCATACAACTTGAATTAGGACTGTTGTACAGCTTTGCTATGCTATAAACGGAGAGTGCTGCGGCCATAGGGTAGTGATAGCGCGTAGGACTCTCAGTCATTCGGCCCCGGATTCGATCCCCGGTCGCGGCGAATATCAATTCAGATATTTGTCTCCCACCAATGGGTGGATAATCTTCAACCTAAGTTGGATGAACAGCTGGAGGCTTGGAAAGGATGTAGTGGTAGTACATGTACTAGTGTGAGAAATACCAGGAATCTATGGTTATGAGCTCCGCGATATAACTAAAATACCGTTAAAAGTGGCGTTAAACCCCATTCAATAAATCATTATAAACGGAGATTTGGCAAGACAATTTCCTATTTAAGGATAGCGGAAATTCCAATTTTTCTTCAGTATGTTTAGTTTGGCCCATTCTAAGTTTGTGATATTTTAAATATGATATTACCGGTGGACAACATAATTTAACTAAAGGGAATTTAACCAATTCTGACTGGTTCAAATTGAAAGAGGCTGCAGACGGCAAAATAATGTTGGTTTAAATTGAAAAAATACTACGGGCCATACGAGGAAGAAAACATTGTGAGGAAATAAGAAATTGCTTGTTACAAGCAATTTCTTTTTTTTCTCACAATGTTTTCTATAGCTATATTTCTTTGGTGCGTAAAAATGCGGGATTCAGCGGTAATGGGTTAAACTGTTTTACGATGTTTCGGTGTCTCTTCTACGACGTGGATATATACATCGCCAGTTCTCTTCTAAAACCTCTTAACTGTAGCTTGATTTAAGGTACAGTTAAGAGGTTTTAGAAGAAACCCGACGTTATTGTACTTCAAAATATTGGCTTACATTACTGTACAAAAGTATTAACAAAAACAATTAAGATATAAAACGCGATATGAGCATTTCAGTGGAAAGTAGAAAATTATCATTCATTACTAATATAGAGATACCTGCCCTTTCCCGCTTCCGCACGGCTACCAAGAAAGCAACCCAGGGAAACCTAACAAAAACATTGTGGATCAGGAAAAAATGCTACGGATGTTCAATTTTCTCATAGTCTGTTTTATTCCCCAAGATACAACGATATTTTAATTTTCATCGATTAGAATTATCGTCTGCATCTTTTATCAATATTGATAAATTTAAAATTCTGTTATCGCATAGGCCATTAACTTCTTCATGTTTAGTATATATCAGACGACTTGAATAAGCTGCAGTTACGACGTTGAGAATTGTTGTTATTTGATTGGTTAATACTCACCTGATAGAAAGTCATATACACGACAGCTGTAGTATATCTTAAGAGCCTCGTCGATGAAAACAAATTTGTCCAAAATGGGGAGGCCGGTCGAGGCTGGCTTCCCTAGAAACGCGAACTTAATTTGCGTTATGTTTAAAGCGAGTTATCGTTGATATGGTGATTGTTTTTATTCTTTGTGAATGTATGCAGTTTAGAATGCACATTATCATAAATCGATTGCAATCAAGCATTTACTCATTCCATGAGACGTCATTCAAAAAGAAAGCGTTCTTTGTCCCTCTAACCGGGAGTATATATATACGAATCTATAATTGTTGTCGCACATTGTTATTTCATGAGGACAACCCTCGCCTACTGCTTAACCCATTACCAAACGGTAAAATTTAGACTGAACGAAATCGCAAGAAATTGCAGACGACAATTTTAGTTGATTTTTTTTTTGTCTTTTGAAGTAGAAAAATATCAATGGGAACCACGAAATTGCTTTTCTTTAGCAATTTCTTCATTTCCAACAATACAACAATATTATCCAAACCGTTCTTCTGGGGGGGGGTTTAATGTATGAAAATGAATTTATATGTCAAATTTCATGCCGGAAATGGATAGGCAGACACCGTAGCAAGAAACAGCATAACTATCACTATACCCAAACTACATTTTATATGGTTACTTCGAATTATACATCTAAACTATTGTCTCATTCATTTGTATGATTTAGTCCATTTTCAGTTTGACAAGTGCAATCTGAAATTGCTTTATTAAATCTAAGAAAGCCTTTGATAAAGTTTCAAGACCATTCTATACTTCTTTTGAAACTTGAATGCATAGGCCTGGGAAATGATATTATCTGCTAGATTTAATCTTATCTGTCTTTTAGCAAACTCTTTGTAGACATATCTGGAAGTTTTCCTAAACCGGCCTCTGTTACATGTGGTGTTCCACAAGGTTCGAGTTTAGGTTCCCTCCTTTTCTTATGTACGTGAATGACATGCCAACTGTTATTAGAAATAAACTCCTGTTGTATGTTGATGACTCAGCTATTTTACTTTAACCCATTCCAACAAAAACAAAATTTTAGACTTGTCCAAATTGAAAGAAGTTGCAGACGACAATTCAAAGTTGTTGAAATTTTAATGATCTTTTTCTTTTTGGGAAGAAAACAATGTGGAAAATGAAGAAATTGCTTGTTGCAAGCAATTTCTTCATTTTCCACAATGTTTTCTAAAGCCTTTTTATTGAGAGGCGTAAAAAGGAGGGATTGAGTGGGAACGGGTTATGGGGATCTATCAAGGGGATCTTTTAAAAATCAGCTCAGTAAAGATTTGAATGAAATTAGTTTATAGTTCATAGACAATAAACTCGTTATATTTTGGGAAAACGAAAGCATTTCTTTTCGAGTCTAAACAAAACTAAAGTCGAATCCCTCTTTAAACGTTTCTTGTAATGACTCGTTATTTCAGTCTTCATGAGCATCTGCAGTTTAATATTAAGGTGTAGAACTTGATTAGTCCCTATCAGGCAAAGAAATTGCCTCCGATTCTATTTGGAAAGAAAAAGCAAGTACACGTCTCAAACTTCTGTATCGAAATCGTCAAATTCTAACTGAACAGACAGAACGGTTAATAGTTGTGCCATTGATACATTGATAGAACGGTCTTTGTACAGAAATCAATTCAGACAAAATAAATTGATTAGTTTCATTCTTAATCTTGAACATGCAGCACATGTTGTTTTCAATGAACTGAAATGTCTTCCTGTCAACAGATGAACTTGTTGACCAGATAGTTCTTTGTGTTATATTTCAAATAAAAATGGCTTAAGTTCGGCGAATTAAACGACATTTATTCAAGCTGTAGTTACGACGTTGAGGTCACTAGTTGATGATTTGCCTTTTATTCCATGTCCCTTACCACATATTTTACAAAATTATGTCGATTAACATTTCAGTCGATCTGCCACGTCGAAGGCCAGAGGGCGTGGTCAAAATATTAGAACGCGTGGTTAAAAGTTGTTGTGAAAAAGAGCTTTCAACGCATTCGTATACACATTTAACAATAAATAGCAAACAATTTTTTGTAATATGATGTAAGCTTTCCTGTCATTCCGTGAATATACTGAATAGAAGTGGTATGTAATTATGGTTTTGTAGCATTATTATTGAAAAGTGTGTAAGGGTCAACAAAATAAACCGAATTCGGGGACTGGAAATAGCATTTTCGGTTACCAACGTTACTTTGATTACGATACGTGGACGAATGGCGTGTACACGGCGACACTGCCCGTGTTTGTGTGAACGGAAAAAGGGGGCGGGGGGAGGGGAATACTGATATAGAAGCATTGGTAGAAGAAAATTACGCGGTTAAAAATGTACGAATGAATAAATAAATAAATAAACAAATAAAACATAAATGAAAATTGGGCAAGTAAATTTTATACCAAAAGTCTTCTTGTCACTTGTAATCAAATTTGGGCTGCACATACTTTTGTATTCTAAAAAAAGACATAGCTTTCGAAGAAAATCATACGAGCTCTGTTGATTCGAAGATATTTTTCGGGGTTTAAAGCGCGTTTTTTTTCAAAATGCGTGTCTGAGGTCAGGCATAATTCAATCAGAGGTCTAGATAAGTGGGGCAACACCATTCTAAAATACTTATTTCTCGACGAATCCCTATGTTGTGGGTACTCATTCGAATCGTCTCGATGAGACGATTCAAATGAGTACCTACAACATAGGGTTTTTGGCAGTATTGGTGAAATATTAAAATCTAAAATACGAATTACGCCCTCTATCTGTTGCTCTGTCAATTGTTATAAGTTTGAGAAATCTCAATAGGATGACAGGATTAATTTTGAATAATTGTCAGATCGACGCATATCAAAAATTGATTGACCAATCAAATCACTGATTTAGTTTGAAAGTGAATGTTTGACTTTGACACTAATGTTAAACAGTTTTGTCAGCATGACGACTTAAACGGTTTCTTCAATCTGTGGTTACGACATCAAAGTCGCAAACCAATTTATCCACTTTGTTTTGTGTCCCGTTCCATATATTTTACAAACTGACATCGTTAGATATCACTCTCTTGTACCTCGGTTCATTCTCCATTCACTCCAATAAATAGACCGATAATACGTCATCAATACCACAATAAATTTCAATTTAAAACTTAGATCATCCATATGAGATGTTTCTTCCGTTAGCATTTCGAACGGTTTTATAACAAAAGTAATTCGATTATTTAAAGGTAAACTATGAACTTTTAGTGTTCATATAATGTACCTTGAACCATAATTATCATCTCCTAAACGTTTTATTTCTTGTTAAGAATAGAAAAGGAATATATATTTCATTCTTAGGTTTGACAAGAATCTTGCCATTTAGCCTATCGCAGAGGTATTTGGTGAGAGTAACGAACAACAACTCTGGTTTGATATACCAGTCAAACTGTCATGTCGAAGGTCTGTTAGTGTGGCGAGCGATCCACCAATTATCAAGTAACAGTTGCTGTTACCATGGCTATTTTATTGTCGTGATTGGTTGTTGTACTACTTTATTTATTGTCGTAAAACTGTAATTAGCTTGTATGCTAATGATAAATTACGTCCGGGAGAGTTGAAAATATTGATTATTTAGTACTTTGTCTTAGAATAAATGCACTTTCGCTAGTTCTAAAATACTTTACGGAGACAGAGGCTTGTTGAAAAAAAAAAAACAAAAAAAAAACAACAACAACAACAACAAAAAAAAAAAAACAACAACAACAACAAAATATGTTCTCATGAGAATTCTCGTAAACAGTCCTTGCTCAATCTATTTTGAGATACAACCATCATGTAGCCGAGAAAGTGTCTGGTATATCGTAAGTGGGCGGTCAAAACCTCGAAACTACAGGTTGTAGTTATGATATTTTGATCACCGACTAACGATGTATTATTGAAATATTATCAGTGGACGGTCAAAACCTCGTAACTACAGGCTTTAGTTATGATATTTTGATCACCGACTAACGATGTATTATTGAAATATTATCACGGACGGTCCAAACCTCGAAACTACAGGTTGTAGTTATGATATTTTGGTCACCGACTAAAGATGCATTATTGAAATATTATCACGGACGGTCAAAACCTCATAACTACAGGCTTTAGTTATGATATTTTGATCACCGACTAACGATGTATTATAAAATATTATCACGGACGGTCAAAACCTCGAAACTACAGGTTGTAGTTATGATATTTTGATCACCGACTAACGATGTATTATTGAAATATTATCAGTGGACGGTCAAAACCTCGAAACTACAGGTTTTAGTTATGATATTTTGGTTACCGACTAAAGATGTATTATATCTATTAGAATAAATCGCTTTGGTAAAGCTTGTAAATAAAAAACAGTCATTAACAAAGGCATTGCAAAATATTTCTTAAATTATATGTACCAATCTGGAGCTTAGGTTAAGTGAAAATTTGTACTCCACACCGATAGAGAGTAAATAGGTATTGCATCAAGGTCCTGGGCTCTTTATCCGGAAGTCGTGAGTCTGAACCAGATGCCATCAATGTTTTTCGTTTGCATATTCATTTCTTTAGTATCTATTAAAATCACAATACTCCTTAAGCTGCATTTTTTTGCAAGAGAAATAATAGGTTTACAATTTCATCACTCCCTCGTAAATAAAACTCTTACTAAAATCTCTTGCTAAAAATCATGCGAATACGAAACACAGTAAACATTACGAGCGACTTAACAATAAAATCAAAATAGTTTAATTTCAATAGGTGCCCCCCCCCCCCCGAAATCAATCGAGTTTGGATATAAGTTTACGTACGACAAATTCATGCACCAGACACTATCACTCAATTCGGTATTACATTGCTTTCTTATTTGACGGATCGCTGTTCCAGCCCATTGACTTCGCTGACCACACTCGCTGTCTCCGACAGGAAGTTTGACTTAGGCGGCATACGACGTTATTTGTAAAATCTATGGCCAGTAGCATTTAACCCATTACCACACAGCAAGATTTTACACTGGTCCAAATTCAAAGGAGTTGCAGACGACAAATTAAAGTTTATGAAAGTTTAGATTTTATCAACTTTTTGGGTAGAAAACATTGTGGAAGATGAAGAAATTGCTTGTCACAATGTTTTCAAAAGCTCTTACCCTGGGGGCGTCTAAAAGCGCCACTGAGATGGAATGGGTTAACAAAAAAGTAAAATTGTTGGTGACCTAAACGTCGTAACTACAGCTCGAAAGAGCGTGTAAGTCGCCAAACCCACAAAAAATGTTTTATATATATGTAGACCAATGTTTGGGTCCACTTCTGGTCTAAATGAATGATATGATTGGTCGATTGATCCTTTTACAGACAGATGCGATTGGTTGATTAACCTATTCCCTCACAATGACGGTTTTTGACACCCTTCTAAAAGAACAATTCATTCTCCACAATGTTTTCTACCAAGAAAGTTTAAAAAAATATATATTTTCATAGCTTTATATTGTTGTCTGCAACTCCTTTCAATTTGGACCAGTCTAAAATTTTGCCGTCTGGTAATGGGTTAAGGCAAACATGTATCTTCTTGATATGTCGAGGTGTAAAAGCTAGAGGGTCAATGGGGTTCGAATGTCGCCCTCCCCCCGGTGATAAATGGAGGCCATATCAGGACCCGAGCTTCACGGTTGTTACCATTGACCCGTTAACCGACGGTAAAGTTTTAGACTTTTCCAAAATGAAAGGATTTGCAGACGACAATTTAAAGTTTACAAAATATTAGATTTGTTTAACTTTTTGGGTAGAAAACAATGTGAAAAATGAAGAAAAAAATGCTTGTTACAAGCAATTTCTTCATTTACACAATGTTTTCCAAATCGTTTTTCTATAGGGGCGTCGAAAAGCGTCATTGTATGGGAATGGGATAAACCGCAAGTAAACGAAAGTTGCCCTAAGATATTATAAAATCCTATTTTGAGCCATGTAAAGTTTATCTCTCAAAACGATGCATAAAAGTGCAACATAATTGCAAGTTTTTTCATCATGCGCATTACCTTAATTTCTAATTTTGCAAATTTGTATGCGTTTCGTTATGTAAATTGATTACGTGTATTCATTATCAAAATTCTTTTTCTTGTGTTCGTATAAAATTATATATCATAAATACTTATTTGTCTGCAATACCCTGTTTCAGACCATATTCCCACTTGTAAAATGAAACCGACAGCATCGTTCATTTCACCGAAAACGATCATCTTTTTCTGAACTCGCGTATTACATTCGATTCTAAAATCAGTCGTGTTTGCTTATACCACGATTTCCCTAACCTATCACCAGACGACAAGATTTTAAACTAATCGAAATTCAAAGTCGTTGCAGACGACATTTACAATTTCATAGAATTTTAATTAACCGAGTCTTCGAATGAAATGAGCGAAATGAAAAAACTGCTCGTAACAAACAATGTCTTGATATTCCACATTATTTTATCGAAATTCTTTCTGAACGATGTAAAAAGATCGATTATGTGGGAATGGGTTAACTATACTATATATTTTAAAAGTTATGTGATGCGTTTATTGACGCTCGTATCATTCAATCTAATATATATATCGTCGGCTTAGAGCAAAAACATAGTATGTCTCTATACATTGTATAGAGACATACTATGTTTTTGCTCTAAGCCCTCGATATGTATATACGAAAATGAGACATCCAGAGAAAATGGCTGACTAGGGACGAACTTTAAATTTGGTATCTTCTAATTCTCTGAATCTAGAGGGGTCAACTTATCCTTGATGTTTATTTAACCAATTACCAGGCGGCAAACATTTAGACTGGTCCAAATTGAAAGGAGTTGTAGACGACACTATAAAAATTGTGAAATTTTGGAGTTTTTCAACTTAATGCGTGGAAAAAATTATTGAAAATGAAGAAATTGTTTATTAAAAGCAATTTCTTCATTTTTCACAATGTTTTTTCAATTGCTTTTTTGAGGGGCGTCAAAAAGCGTCATTGTATGGGAATGGATTAAAAGCAGTGTCCCTAAACGACCTTTTTTTCTGCATCCCCAAAGGTGGGCACTTTTCCAATTGATAGGTCATATATATAAATAATAGTTATAAAAAATAAAAGAAAAAATTAGAGAAAAACGGAGAGAGGGACAGAGGATTGATGAGTGTCTTTTAGTCTTATTGATAGTAATATATTTGTAAATGAACTCCCATCTGACAGTTATTATTCTGTTTTATTGCAATAACTGATAGCCTTTCATTTACCGACATTAAAAGAAATGGTAATCACCTAGTTCATCTCTAGATAAAGAACCTTTACCAGAAGACAGGCTTTTCCATCGTCAAAATTCACTTGCACACAATGACTCAAACTGTATTTACTTGAAGAAAATATTTCGAGAATAGAAAAACTAGCTTAAAGCAAGTATAATTTACCAGTCGCGACCGTCAATCAAATAACCAGTCGACCAATGAAATAATTCATTGAGACCAGGCATGAGTTTTGATCTCCGACACTGACGGTATTTTTTGGGTTTACCTTTTTTGTTGGTTTGGCGACTAAAACTTCGTATCTACAGCTAATTCAACCGTAAGTTAAGACGTTTAGGTCGCCAACCAGCTATTCTATATTTTTTTATTCATGCTACTGGCCACTAATGTTTCAAAGTGTTTCGCCGTTTAACCATTTCCTGTTCAATCCCTGGATTTTACGTCCACGTGATTTTCTAATTGAGAAAACATTGTAGAAAAACAAGAAATTGCTTGTGACAAGCAATTTCTTTTTTTTTCCACAATATTTTCTACCTTACTCGATGGTTCTTTTTCAAATTAAATCCGTTTTAAATTTTTGTCTGCAAAACCATTGAATATGAACGGATCTAAAAATTTGCAAAACAGGAAAGGGGAGTTCCTGTCGGTATCAACGGGAGGAGCTAAAGAAGTAAGGGGCGGGACCAGCGATTGATCAATTTATGGACCTACTTCATCGGACATTAATTTTAGTTTTCGGGAGATCTTAGCCAATTGACAGTTTGCGTATGTCAGTCGAAAAGGTATTGACAAATCAATGAAGTGTACTTTTACCTCTTAAATTTCAGTAAAACATTCTTACTATTATTAACCCATTTCCACTCATTGACGCTTTCAGACGTCCCCAATAAAAAAGCTTTGGAAAATATTGTGGAAAATGAAGAAATTGCTTGTGACAAGCAATTTCTTCATTTTCCACAATGTTTTCTACCAAGAAAGTTGAAAAATCCTAAATTTCATGAACTTTTCATTGTAGTCTGCAACTTCTTTCAATTTGTACCAGTCTTAAATTATGCCGTCTGGCAATGGGTTAAAGTAGAGTTACGATGTTTAGGGATACCAACCAACTAAATGCCTTTTATTTTATGTTCCGGACAACATATTTATAAAATAATGTCGTTTACAACCTGGGTCAAACTGCAATGTCTGAGTTCAGTTAGTGTGGTCGGTGAACCGTCAATTGACCATTCGCTGGCCCCGCCCACTCACTCCTTTAACGACGCCCACTGACTCCAACAGGAAGTCCCGCTTCGATTTTAAATGTCGTTATTTTGCAAAATTTATGGCCAGTAGCATCGAACAAAAAAGGACAATAGTTGTATGGCGACCTAAACGCAGTAACTATAGCAAGAATAAGCTGTAGTTACGTCGTTAAAGTCACCAAACCATCAAAAATGATTTACAACAATGGCGGCCAATCTAGGAGTTCAAATGTCAATTCCGGGCTGAATGAATTATTTGATTGGTCAATATATTCCTTGATTGACAGTCGCGATTGGTCAATTATGCACCGAAAGTTCAAAGTTACGAGAAAATGTGTTCAGTGTGGTCATTCAAAATCCCTTGTTGAATATGGATTATTTGTCTTAGGCAGCTAAGCATGGGTGAGTTGACTATTCTTATGTCTCTCTTTTTACAATGGTTTATTTACAACAAGAGATGTCGCAAACCTGACTTATATCCCGACCCTCATTTTGTCACTCAAGTAGTACAGTTGACCTTTGACCTATGTGACAAAAAAAAAAAAAAAAAAAAACACACACACAAAAAAACCACAAACAAACAAACAAACAAACAAAAAAAAAAAACAAACAAAAAACAAAAAAAAACCAACCCCCCCCCCCAAAAAAAAAAAAAAAAAAAAAAAGAAAACAACAAAAAAAAAAAAACCTAAAGAGCACATTCTTGGATCATTGACAAGAGCATTTCATGGATGTATGACAACTGGTTCTAGAATTAAAGAACGGAACTAAATAATACTACGGACGAGCGGACGGACGGATGAACGGACAGATAGACAGAGATGATGAAACCAATATACCAATATACCCAATCTACTTCGTAGGTGAAGGTATAATAAAGACAAAGAAAGTAGATTTACTGTAAACTATCTATCGACCTAAAGCTAGTATCTTTAGCTCGCCCGGCACAAATGTCTCGAAAGAGCTATTGTCGTAACCTCGGTGTAAGCGCCCCACTTGGTTAAAGTTCTTAAATTTCTGTTTTAACTATTTCTAAGGGTCTCACATTTCACATATGCGCCCTGAGGATGGTTACCCTTCATGTAGGAATTTGATGACTTGTGACATTGACCTTTACCCGTTAAAAAAACTTCTAACAAATACGTTACATTTTCTGAATACTAAAAAATAGAGCCGTCATACTTCATATATAACATAACATAACATATATTTTATTGCATGAAAACATAACATGTTTTATAGCAAGTATAAATACACATTACAAAATCTGTGAAATGAATTAACGGAAGAGCACATGATGTTAAAGTGCTTTGTTTAGGTTCGGATTTTATTAGCAAAATAGATGTACTTTGATAAATTCAAAATGACATTTTTTGATGAAGATGACAGAAGGTTAGATAGTTTTTGAACTGTTGGCCATGTATAATAATATTTTTTAATGTATTTCGAGCGAATGCTAGAAAACTTTGTGCAAACTAGTATGAAGTGAAATTCGTTTTCTATCTACCCGGAATTGCAATTTTTACAAATTCTCTCTTGTTTTGTTACATTAGTTTTGCGCCCACTTTCAATAGCTAAATCATGAGGCGATAATCGTAGTCTTGTTAAGGATATTCTATATTTTGGTTCGTGTAGGAAATCAAGATAATTTTCATATATAAAATCATGTTTTATAAGGCTATAGAAACTAAGGCGTGGAGAATTATTGATTGAGGAATACCAGCTTTGCTTAAAGATATCAAGAATACGTTGTTTGATGATATGAAAATTGATGTTTATATCGAATTGATTTTCCCAAACGTCATTAAATCCTATTTGTTCTATTGTCTGTTTCACGCAGAATGCCCAGTTATTGCCTCTATATGTGAGGTTTCGATCAGTATCTACTTTAAGCATATGATATGTTTTGAATAATAGTGATTCGCGTTTTGAATTTAAGATTTTACACCAATACTTGAGGATTACTAATTTTCTATGTAAGGACATAGGTATTCGTCCTAGCTCGCCATATATAGCGTTCAAGTTTTTAGAAATTTTTACACATAAAATTCTCCTGCAAAATTTTGAAAATACTAATTCAATATCCTGACAGGGGTGTACACCCCAAACTTCAGCAGAATAGTTTAAAACGGGCAACACAAGAGAGTCGAACAAATTGAGTTTTTTTGACATTGTAATTTCTAAATGGTTAAATATGGTGAACAGGTTGTGTAGAGGGATCCTTGCATTCTGTGCTATTACTTTTTGTGAGCGTTTCCAGTTTCCATTCTTGAAAAAGTACACTCCAAGGTATTTGAAAGAATCTACAATTTCAATTTTCTCGTTGTAAAGATAAAACTCGTGTGTTGTCGGCCTATAACTGTTATTTTCAAAGATCATTATTTTGGTTTTTGATACATTAAGTTTGAGATTGAATGTATTACTATATGATTCGATGTCATTAAGGATAGACTGAAGTGATTTGGGGTCGTAGGAAAAAACAACTGCATCATCAGCAAATAACAACATAAATAATTTAACTACATCAAATGTAAAAAGTCCTTCTATATTAGAATTAATATGCTGTAGAATGTCATTAATGAAGAATAGATAAAGAATACTGCTGCACGGATCGCCCTGCTTGACGCCTATTTTTGACAAAATAGGGTTTGATTTAAGTGTGTTATAGCGTATTGACGATTTTACTGTTTTATACATAGATTTGATTGCTGTTATAAGTTTGTTACTGATATCAGAGTCGTAAAGTTTTTTCCATAATAATGTTCTATCAATTTTATCAAACATCTTTTTCCCAATCTAGAAATGCTGTATATACTTTTTTCTTTTCTGATAATGTTTTTGAGATTATTGCGTGGAGAATAAAGATACAATCAACTGTAGATTTGTTTTTTTTGGAATCCAAACTGATTTTCTATCAATTTTTCATGTTTATTTGACCACTTTATTAACATATACACTCATCCGGTGATAGGCTTTCACCTGTGACGAAGATGCATGACCTTTAACCAATGGCTTTATCCAAAAATTTAATCTTTCTTATATTTTCTGAATGCTTAACCTATACATTGCTCAGGTGATATATGAGTTCACTTTTGACCAAGATCTTTACCCTATATGACCTAGACCTTTGACCTTCTTTTAAAAACTTTAACAAACTTTTTTTTTTCTGAATGCTATGATGTCAATTTTCAAGTATACTCTAATCAGGCGATAGGCTTTCACTTATGACCAAGACCTTCGAACCTTTGATCTTGACCTTTGACCCACTTTTTAAAATGTAAACAAAAAATCTTTAAACTGATAAACTTATGTATACTCCAATCAGGTGATAGGATTTCATATGTGACTATAGTCCTTGACACTGTGACCTTTACCCCGATCCACACTATTAACTTTTTTCCATAACATAATCATTACCATATTTCTATGACAAACACCCATTAGGGAGAGCTATGCTGTCCATAGACATCTCTTGTTTGCCTGTTGAATTCATCTCAATAACTCATTCATTACTAGACGATGGAAATTTAGACTGGCCAAAACTGAAAGAACTTGTGGACGATATTTAAATGTGGTAAAATTTGAATAACAATGACACAAAAGGTTGACAACAATAAGAGAAATGGAGAATGTCTAGTTACAAGCAATTTCTCATTTGTCAACACAGTTTTGCAAAGCTATATTCCTTCAAGGCGTCTAAAAGAGGAATTTTATGTGTATGTGGTGTGTGTGAGTGTGTGTGTGAGAGAGAGAGAGAGATACATAGATAGATAGATGGAGAGAGAGAGAGAGAGAGAGAGAGAGAGAGAGAGAGAGAGAGAGAGAGAGAGAGAGAGAGAGAGAGAGAGAGAGAGAGAGAGAGAGAGAGAGAGAGAGAGAGAGAGAGAGAGAGAGTGAGAGAGAGAGAGAGAGAGAGAGAGAGCGATAGAGAGACAGAGACAGAGACAGAGAGTGAGAGGACTTGTAATTTACATTTTACGATTAATTGACGGTGAAAAGTTTCGAACATGGTCAGCCTGTGCACTCCGCGCAGTCTGATCAGAGTCGATATCACCGACATTTCATATATGGTCTATTTTCGTGTGAAGGGTCAAATTTGAAGAAAATAGCCTAGTAGAAAGAACATAGTCTAGTAGACAACGTTATCTCTACAAGTAATTCCTCATTATTTGATCCAATTAATCATTACTTGTACTGTTGCCAGCTAGCTTTACTAAATAAGGAAATGCCGGAAATGCCACCTGTCTTGAGCAAAAGAAGCATCGTGCATCATGCAAATGTCGTGTTTGATTTCTTCTGAATTTCAAGTCTTTTATCAGTCATTTGTCGTCAATGCAACGGGATTCAGCACAAAGAACATCAACAAAATAAAGTTATTGCAATTAGGTTTCTTACAAACAGTGTAATCGACCAATCGCGGCTGTCAATCAAGGAATAAACAGACAAATCAAATAATCTATTTAAATCGGACCTGAGCCTATCAACTATGACAATGGCCGCCATTTTCGTTAACCTTTATTGTTGGTTGGCGACTTGAACGTCGTACTACAACTTATTCAAGCTGTAGTTACGACGTTTAGGTCACCAACCAACCATTTTACTTTTTTGTTACATGCTACTGGCCACAATTTTTGCAAAATTAGGCCGTAAAAAATTGAAGCGGGACTTCCTGTAGGAGTAGGTGGGAGTGGCCACCGACGTAAGTGGGCGGGGCCAGCGTTTTGTCAATTTGCTGTGTATGTCAATGCAAAAGTACAGTTCAGTAAAAAGTTCAGTACCTCTAAATATCTTGCAAAATAGGCGGATCACTAGCCAAGCCTACTGACTTCAATAGGAAGTTTGACTTGAATATTGAACTGCATTATTTTGCCCAATTCATGGTCATTGTGATATTACAAATAAGCAAAAGGGAATAGATGGTTGGTTGGCGACTGAAACGTTGTAACTACAGCTTGAATAAGCTATAGTTACGACATTAAGTCGCCAATAAAATGCTTCATAGGTCAACCAATGATTTTTTAAGTGAGTTATCGATTTGACTTGTAAATCGATTTTATTTGAGAGACGCGATCCGTTAATTAACAATGTTGTCATTAATTTAAAGTATTGTTATCGTCCGTATATCAAACTTTTTGACCACGTTTTTTTACAAGAGACAACACTTCGATCAAATGTACACTTTATTCGTAAAAAAACAAACTTTGGAAAACATTGTGGAAAATGAAGAAATTGCTTGTTACAAGCAATTTCTCCATCATACACAATGTTTTCTATCAAAAGGGGGAAAATTTCACCATCTAAACATTGCCTTCTGCAACATCCTTAAATTTGTACCAATATAAAATTTTGTCGTATGAAATCAGGCTAGTAAAAGAGAATAGAGTGCACTAACCAACCTTTCAGAAGGTTGCCTTTTTGATTGAGCGAAATTATGAATCGTAGTGGCAATGAAATGTTGTGTCGGATTGGAAATTCAGTAAAAGCATTTAGTCATGTTTGAATTGGTTAATTGGTTAATTCCTTGGTTACCTTATCTTGAAAGCCTTTGACAAAGAAGATTACTAAACAGAACCTTCTTTGCTCGCTTTGCCCACAGTACTTTCAGTACTTTCATTTAAAATTGTTGCAAACGCGGACTTAAACTAATATTTTGATATCCTGTTCGGATCCCTGGTTACGATAATTCGCGTATAAAATTAATTATCAATGCGGTTCACATATAGAGCCATACATGCAGTGGTGTGAAACTACAGATTTTTCTCCCCTTGTTCTTGGACAAGTAAGACATAATTTTCTACTTTCACAAAATGAAAATGAACTTGTCCACAAAAAGATAAAATTTGAGAAAACATTGCCGTTTATAATAATAATAATATATACATATATAAAAAAAGTAGGAACCCAGCATTTTCTTTATGAAACACAATATTTTCCAACTTTCAATTAAACATTCTGATAATTTTTCCAAAATATGAGTAATTTTGTAGATGATTTGCCATAGTATTACTTGTCCCCGGACAAGTGGCATTGAAAAATGTATTTGTCTGCAGGTAGGAAAGTCTATGTCAGACAGGAAAGTCCTTACCTCTGTTTTAAGTATCGAGGGAGATATCCTTTAATTGATATGTTTTTGTAGATCTGGTACCGACAGATGACAAAGTGGAAAAGGCCCTGCAGTATGTCGAAGACATGAAGCCGGGTACGTGTAACAATGGGACTGGTGACGTGTTACAACTCGATTTTGACGTCACTGTGTGGAATCAATACACAGACCCAGCCATTAGGTATGATTGGTTAACACATTCTCTCACAATGACTCTTTTTGACGCCAACCAAAAAAAAAAAAAAAAAAAAAATAATTGCCCACCGAGACGATTCTAATGCGTTCAAACAACATAGAATTTTGTAACGTTTTTTTTTCTTTAAGCTAATATAATGCTAATACAACAACATGGGATTTCGTTACGATTTTACTTCAAGAAAAATGCATTCACTTCTTAAGAGATTTTGCTTTTTAAATTGGAATTTCAATTATGGTCGCTTAACGAAGTGGTCGCGTAAAAGACGTGGTCGCTCGAGCAAGATCGACTGTACAGGTGAAACATTTCTTTTCTCCACCTGTACGTCTCTACTTTTACAGGCAAAGTTTTCTTCTAACGAATGTGTTTAATAACATGTTTCAGAACTGCCAACTTCTTGTCCAAGGTCATTGAAATGGACGGTGGAAATCTAGACAATCTGTCCGATGAAATGTTTTTCTTGATGGTACGAAATAACGTCCACGGCGATTCGCTCATATTTGGATCTGCCATTGCTCTGGAACCAGGAGTTTATAGGTAAGAAATTGGTTGCCATTTGTTTACATTGTCTTAGATAAAGCATTAAAACATACCATATACATGTGAAGTTAAATGTTTAAAACGAATTCTTTGAACCACAACGGATGAGAGGATGCTGTTACAGGAGTGTGGCATTCCCATGCCCGAGTTGTCTGTCACGGGCTTTTCTATTTTCGTACATTTTTCAAGGTCACTGGTCAAGGGACAAGTTAATATCAGGGCAAATCTTGGAATGGTACAAATAGATCTCCAAGGTTTTCCCGTTGTGTTTATATTGAAGGGTAGAAAATATTGTTGTCAATAAAGAAAATGATGGGTTCCAGCATTTTCTTCATTAACAACAATGTTTTCACGAAAGTTATCTTTCTCTCTTCTAAATGTCTCAATTATAGAATATTTAAAACTGACTTAGTCATTGAACATTATTTTAAGCTTTACCTAATGATTTGGCCACTGCGCTTTGTCATTTTAGATGTCTGAATAACAAACTGCCAGTTGAATTTGGCAGGTTCTGGGGCACGGATAGGGATGATAGATTATGTGAGCTTTGTTCTGAACATGAACTTAGAGACGAGTATCACTACCTTTATGTTTGTAGTTATTTTGAGGATCTAAGACGTTTGTGTCTTCCTAGGGGTTTGTCACGGCACACTAGTACTATTCAGTATAGTGATCTAATGAATACTAATGAAATAAAGCTTTTGTTAAAACTTGGACAATTTTGTAAAGAAATTTTGAAAACACTTAAGGTAATATATAACCAGTAACAAGTAACCTGATATATATGAATTTTGAACGGTTTATTAAATGTTTTTCACTCAACTCCTCTGAGGTGAGCCAGTAATTCGCGCACAGTGGCCCCAAGACCCACATTTCTTATTATATTTTACAGTGACAATCCTAAATAGTTTAATTTGATACTGTATATGTCTATTATCCATTCTATTGAAGTCTAGCCTGATGCCATGTAGATACGCAAGAGAGTGGTTCCTTTGCGGATATATATGAAATTAGACCTTAATGAGTAGTCATTTCAAATGTGATTATTGCTCTCTTTCTAAAAGAAAGATTTATTTGGTCTAAGACCATGTACTAACTTATTATTTTAGTAATTGTATATGCCATTGTCATCTGCAGTTTATTTTATGTATTATTGAGAAATTACCACTTTTTTTTATCTTCTAGAGAGCTTGCTTATAAACTGGGGGCCTTATCTGCAATTCTTTTATTCATTCTTCATCATGTCCTTTGATTGTCGTTGGTTAAATCTAGTCAGCTTTATTTGGAGTTTTCATCAAACTTTTCACGTGTTTTGTTTATTGTATTTGTTACAATGTAATATGTTGACCTATACTCCGGTTAGGAGTCCTGGTCTTTGAATAAAAAACCTTGAAACCTTGTTTTCCTTATGCGATACGTATTGAAATTATCGGTTTAATTATCCAGTCACAGGATTGTTACCATGAACATACAACATGCATACAAAAACAAACAAACAAACAAACAAACAAACAATAAAAACAACAAATCCAATAGGTAAATATCATCCATGCAATCAGGTACAGAAATCAACAATTAGAGTCATATATTTACCTTTTATCATTTTTAAATATTTCATGGTATCTATTTCCAATTATGAAGGTAACAATAAACCATAGTATTAGTGTTTTCGAGTGCATAACTTACATGTGTATTGTTTGTGTGTTTCATGTTTGTATGTTTATCAAATTAAGAAAGAGAGAGAAAATACAAAACAAAAATGAAAAATAATTCTCTTTAACCAATTAACCTATTACAATCTTAGACTTGTCCATTTTAAAAGAAGCGCGGCAGTAGATGACAGTTTTATTCAACAAAATTTTACAACTCCTGTTTACTTTTTTGGTCTGATGTGAAAATGAATAAGAAGAAATTGCTTGTTAAAAGAAACCTCTCAATTTTCCACAATGTTGACCAAAGTTCCTACTTAAGGATTGTGAACATAGTTAAACCCTAAAGACTTCAGCTTAATATTGTAAGAAGGCATTTTCTTTTTACAAGATGATGATAAAGAAGGTATTTAAAACAATTTCAAAGACGTCATGATAGGTGTAAAGCCTCATACAACATACATCGTTATACAAGTTATATCGGTGGGTCTGCACGAAATAATTGTAACTGCATATAAAAAGATAGGCAGTTTCAACTGTTTCGTGCTGATCCATCGATATGTGAACCACGAATGCAAGATGAATTTGAATATTTTTTTATTCTTTCCAGCAAATATTCTGCGTTTTGTCCATACGCCTATAAGAAAAACAACACCGTAAAATCCCATGATTTGTCCCTGAACTACAGTTATCTAGACCCAAAGACAGAATGGTACAACAGTGTTAAAATCAAACCCTGGCAAAATGCAACAATAGTTACGGACGGAATTAATTACAGGTAAAAAAAATTGAAAAAGATTATCATTCTCTTTCATTATGTTTATTCCCACACAATAATGCTTTTGGAATCCCCCAAGAAAAAGCAGTGTAAATATTATAAATGAAGAAGAAATTTCTTTATACAATCAATTAAATTGCATTTTACAGACATTTTCTTCATTACTCATAATGTTTTCTTCCGCCAAAGAAAAAAACTTTTCGTATTACATTGACTTAAATTAGTATGCAACTTCTTTCAATTAGATTACTCCAACTTTTTGTTGTCTTGTAATGGGTTAATCGCGTTTCCTCAGCTCATTCTTTTGAAAGAATAAAATCCATAGTACTTTAAAAAAGGGCGACTAGGCTTGATAAGAAAGCAACTTTTTAATTCGCAAAAGCATCTTACCGAAAAAGAAGTAGAGAAACCCGAAGACCTTAATCTGCAAAGACGATGGTGAATTTACTTATTTTGGGGAGTTGGGATGGGGGTAGGATGGATTCAACCAAACCATGGAATTAAGACAAATCTATTTATAAACCTACAGACGTACATTGGGTGGTCATAATAGATTTTTTATCTGATTCGTTTTAGGAAGTTTTATTGTATTCTCATACACTTCTACAGTATTTACTGTTCGGTGGGATGGATTATCATACCCATTTCCATAAAATCCTCACTCTACAATACAATATGAGATTATTTTTCTCTTTCTATAGGAAGAACATTTCTCAATTACCAGAGGTTCGGGAAGTATATCCTATAGCCGAGTTGAAAGATGGCCATTGGACCAAACCTTACTACGATTGTGGGGGCGGTAATATTTGGATGGTAACCTACTCGTCCCCCATACTTAAACTAACGGGCGGAAATGTCATGTTTCAGTAAGAACTTCAATTTATATGCATCTTATTGCAAACATTTGTCTCATGTACAGAATAGTGATATGCTTAAGGATATTTATTTCAAAGTGTTATACCCAAGCCCGTTTTTATTGCTTTCTATCTGAGATCGAGGACTCAAAAAAAAAAAAAAAAAAAATAAAATAAATAAATAAAAAAAAAATGTACAACCACAAAGTGTACCAATGTGATCATTTCGATACTTACCTACATTAAAGATGCTTGCTTGATATGTAGTCCTCCAATATTATCATTGCTTTAGGAATACATAAAACTGTATTGGACCATCTAATGAAGCTGTCTAATAAGGTAAAAGACTCTCAACTGCAACAAGATAATTTAGTGCAAATCTGTTGATAGGAAGTGATTAAACTCACATCGATAAATTAATTACTTGACTTTTTTGGATTCGAAAACAGTCTAATTTCAAGTCAAAGTATAGAATGATGCGTTTCAAGAAATTTAAGTCTCTCGACCAAACTGTATCACGTGCTAATATTTATATCATACCATAGGGGAGTAGCCACTATTGACATTGAGATGTCGTCTATAGATATCAACCAGTGTGATTCTAGTGGTACCGAGGAAGGCTCAGCTCTAGATGTGTTCCAGGGAACACATAGATGTCAACCTACTACCAAGGTAAGGGTCACACACCCTATATCTCTTTGGGTTATATTAATTCAGTTTCGCTTAGACTGTTGTTATCTTAATCTAACCCATTCCCACACAGTGACGCTTTTGAGCGCCTCTCAAGAAAAATGATTGGGAAAACATTGTTTAAAATGAAGAAGTTGCTTGTAATAAGCAATTTCTTCATTTTACACAATGTTTTCTACCCCAAAAAATTGAAAAATCTAAAAAATCATAAACTTTAAATTGTTGTCTGCAAATCGATGCAATTTGGAACAGTCTAAAATTTTGTCAAGTGGGAATGGGTGTCAGTCTTATGAATTGTCTTTAGTGTGTTTCTCGACTTATTGAACGGCATTTTAAGACAGGCTTATCTTTTTGCACTCCTACAAGAGCATGGGACAGATCTCATGATATCTGAGAAGCAAACTATCAGCTTTTGTACATCTCATCTTTACTCAGGTGCTTTATCCTTTCGTATCGTTTTAAAGAGTTAGATTGTGATATTGTAGTAACGAGTTTGCCCTTGTTTACAGTGTACTCCAGTGCGAGGTATGGGGTTTGTTGTGGGTATGTACCTCTGTGAATGCCAGGAAGGGTACTACTTTCCAGATCTTAGCGCCACATTAAAAGCCTATCGCGGCGAGGAGATTGATGCTACTTACAGAAGTGTTGGTGCCATAGGACCGGATGTGTATCGATGTGTTGCGTGCGCAGCCGGATGTGACACATGTGTGGATAACTCTCCGTGTTTATTTGACAAAAATCAAGCCCTTCTAATACTTCTGACCATACTTGTGGCACTTACAGCTGTTGGATTTTTAATTATTGCTACCGCAACTTACTTATACAAACAAGAAACAGTAAGTGCATTCAATATCATATTTTTTTCAAAGAATTTCTCATAAATCGCACATAAATATCAATTCTATCAAACAGAAACTGTTTTCTTAAGTTGTTCGTGTCTCTTCAATTTAGAACTATTGATGTCTTTAGTGTTTAGCTTTGTTGTGTTTTATCTGTTTATTGTTTTTTTTTTTCAGGCAATCAAGTCTGCAAGTCCTATATTCCTTGAAATAATGTGTCTTGGTGGAACAATGATATGCTTTGAGGTTGGTAAACTTAAAAGTTGAGGTTGAGGTTGATTGCAGAAATTGTTTAAAGTTGTTATTCTTTTCTAGATATATTAAACAGAAAACAACAGAAAATATAGCATTTAGCCCTACATGTAATTTTTTTTTTTTTTTTTTGCATTAACGGATCGCGTATCTCATTCAAAGAATGAATCGACCAATCAAAGCATTCATTTAGACCGGAAGTGAACCTTGGACTCAAACATTTGCTGAGGTTTTTGTGAAGCAGTTTCGTTGGGCTGGCGACTTAAACGTCGTAACTACTGTTCATTCAAGCTACACTAATGGCGTTTAGGTCGCCAACCAACCATTTTACTTTTTTGTTACATGCTTCTGACCATACATTTTTCGAATCAAGGCCGTTTAATATTGAAGCGGAATTTCCTGTCGGAGTTCAGTGGACGGGGTCAGCCCTCTGACAATTCCTGATACTGAAGTGTTTTGTAATATGAAATTCTAGTCAAATAAATACCATTCTTATTCAAAAAAGTTATAAGAGCAATATAGTCTTTTAGAAAATATTCATATATTCATTTTTTTATATCTATTTACTATTTTTTATCATTGTTTTTTCAAATGTCGAAATTGTAAAGAATTCCAAGAAACAAAGATTGTGACCTATACTTTTTAAGTATTTGTATTTATCGGCTGTCGTAGGGTCTTTCGGCAGTCAATACTTGGATTAGTCAACTTTTCGTTTATCATCAACCCATTCCCACTCAGTGACGCCTTTAGACGCCCTTAAGGAAAAAGCGTTGGAAAACATTGTAGAAAATGAAGAAATTGCTTGTTATAAGCAATTTCTTCTTTTTCCACAATGTTCTCTATCCAGAAAGCTGGTAATATCCAAAATTTCATTTACTTTAAATTGTTGTCTGCACCTTCTTTCAATTTGGGCCAGTCTAAAATTTTGCCGTCTGGTAATGGGTTAAATAACTTTAATGCAAGAAATTGACCTGGAAAGGATTAAGGCGTCAATGGTCCTTATTTCACTCCTTTATCTTAACCCATTACCACACAATGCTTTTAATACAATGTCTCCTGTTCTCACTATGTTTCTAACCATGTTTGACCCCTTTTTATCTAATTTCAACACACATGTATTTGTCATCTGCAACTTTCTTTTAGTTTTGACTAAATTTTCGTCGACTGGTAATATTTTAAAGAATCAGACTTCCAGCTTGTCATGTTTATTATAAAAGTCTTCTTTTTCCGCAGTTTTTCACCGAAAACGCGGATCCATCAGTTGGAGTGTGCAGTCTTCGTATATGGTTACTTCATCTAGGATTCTTTATTCTATATGGAGCCTTGATTTTTAAAACATGGAGGTGAGAAATTATAATGTCCGAATGAAATCTTGCGACACAATGTTGCTTGTTTGTTCAAACTAGATTCTTTTAACCCATTCTCACACAATTACGCCCCTAAAAAAAGAGATAAAAAACGAATAAATAAATAAAACAAAAAAGGGAAAAAATTGTATCAAATGAAGGAATTGCCTAAAACAAGCAAATTTCATTTTACACAATGTTGTGTTCTCAGAAAATAAAAAAAAGTCCGAAATTTCATAAACTTTAAATTGTCGTTTGCATGCAACTGCTTTTATTTTGGACCAGTCTAAAATTTTGCCGTCTGGTAATTGGTTATTGTGCAAAAGTCCTTATAATTATTAATCCTCGAGATTTTTAAGTTATACGTCCGCAGTTTTGACCCCGAGTATATATTTATCAGAAAACCTCAGGCTGTTCAGTTACTTACAGTTATGTACAAATTAATTAAATAACTTAACCTATTCTGTTCTAGAAAGGTGCAGCTAAAGTGCAACGAAGATATATATTCGCCGTGGACAAAGCGCGGTTGCTACTTGGTAGCGCGTCATGGGGTCCCGGGTACGATCCCCGGTCACGGCAAATATCCCTTCCGACTATTGTCTCCCACCAGTGGGTGAATAATTGTAAACCGAAGTGGAATTAGCTAACTTGTATATTTATTCGGTGTTTTAGACCAAATAATTGATTTTTTTTATTTGTAACATTTATATCATTTATATTGTGCTGATTTACGGCAAGCGACCGGAGTAAGATTTTCCCAACCCCATACTTTTAATTTTCATAATATTTACGAATATTTCGGACAAATTTCATGGATGAAGATCAATTTGGCTGCATTTATTATCGATTCTTAAGAACAGTTAGGATATAAACCATTTGATTATTTTAAAGAGCACCTTTTGTGAATTGACCAATTGCGGCTGTCAATCAAAGAAACAATTATCCAACCAAAGCATTCATTTTGACAGAGAGTGAAGTTTGAAATCCGACATTAGTCGCCATTTTTGTGAAGCATTTTTATTGGTTCGACGACGTCAACATCGTAACTACAGTATATTCTAGCTGTAGTGACGACGTTTAGGTCGTCAATCAATCATTTTACTTCTTTTTTACATATTACTTGCTATGAATATTGCAAAAAACGTTGATTAAAATCGAAGCGGGACTTCCTGTCCTAGCAAATGGGCGGGGCCAACGGAGTAAATGTGCGGGCAAGCGATTGGTCAATTGATTCTGAGGTTGGTTAAATGAGTGCATCCAAACATGTTATTTCTAACCGTGACAGCACTTATTAAACCATGAGAAATCAGTCCTTCTTACGACGTAAATCAGATAATTATCAGGTACTTGGTAGTGAAAAGAAATGCTTATGAAGTCAGAATGTCTAATCATTACTAATGACTAATTGACATTGACCTTGAAAACGCTAAAGAGTGTAACAGGGTCGAGTTGCTCAATTGGTGAAAGTAAGACCGGTATTTACCATTCCCAGACATTCCCTTTTTTTGACACCACTGAAGAAAAGGTCTTCGGAAAACATTGTGGAAAACATAAATATTACTTTTAGAAACTAATTTCTTCATTTCCCACTATACTGCCTATCCTAAATTTAATTCAATTTCATTGACAAAAAGTGAACCACTTTTGAATGACAATGATCGTTTTGTAACTGACTTTTAGTGGGAAAAGGTAACTGACATATTGAAGCACAATTAACAATTTTTTTCATTTTTGAATCTGAGATAATTTTCCATAGATTTCAAGCAATTATTTCCCCTTTATTTCCGATATATAAAGAACTAGCCAATTGATACCAGAAATGACCAGAAATTGTCAGAATTGAAAAAAAGTCTGGTAATGGTAAATTGAAATTTAGGACGTCGCAGTTTTATTTTTTGTTAATTTCAGAATCTCCGTGATATTTACTGTCGGCACACAAAAGCGGGTTCGATTGCCAGACCAAGTATTGTTACAAAGGTTCGGCCTATTAATATTGATAGCTGTTGGTATTTTGTTAGCCTGGAACGCCAGTCAAATTCCATCAATCAACACGTTAAAGGCTGGTAACGGTCTCAAATTTTATGTTTGTGAATATGGACCCTGGGAATATGCAGTTTTCGGGGGTAAGTTGTGAATCAGACTTCATTGCAATCAACCAATCGCGGCTGTCAAGCAAGGAATCAATCGACAAATCAAATCATTAATTCAGACTGGGAGTGAAATCTGAACTCAACCATTGGCCGCCATTTTTGCGAAACATTTTGTGGGTTTGACGATTTAAACGTCGTAACTACATCTTTTTTCAAACTGTAGTTACGACGTTGAGGTCGCCAACCAACCATTCTATTTTTTGTTACACGATACGGGCAATAGATTTTGCAAAAATAAACCATTAAATATCTAAGTGGGACTTTCTGTTGGAGTTACTGAGCGGGGTCAACTAAATGAGTGGACGGGGCTAACGATTGGTGAATTGTATTGCAGCCATTTACTATTTGGATACAATAAGTGCTAAATGACTTTTATAAAAACTTACTCCCATATATTTGTTAGTACAAAGTAGGATAATGGGGGACTTTGTGCGTTAACCAACATTCGTGATCAGTCAGGAAAAGGGACATTCAGGAAAGTGCCAAAACTATTGATCCTGGTTAGTCCGCACTGTCTGTGCAGTCGAACAGATTCGTTCCTCGTAGTTTTTTGGAATCTAGAATTCGACCTTATGATTTTATTTGTACAAAACAAAAAGAAGAAAGAGAGAAGAAGAATAAGAACAGGAGGAAGAAAACAGAAGAAACATAGATGAAGAAGAATTGTAAATGAGAAGAATGAGAGAGAGTGAGAAAGAGAAAGAAAGAGAGAGAGTTGGATAAAAAAGAGAGAGAGAGGAGAGGAGAGGAGAGGAGAGGAGAGGAGAAGAAAGAGAGAGCGAGAGAGAGAGAGCGAAAGAGCGAGCGAGAGCGAGGGCGAGAGAGAGAGAGAGAGAGAGAGAGAGAGAGAGAGAGAGAGAGAGAGAGAGAGAGAGAGAGAGAGAGAGAGAGAGAGAGAGAGAGAGAACGTAGTTTGGGTCGTCAACTATTCTGCTTTTTAAGTTGGAATGCGGAGCAATTCTAACTTAGATTTAACAAAACCGCAAAATAAACACAAGACAATTTCATTGCGGGTTTTTTGATAACACATATTCACGTGATCTCTTAGATATGAATACACCTCAGGTTACTTCTCATCTCAACTTGCCACGGACAATCGGTTAGCTGTAGCCGAAGACAATAATATGGCACAAGTAAAGGATGATATAAAAAATCGTTTAGAGACTTCTAAACATGCTTTAGTTTGCTTTAAATTGTTGAAAAATAAGGTAATAATCGGCGCAGTAATTTGTTTTTTTTTTGTGCCGAATAACGAATAAGGAAATCGCGCGACTACAGGGCGCCGAAGATAATTTGATACTATCTTCATCGTATTATAGGAATTTTTAGGAAAAGGGCAAAACTACCATGTGCAAACAATTAAACGTTACAATAACGTTAACGTATTTTTTTCTTTTGAATTTTACTCACAACTCTTTAAATATTCTTTTTTCCTAAGTCTAAACCGGTATTTCAAATCGATCACCCTGAAACTATATTTTCCGCGCATTTCCGCAAATTTCCACGTATACTTACAAACTTGAAGTGAAAATCTACGTGAGTTTAGTATGATCGTTACAGAATTGGCCGAGTTGAGGGTCAAATAATCATCGAGGTCATTGATTTCTTACTGTAGAAGCTGTTATTCTTTGTTTTCAAGTTTCTCAAAGGAGTTGACGTATTACAGTTGATCAAAAGGAGAATGTTATGCTTGAAAATTCTAATTTTGCTGTGCGGCACACAAGCTTATTACCTATTCCAACAAGATTAAACTTTAGACCAGTCCAAATTCAAAGAAGTAGCAGACAACAATTGCAAGTTGATGAAATCTTTGAAGTCCTGGTCGTTATGGACAGAATATATTGTGGATAATGAAGACAAGCAATTTCTTCATTTTCCACAATGTTTTCAAAAACTTTCATAATGATGGTCATTTAAAAGCGTCACTGTCTGGGAATGGGTTAAGACAATGCTAGTTTTTGATTTCTGTATGTGGATTTATGTTTTTGTGCGTTATTCACGAATGGGAATGCTCGTTTAAGTTTAAAGGAGGGATGCTTACTCGGAAAGTAATAAATGAATTTGAACCGAATTCCACAGTTATGACCCTTTCAGCGCATTCCAACTTCTCAGTACTTTCAGTCCTTTGATTTTGTTACGTGTTACTGACCGTAAATCTAGCAAAACAACGTCATTATCGACGTGGAAATTCCTTCTGGAGTTTATGGCGGGGGTCAACGGAGTCAGTGGGTGGGGCAAGTGATTATATCGCTATGCTACCTCTGGTTGACCTATGCTTGATTTAGCTTCTTTTTAAAGCGTTTGTTTTAAAGATTATCCAGGACTTTCCTTTTTAACTCATGGGTATTATATAATTGCTCGGAAAATGTATTTTAAATGATTCTACAATGCTTTCAATTTTGAACATTTCAGTTGAGACGGTATTTTTGCTTTATGGTGTGTACCTATGTTTTACTGTAAGGAAAGCCCCAGCTCATTTTAATGAAAGCAAACATATCACGTGGGCAGTATATAACGCCATTATATTGGGCAGTGTGGTCACTCTCATGGTGTAAGTAGTTGTTGTAAATACATATAATTTAATTTTCAGTTTCGTCTATCGAAAACGGGCGTTCTGATTGGTCGAAAAAAATCATTCATAACTACACGAACAAAATTTTTGAGCACGCAGCGATTTTGTATGCTTCCGCACAAAATAGTCCCATACAAAAAGGAAACAAAATTTGTAAAATATTTGCTTTTTTCACTCGATGCTATTAAATTATAAGAAATGAAAAGAATATTTTTTGTTTTCATGGATGTATTAACCGAAAAACCTAATCAAACAATGTATGAATCCGCTTCGCGTATTCATACAGTGTGATTAGGTTTTCGGTTCATACCTTCATGGCCGCCGTCATAGCGCAGTTGGTAGCACGTCGGATTGTTAATCTAGGGGACCCGGGTTCGATTCCCGACGGCGGCACTCATCCTTACCGTCTATTTGTCTCTCACCAATGGGTCGATAATCGTAGATCTATGTGGGATAGCAGCTGGAGGCTAGGAAAGGTTTTAATGGTAGTACTGGTGTGAGAAATCCCAGGATTCCATTGTTAGGTGCTCCAGCCACCGCAATATAACCGCGAAAGGTTGTTGAAAGCGGCGTAAAACCCAATTCAAACAAATACAAACAAAGCATATCTCCATGAAAACAAAACATATTCTCTTCATCTCTTAATTTAAAAGTGCATTATTTACTGTCTTTTTAACCCTAGGAGGAGTGCATAAATATGCAGCTTTATTCATTTATCCTTTCCTGTATAGTCCCTTAGTTTAACGTCATTGTTATTTTACATTAAAAACAAACAAACAAACAACAAAAACCGTTGTAGAAAGAGAAGAGATGATGTAACAAGTAAAAATAGTTGGTTGGCGACATAAACATCGTAAATACAGCTTGAATAAGCTATATTTACAACGTTTAACCGGCTGTACTAACGGAAATGCTTGGCTCAGATATCACAGTTCGAAGTTGACTTCCGGTCTTAATGAATGATTTGACATTTGATTAAGAAACGCGATCCGTCATTTTATAAAATGAATTGCGTAAAACGCGGCTTTCAACGGTTTAGTCAGTCGTTAAGTTTTATCGCGGTGGGTGGTGCACCCAACCGTGTCGTCCTATCGTTTCTGACGTCATTTCAACCAAAATAACCAATCAAAACTGCTCATCCAACTTGAGCGCACTGCTTATCAATCGGCCTCTAGTGAAAGATAAATTCCGCATGTCGAAAAAGCTTCTTATCAATTTTCGGAAAAAAATGTTGACCGAGTTGGAATTCAAGTTTAAAAATCTAGGCTTGAGGGTACAACACCATCAGCACGTTACTGACTGAGCTGATCAGGGTTGCCCCCATCCCTTTCAGAAAATCCTTTACCAATTCAATTCATAAGGGCTGATAACTATTCTTTATAAAGAAGATCTGAAAACATTCATTCTAAGTTGTAGTTACGACGTTTAGGTCACCAAGCTACCATGTTACATCTATTTTGCTCTACGTTACTGGTCATAGATTCTGTAAAATAACGCCGTTCGATATCGAAATCGAAGACCTGTAGAGCTGAGTGGGCGTGTCTAGGCATGTGTTTATTTCACATAGACTAAAGCGCAAAAACTGAGAAGCCTGGAAATCCAACCAGTCCATGGATGTAGATTGATTGATCGAATGGGGTTTAACGCCACCAGTCCATGTAGAATATTCTTTTTGGTCGTAAAAAGAAATTTGAATCATTATCTATCCATAGAGCGCACTGTAAAGACTTAGATTAGCCTGTGCATTCGCATAGGCTGATCTGAGCCTTTACTTGGCTCTTATTTGTAATTACATTGTATATAAGATGTCACGCACACGTGTTTTTGTATATTTCCAGTCGTTTGGTGACGTCAGTGATTGGTCCCAATTTAATTCTAGTCCTTCACTTTGCACAGATACAAGTCTACTCTACAATGACGATCCTTTTTATTTTTGTTCCAAAGGTAACCCTTTCTCTCTAGTCATGTTTCAAATAACCGGTTTATGAAATAATGTTGCCTAAGATATTGCTGAGAAAGACTACCCTTCATATCTGCCTTTTCATATCGCCTTTCTGGGTTCCGCTTTTGAGCCTTCCACCATTGTACAAACTGATCTTTTCTATCTACTTTCTGGCTCAAATGTATTTACATTTTGTATCATCTGCATTTGTAAACTGTGAAATATTGTATTATGTTGTATTGCATAGTAAAACAATATTCACAATGTACTCAAATAAATACATGCTCTATCATCAGTTGAAGACCAAAATATCGCAAGTACAGTTTGAATAAAGTCTTTTTGATCACCGTGTATGAGCCTACATGGTAAAGATGTTAACTCACCTATTTCAAGTTTTCAAGCGACATAAATATCGTTAATACAGCTTGAATAGAGTCTATTTGAAGTCCGCTCTTGGGCTTATTTAGCAATAATGTGTATTCAACCACAGGTATTTCAAGTATTATTTTGTCTTTGTACCATCAAAATATCGTAAATACAGAGTGAAAAAAGTGTCTCTGAGGTCTGCTGATGAACTTGTATAGTAAAACCGTTTACTCTTATATCGTCGTGAGCAAAATTTCGTACCTACAGCTTTATTCAAGCTGTAGGTTTGGCATTTTGCACGCCAAACGAGGATATTTCAAGTATTCTGACGGCGATCAAAATTTCTGGAAAACAGCTTTATTTTTGGTCGCCAAATGACGTTATGCTCACAGCAAAGAAAAGTGTTTTAAGAATGACACGGTTACAATTTTCTTTGTTTGCCCGTTGATTTATTTCAGTTTCACGCAATTTATAAGAAGATAGAAGTAGGCCCTTCAGATGCGGCCTTGAACACAGTTACTACAATCACTGGCAGAATAAAGCGACATCAAGTTATGCCAACCGCTATACTGACCCCAAAAATAAATGTTTCAACTCAGACTGGGTGAGCAGATTCATTAGAAGGAACAATAGGAAAACAACCCAAACGATCTTGTCATTGGACATTTCTGGTTTTCTGAACCAGCTTTCTGCATCGTGATTTGAGTTAAATTAATTGACATAACGTTGGTTGACGAGGCGTTATTTTCAATCTATATAAAAGAAGAAAATTAAAAAATGTCGACTATGAATCTGACCGTTAAAATAAAGAAAAGCACATACGTGACCCTCTTCTTTGTTAATTAGAATTTAGTTGAGGTTCTAGGGACTGGCTGATAGCGGAAATTCATAGTCTATTTTTTTAGTGCAATCGAAATGTTCAATTCTAAAACTTATTCAATTTTACCATGTTTGACTATAATTCATCTGTTTAGCCCCTTACCAAACGAAACTGTTTTAGACCGATCAAAGGTGACAGGACCTGCAGAAGACGTTTAAAATGTTGCCAAATCTTTGAATTTTTTTATCAGACGGGATAGAAAATATTGTTGGAAAATAGGAATATTCTGTTCATCCGTATTTTCTTCTTTTTCCACAATCTTTTTCATGGTTGTTTTCCGCGACACGTAAAATGAGGGAATGTGTGGTTATTTGTTAAAGGGGCAACATTTGGCTTTGATTACAGCCATATATATGCTCACCTTCTACATCTTTGTAATTAAATCAGGACGTCATGTAATAAATACAGTAACGACAAAATATCACGTAGGTCTGGCACTTTAACCCATTCACATACAGTGATGCTTTTTGACGCCCCGCAAGAAAAATAATTGGGAAAACATTGTGCACAATGAAGAAATTGCTTGTAACAAGCAATTTCTTCATTTTACACGATGTTTTCTAACACAAAAAGTGAAAAAATCTAAAATTTCATAAACTTCAAATTGTTGTCAGCAACTTGTTTATATTTGGACCAGTCTAAAATATTGTCGATTGAGAATGGGTTAAATCCTTCTCGATCAATGATATATTCTCCACCTGTGCCGGACGGTAGAGCGAATGAATGGGTCGCTGGCCTCACCCACTTAACTCCAACAGGAAGTTCCACTTTGATATTAAGCGGCGTTATTTTGCAAAATTGAAGGACAGTAGCATGTAAGACAAAAGCAAAATGGTGAGGATGCGACGTAAGGCTGGTAACTATAATTTTATAAAACTGCAGTCACGACGCTTAAGTCGCCATACCAGCAAAAACGGTTCGAAGAAACGTCGACCAATGTCGGAGTTCAAAGTTCACTTCGAGTATAAATAAATGATTTGATTGATTGATCGAGTCTTTAATTGAAAGTTAATATCCGTCAATGAGATGTTGTGTGTTCAAAGTTTGTTTCGTAGTTAAATTAATCTGTTATCTTTGAATTGTTATAGTTTGTTGTCTTTTTAAACCCACTATATCTGTGAACCGTTTAACAAATGTGTCCAATCTTTAGTATGAAAGTGTAGACCTTTCTCATACTGCACGATCAAGCTATGCCATAAGCATACTGCAACCTGGTAATGGTACAAGGTACATACCATCGAAATAGTTCGATAAAAACAAGCAATGGAAAGAAGAAGAATCATTCCAGATATGAATAGATTTAACGCATTACCAGACGGCAAAAATTTAGACTTGTCCAAATTGAAAGGAGTTGCAGACGCTAGTTTAAGGTTTATGAAAATTTATATTCTTTTTCAACTTTCTGGGTAGAAAACGTTGCGTAAAATGTTGCAATTTCTGCATTTTATAATTTTGTCCAATTGATTTTCTTAAGGTGTCATAAAGCGATATTGTGAGGGTTAACCCTGTCAGTATAAAGAGCACCTTTTCTTGTCTGACTAATGAAAAATGTCCATCGAAATGCGCTCAACCCATTCCAACACAATCCCTCCCTTTTTAGGTCCCTCAAGAAAAAAGCTTTAGAAAACATCATGGAAAGAGAAGAAATTGCTTGTATCAAGCAATTTCTTCATTATCCACATTTTTTTCTATTCAAAAGGATGAAAAATAAATATATAATATTCGATCAACTTGAAATTGTCGTCTGCAGTTTATTTCAAGTTGGACCAGTCTAAAATGTTGTTGTGTGGGAATGGGTAAAAGGTAAATAAATGTAGTTCCTTGATTTTTATGATGGACCAATTAAGGTTCCACTTTGTATACGACCTACTAGTTTGATTGGTTGTCGGAATCTGAACCATGGCCATGTGTAATTAGGGCAAGTGAGACGGTAGCAAACGATAAATGTCCAACCCATTAGAGCTGCCATTTTTAACGGAAATCACCTCCTAATCCTTTAACAACTATGTAATGTTACGTCAATTTCATAATTAACCAAGGGAGAAATCGAATGTCTAATTAAGTCATTCATTTAGACCGAAATTGAATTTTAAATTACATTTGCCGTCAATTATGTTAAGCATTTTTGTTGGTTTGGCGACTTAAACGTCATGACTACAGCTTATTCAAGATGCAGTTTGCCAACATTCCCCTATTCATTTACTACATGTTACTGGCCAAAAATTTTGTAAAATAACGCTATTCAATTTCTAAGTCAACTTTCTATCGAATGCCAGTTACCTATTTTTTTACCAATTGTGAGCGATCTCGAATTTTGTCCAAGAATTTTTAAGACCAACTTTCGGAAGATTGAGCAAATATTTTAGCATCAAGAGCGCTATTGTGCTTTTTTTCCCTAAGGTTAACCCCGGTGACGTAGTATTTGACCCCAAAAGATCCAGTCTCAAACCTTTCCGAGTTTTTTTCATATGACCGATTTTCAGTTTGTAGCCCCCAGAGGGTTTTCTAAAGTGTTAAGTGACCCCTTTTTTAAACCCTAAGTGACCAAACTTCAAACTTGTTTGATTTTTTTCGTAAGCCAATAATTCTGTCGAACTTTCAGGAGGATAAAGCAAAAGTTGTAGCCTACTAGCTCCCATTTTGTTCTTCGATTTGACCTTTTGACATAGTTTTTTTTTTTAAAGAGAACCGATTTCAAACTAGTCCGAGATTTAACTAAGACAACAGTCTGACCAATTTCAGGATGACTGAGCCAAATTGAAGTCTAGAGTTTCAAATCAAGTTTTTGTAAGGTTTGACCTGGTGACTTAGTTTTTGAAAATCAAGTGACCCATTTCCAAACTTTTCCGATATTTATCCCCACAAACGTTCTGACTAATATTTCAGGAGGATTAATTAAAAAATGTATCCCCTAAAGTGTTAAAAAAAGTAAATGTTGTGCTCAGCTGAGCCTAAGAAACAACAAATTGGCAAATTGTGAATTATTTACGTGCCAGGACTATTTCATTTTCAAACTAAATATTTTCAACTTTTTATACTCCGACGAGGTGGTATAATCTTATCCGCCTGTCCGTCCGTTCGTTCCGGCACCCGTACTATTTTTTTGATAACACATCTTCACCTACATTTGTGGACAGATTTTGATGAATTTTTCACAGACTGTTCCTAGTCATCTGACGTTGTCCATATAATCGGGGTATCGCCATTTTAGGCGATTCACAGATTTTTTTCGGCTGGTAATGGTTTATGTGAATAATTTGATTGGTCACTTTAATTTTTGATTGTAAAAATTTGTAAATGACAAATATCTCTCCCCCCCCTCTCTCTTTCCCTCTCTCATTCGTTCCGTATCTTGCTATCCCTCACTCTCTTACTTACAGATAATGAAATGCTTTGCATATATATTGGGTTTTGGAGTTGAATCATTATCTTTAAAGTTATGCTATCAATATGTTTAAATGTTTAACATTATTTGTGTTTGGAGAATATTTTGAGTTTATATCGATTAAAGGAGAATTTAAGTCATGGTTCAATTTACATAGCTGCGAGATCGTGCCTCTTTTCAAACGCCTTACCAAGAATTTTCCGAGTCCTGTGATTTCATTTTTTCTGTCTGAATTCAGTAAATTAATGAATTTTTGAACACTTGGTTTCTTATGGCAGAATTTTTTAATATACTGATTTCTTTTGTCTTTATATTTAACACATGTAATCACGAAATGATATTCGTCTTATACGTCACCGTTGTTGCAAATTGTACATAGTCTTCCATCGCGTTGTTTTCTACCTCTATCGTATCTTAAAATGGCTTTAAATCACGGTCTAATAACAATATAAATATAAAATACTACTGATATTATACTTTATTAAGGTACTTTTCAACAAATGTTTATTGGGTTATTACAAATTTAACCCTTTAATGGTTTTCCAAAATTTAAGACTTGTCAAAATCCAAAGGGGTAGCAGACGACATTATAAGGTAATTACAATTCAAGAAGTAGTTAAAATATATATGATAAATATATATTGTGAGGAAAGAAGATATTGTGAGAAAAGAAGAAATTATTGTTACAAATAGTTTTTTCTCTTTCCACAACGTTTTCTTAAGTGTGATATCACAGAGACGTAAAAACAGGAATTGTACAAGAGAGGGTTAAAACAATGTTAAATAAAAACACGACACAGACACAAAAATATTATGCACTATATGAAAAGGATTTCTATTTGTTTCTTTTTTAAACCATTCCCACACAGTAACGCTTTTGGACGCCGCTAAAGAAAAACAATTAGGAAAACATTGTGTAAAATGAAGAAATTGCTTGGTACAAGCAATTTCTTCATTTTTACACAATGTTTTCTACCAAGAAAGATGAAATAATCTAAATTTCATAGACTTTAAATTGTTGTATGCAACTCCTTTCAATTTGGGCCAGTCTAGAATTTTGCCATCTGGTAACGTGTTTTAACATGTAAAATGTGATAGTAAAATGAGCCCGAAAGAAAGGGGTGGTGGCATAAGTTCGGGGGGAAGAAAACATTATTGTAAAAGGAGAAATTGCTTACTATTTGTAATTTCTCTTATTGCCGCAATGTTTGTCTCATCTTATTTCCTCCAAAGGATCGTTTAGAAAAGGGATAAAGAGTCGACCTAACTGAAACTCTAATGGAAATCGTTTTGATTTCTTAATTATAATCACAAATCTATCAGCGCCCTCTGTACCATGGTCATCATAAATTGATGTGGGTCAGATTTACCAGATCAGCTTTAATAAATAGACAAATGTAAATCGACCTCAATGATTCAATAACTTAAGCAACGAATCATACATTTTTCGTGCTCCTTTTCTTATTTGGCTTCCAGAAATCTACAATAACTCAGTCTAATAGCAGTTTCAAGTACAAATCACAAAACGCTTTAGAATTTCGTTCCGGTATCTAAAGGAATAAAAAATTAAAAGTTAATAGTAAATCTAAAGGAAGACAAAGATACAAAGATTACCCGACAACAACAACAATACCCCCCCATTCCCACCCAAAAAAACAAATCCCAAGAGTACTATGATGGTCCTAAATCTCTCCCCTGAGTATGATGGTATATGTCTTTAAAATATATACAAAAAACAAAGAAGATTTATTTTGAAGAAGATATTTAAGGATTTTGCCCTTTCATCCTATGTATATTGATGATCCCACCATATAGCGCTAATTTCCTGAATACGGTAATTCTTTGAAGTATTTTGTAAGAGGGTCAATGGACACCAATACATACTAATTATAAAAGCTCTAGGCCTAATGGATTAGGAGGAGAGATTTTCAAAGATATCCTTCTTTATTCCCATCTAAACCAGGAAGGGCACAGAAAAGGGCTAATTTTCAGAGTACATTAATTCTATGAAGTATTAGAGTAAAGGGTCAAAAGATGATGGTTTATTCCAAGCATCAAAGCTAAAGGCTAAATGGTTTGGAAGAAGAAGATTTTCAAAGATTTCCTTTTTATTCCTATGTAAACCAGGGATCTAACAGAAAAGGGCTTATTCATAGTCCAGTAATTCATAGAAGTATTTTGGTGGAAGGTCAATAGACATTAAACCATACCACATGTCAAAGCTTTTGGCCTTATAGTTTCGGAGGAGAAGATTTTCAAAAAAAATCCTTCTTTATTCCTTTGTAAAATCAGGGATCTAACAGAAAAGGGTTATTTTTTCTTATACGGTAATTCATTGAATTTGTGATGATACATACCAAATATCAAAGCTCTAAGCCTAAAGAAATGATAGAAGAAGATTTTCAAAGGTTTCCTCATTTATTCCTTGGTAAAATCAGGGATCGCACAGAAAAGGGCTAATTTTCAGAAAACGGTACTTCTTTGAAGTACTTTGGTAGAGGGTCAATACGTAATGATACTAACCAAACATCAAAGCCCCAGGTGTAATGAAATGGGATGACAAGATTTTCAAAGATTTCCTCTGTAAAATCAGGGATCGCACAGAAAAGGGCCAATTTTCAGAGTACAGTAATTCTTTAAAGTACTATGGTAGAGGGTCAATAGGTGATGATATGTACCAGATATCAAAGCTCTAGGCCTAATGGTTTAGGAGGAGAAGATTGTTTAATAATTGCAATACTTCAAAATAGACTATTTTCATTGGCCCAAATCGTATCACGTGATCAAATCAATTGCACTTTATACCTCGATAAAAGACAGAACTATTTTCGACAAAAATAGAAACAAACAAGGTCAGGGATTTCCGATATTGGGAATTCACTTCCATGAAATACCAAACTGTTTTGTTACTATTTATAGTCATCACCTTTTGAATTTCGATTTCCTAGAATTCCTTTATACTTCCGTGGATTTTCAATAAATAGATAAACAAATAGTGTCCTTATAACAATTATAATGTTCGTTTTAAACATGAAGATTTCGAAAAACTCACATTTATTAGCCGTAAATCCGAGATGTCGAATCGGCTTCGTCACATCAGCATGCATCGTGTCCATGTGGTAGGTTTATATTTCTTGTCTATTACAAAGCATCTACTCATAATTCTAACTGTTATCGACCCAGATATCATAATTTACAGAGTTTAAAGTTAGTATTTCCTCATAATAATTCCGAATAAATCCAACGAATGTTCGAATTTCCATTTCAAAAAACCCAAGCGACGAAATAAAATGTCCGCCGTTACAACGACTCGAGTGATAAACTGTGTCAATGTATCCATACGCCTCTCAAAGAAAAGTAACTCCGTCCACAGTTCGTTTATTTGTTTTTATTTTCATCTCTCTATCCGTTTCGGATTTGAAAATAGACGTATTGCAATTATATGGGCCGAGTGTATTTTTCACTGCGTTTAATGGAGTATAAAGTGCAATTGCCTTAGCACATGGCTTAAACATAACGCCCTACGGGCGTTATTTGCTATGTGCTGAGGCAATTGCACTTTATACTCCAATAAACGCAGTGAAAAATACACTCATCCCTATAATAATTGTTTACGGACGGACAGATGAACAGACGGACGCCGGACATTTACTGATCATAGTAGCTCACCTTCAGCACGTTGTGCTCAGGTTAGCTAAAAAAAACCTCAGACCTTTTTTCTAAATGTTTCTCGCTAAGTAAGAGTTATATTGAGTATTTTCATGTATAATGCTTGGAGACATTTAAAAATAATGAAAATAATACACATTTACTTCAAATATACACATAACAATCAAAGATTTATAATCTCATTGAATATTAAGACATTGAGTATTTAAAGGCGAATGACAATCTCGTTATGACGAAATTATTCCACTTTTTAAAAAATCGCATGAAGATATTTTTCATTTTCGACAAATCATATTGTATGTCGACGAACAAAACCTCGTAACTGCAGTTCTATTGAAGCTGTAGCATTTAAGTTGGTTTGGCAATATAAACATCGTAATTGTAGCTTGAATAAGCTGTATATATGGCGTTTAGGTCGCAAACCAACCATTTATTATTTTTTTTGTTGCAAGTTAGTGGCGCAAAATAACGCCGTTAAATATCGAAGTGGAACTTCCTGTCCGACTCAATGGGCGTGGCCAACGAAGTCAGAGGACGGGCCAGTGATCGGTCAATTTGAAGAGTACATTTAATTTTAGTTGTTTACCATAAGACTATTTCAATCAAACGTTTTTGTCCAAATCTTTAAGTATTATCACTTTAATTTGTCAGCCGTAACTTTTTCAAGTTTTGATTTGCCATTATCTTTTAATCTGGTGATGCATTTTTAACGCGAAAGGGACAAGTCAAAATTGCATTAAAAGAATATCTCATGACGGTTACTCGGGAAAAACCTTTTAACCCATTCTGACACAAATTTTTTATAGACTGGTCCAAATTGAAAGTAGTGGCGTACGACAATTTCAAGCTGATGGATTTATATTTTTTGTCTTTTGGGTCATGAAACATTATGGATAATGAAGAAATTGCTTGTAACAAGCAATTTCTTCATTTTTCACAATGATTTCCCAAGCTTTATTCTTGCGGAGCTTAAAAAGGCGGGCTTTTGTGGGAATGGGTTAAATGAGTATGTGCAGCTATTTATGTTGACAAAATCTTGACAGTCAGTAAGTCTGATCTGGATCGATAATTTTTTTCGATTCCCAGATGACCCTCTCTTCGCGTTCGGTCTCATACAATTTACATTCTAGTACATTCCAAAATGTCCACATACTCGTTCACTCGTCTTTCATTTTCAGTTTCTTTGTCTTTCAGTTTTGTTTCATCTATTTTGTCATACACATCTTCGACGTCGGCTACTTTAGTGTAAGAGACATCTTCATCCTCAATATAATCAGGAACTTTGATAATCACATTATTGTTTTTCATTTCGTTTTTGTCCATCTCATGCAAAATGTTCTTTTGTTTGGTCGAATGTTTTCGTTCCTCGCCTTCTTTTTCTGACGCGGCTCGTTTCTTTGGTAATGATAGCTGCAGCCTCTTCCAGAATTTTGATATTTTTTTCTCAGTTTGTTCCTCTGGCCATTCAAGATAAGTGACTGAATAGAGATTACACTATATTAACAAAGGTACCAAGAACTTGGAATTTAAACTTTTATGATAATTTAAGAATATGTTTTCCACTTTTTGTGAAAAAATTAATACCTCTTCACAGAGTAGGAATCCATAGTAGACCTAGCGACTTACTACGTAAATTTTAGGGTCGTGTGCGAAATAACAAAACCTGTCGCAGTTTGGATTGCGCGGTTTATAAAATGGTCAAAGTTCACTCTTTCCATCGAATCATCTATACTTACAATATACGATGTATTACCATATAACGATATATATGTTTCCTAGATTCTTTTAGACTTTTCACAGAGTTTTCGACCTTCAAGTAAGTTTATTTAAGTATTGCGAAACGAAAAGAGTAATTTTCTCTAAACTTTTCATCTAATTCAATATATTGATCAATAATTTAGGTTTTACTCTCTAGCTGGTTTTTAATGCGATCTAATTAATTCTTACCTGAACCTAAAATGACCTTCAGGTTAGGATCAAGCGTATCTCTATGTTCTGTGATGTCATCAAGTAATATCGGAATGATTCGGTGTTTATGCTTCAACATTTCTTGTTGCGCCACCTGGTATTCGAATCTAGTAAACTCGCTCTTGACGAAGTTTGGTGATATAATCAGGATTGTGCGTCTACTGCTCTGAACAGCCCGGATAATATTGTTTGCAATGGCTGAAAGTGAATGTAAACCGGAATAACTGACAGATAGCTGGCAACGTCTACTGACATCAGACAGAAAAGTCGAATGAGATACAAACTGCATAATTCAGCAAAGTTTATGGTAATAAGCATAAATCAAATGTTTGGTTGTCGACCAAACCGTCGTAACTGGGGCTTTAACAAGCTGTAGTTACGACGTTTTATGTCGCCAAACCAATAGAAATGCTTGACAATACTATCGATGTTCAAGGTTTACTTCCTGGCTAAATGAATTATTTGATTGGTCAATATTTTCTATCGATCGAAATCGGCGATCCGTCACGTAACGATCTGTTGACGGGAAAAAATAAATTCATAAACGTTCATCCCATTCCCGTTTTTTGAAATTTTAGACAAAATTGAAAAAGGTTGCAGATGACAATGTAAATTGGATGAAATTTGAAATTAAAACAAAATGTGGTAGAAAATATTTAGGGAAAAGAAGAAATTGCTTGTTACAAGCAATTTCTTCTTTTTCTTCAATGTTTTCTAAAGTATAAAAGCACAATGACGTAAAATTCTCGGTTTTAAAGAGGAAAAAGTTAAACTTATAATCTTACAATCACCAGATTGTTGATTCTGCCCACTGAGCTCCAAACGCATGTTTTACTTCTATATCAATTCGTTGTTTTACAGAATGGTCAATAACATTTAAAACACAACAAAACAACAACAACAAAAAACCCCACCAGAATGGCTTGTTGGCGATTAAACCGTCGTAACTACAAATTGAATAAGAAATATTTACGACGTTTTAGTCGCCATACCAACAAAGAGCTTCGCAAAAACATCGGCAAATGTCACAGTTGAAAGTTCACTTTCAGTCTAAATAATTTGATTGGTCGACTGATTCTTGATTGATTTGGCGATCCGTAATTTGGCTGTCCTTTATGTTGAGTTTCTTAATTAAACATCTTTCCACACTTATCATTAACATCTGTCAAGCAAAACCGATCCGTCTGGGAGAGCCAGGAAAGTATCGACCATGCGCGCTGCTGTCCGTCTGGCGTGGATCGATTAGTTTTTCATAATAGAATTCTCTAATTGTAGAAAAGCACTTCCTGTACATTACGCATTGAAATATAAGCCTTTTTTCTGTGATGAATCGTTTTTTCCCCCAACTATTAGTTTCAGAGTATTCTCGTGTGGTCCCTTTGTTACGGGACACATTTAAAAGTGTAAGCTCGTCGTTTTGACCCTTGTCATGCTAAACCTCATTTATTCCCGTTTTTTGCACGCATGGCGTATTGACAAAGATCAGCCTACACTACCTTTTGTCCTCTCAATCCCGAGTCGCTTAAAAAATTAAATTCAAGTCCGTTTATTTTAACCCAATTCAACGCGATAGCGCTGTTTTACGCCCATCAAGAAAACCACTTGGGAAAACATTGTGTGAAATGAAGAGATTGCTTTTAGCAAGCAATTTCTTCATTTTACACAAAATTTTCTGTCTAGAAAATTTCAAAAATTAAAATTTCATAGTCTTTAAATTGTCGCCTGCAAATCCTATGAATATGGATCAGTCTAAAATTTCACCGACTGGTCAATGCAGTTATGAGAGAGTTTTTATCCAGCACGGCAATGGTTAGTCTTTCAGTGTCTGTCAAAAAGGCTGAGATATTTTTTTCAGAGTTATCTTATTATAATGAACCCTTCAGAACCCAGGCACAATATAATAGACAGATCGTTGGCCCCGCCCCCTGATTCCGCTGGCCATGACCACTAACTCCAATAATGAAGTTCGACTTGAAACACATACTATTTGAAAACATGAAAATGGTTAACAATATCCTTTTTGAAATCCTCCCTCCCTTAACCAAACTGATCTGTATATTATTTTATGTACTAATTTTAATCCGCATGACTAATTTGTCTATTACTGGGTGAATAAAGGTTATGTTATGTTATGTTAATCGACGTTATTCTGTACAACGTACGGCCAGTTACATGAAAAGAAATGGTTAGTTGGTGACATAAACGTTTAGCTTAAGCTTATTCAAGCTGTAGTTACTATGTGTTTAAGTCGCAAAACCAACAAAAATGTTAAACATAAATGTCAGAGTTCAAAGTAGACTTCTGATCTAAATAAATGATTTGATTGGTCCACTGTTTCTTTGATTGACAGTCGCCACCTGAGGTTTCTTTTCTATATTTGGGGTATTTTGTTTCATCATTTTCTATATAAAGCTTATTTTAGGTTGAGACAAAGAATCCATCAAAATGTTAATGTCTTCCAAAAATAAGATTCTCCAAAGAGTCTGATGTACTTACTTTCACCGGGAATGAAATCTCTAAAGTGTACATGTGTCTTAAAGCCCATTTCTTTTTCTAGAGTGGGAAACAAAACTTTAACAACGAACTCTTCGTCCTTTGGGTCGGATTTGTAGGAAATAAAGGCGTCCCATTCGCGATCATCTACAAATAAGAATACATTTTTATCTTTAGCCCATTTATACACAATTTATAATTGTCAAAATTGAAAGAAATTAAGGAAGACAATTTCAAGTTGGCGCAATTTAGAAAAAATGCCGTTATTGGTAGAAAAGATTGTTACAATTGAAGAAATTGCTTGCAACAAGCAATTTCTCCATTGTCTACAATATTTTCTACCCTTTTCTTGAGGGGCGTCAAAATATGGGGTTGTTTGGGAATGGGTTGAGTAAAAATTAAGAAAACTTAAGTGAAAAAAAAGAAAAAGAAACGTTTCTACTCTACAATACAAAGATATACTAGTGTATGACGCGTCTGGCGAAAACGGGTCTCTTAAAAAAAGAGATAGATTCCGACAGAGGTCAATCAGATATAGTATTTTCAAAATAAACATATGATACTGTTGTATGACAATTCTAAGGTCTGCAAGAGCGAACAGTTTCGACCCTGGTCTGTCTGTGTAGTCTGAGCAGGCTCGATAAATGACCAATCGTTAGCCCCGCCCACTCACCGCGTTGGCAACGCCCACTGACTCCAACAGGAAGTCCTTCTTCGTTTTTTAAAGGCGACAAATTTATAGCCAGTAGCATGTTACAAAAAGGAGAATGGTTGGTTGGCGACCTAAAAGATTCAATAAGCTGTAGTTACGACGATTAAGTCGCCAAACCAACAACACACCTCACATAAATGGCGGCCAATATCGATGTTATATTTATCTGCCAGTCTAAATGAATGATTACATTTGTCAACTGAGAATTAGATTGACAGACGCGATTGGTCCACTTACAAGTTTTTAAGGAGACCACTTATCGCTCGACAAAAAACATATACTTTCTTAATGAAAACCCAATGCGGGACAGCACAGTTATGTTAAGCTGCAGTGGTTCTCCTTGACTCACGCGTGATCTTGCTTTGGACGGACAACTGGTGGGCAGTAGACAATGCCAACTGCATCCCGACAAATAGTTTGTCTGAGACTTTATTTTGCTCAATATCTTGTCTGGGACATAAAACAATAACTTCATTCTTGATCGGCGATATAAACGTTGTAACTGTAGTTTTATTAAACTGTAGCTATACGTTTAAATCGCCCATCAACGAAACTTTTCGACATAGAAGAAGCAGGTTAACATTGAAATTCTGGTCTGAATAAATCATTTGATTAATTGACATCGACGATCCATCCCACAACGTTGTTTCTTGATACAAAGTAGACTATAAATATCCAGCTATGCATGTCTGGCTTATTTTGAATTTTCAACCATTTATAATTGTTCTGTTATCAAAATCCATAATTGTGAAAATAGTACGAGCTCCGTCATTGAACCATGGTTTATGTCAGAATCATTCCAATCTAGTCAACAAATTCTCAAACAATAACGAATTTTGAAGTATCTTTGAAAACATTGTGGATAATGAAGAAATTGCTTGTCACAAACATTTTTTCTTTGTCCGCATTGTTTCCCACCTTATTCTATTCCATCTATTCATGTCGAATTGTAAATTTCAAGAAAACCATGCATATAACTCGACTCAAAATTTCGATTTCGACTGGACTATTAGTCTAGTATACTAGACGACAAACTTCTAGAAATTGCAGATGTCAATTCAAATATGGTGGAAGAGGGTCTGAATTTAAAGAAAAAGTTAACATTGACTACAGAAAACATTTTGTGATAAACGAGATATTGCCTGTAACCGCACATTTCACATTTGGCACAATTCTTTGAATAACTATATTCCCTAGATAAGAGCATCAATATGTGCGATATAACAGATGGTGTTCCATTACGAAAAAAATCTGATTTTAGTTCCTTCTATCAAGATTCAACCGTTTTGATTTGCTGCCTTTTTCATACTTCTATGAAAACAAATTTGAGCACGCAAGCTATTTTGCATGCTTCAAAAAGTAAATCCACAAAAAAATCACTGAAAACATAGTGAAATATTTGCCTTGTTTTGCTTGAATACATTTCATTATAAGAAACGCAGAGAATTTTATTTGTTTTCATAAAGATATCAACCTAAAAACTTATTCACACTAATGTATGAACCCGCTTCGCATATTCAAACAGTGTGAATAAGTTTATAGGTTTATACCTCAATGAAAGAAATATATATATATCATTTCATGTCTTGAAAGAATACTCACCATCGTCCTCGTATCCCTGGAAATAGTGGACTATTTTCATCACAAGGATCACCCGATGTCTCCACAGTATATACAGTATTACAACAAAAATGACGATCAACAACACCACAATACCGACACAGACTCCGACAATCAGTATAAATCTGTCTTCATCTTGCGACATGACAGCTGATAAAGCTGAAAAGGGTTTTTATTTTTAAAAAGATTTTTTTTTAAATTTGTAAAATACTTTGTTTACTGTGATGTCACTGCTATTGATATGGTCAGCTAGTTTTAGCTCGATGAGAATGAGTTTCTATTTTATTTCGTGAGTACATAGTACTTCCTAAACCATACCTTGCAGAGATGGCCATGTTGTAACAATAAAATTTTACCCATTCCTACACAATGTCGCTTTTTGAGAACTTGCAAAACATAGTGTAAAATGAAAAAAATGCTTGTCACAAGAAATTCTTCATTATCAACTATGTTTTCTATCCGAAAGGTAAAAAAAAAAAAAAAAAAAAAAAAAAAATCCTCCAAAATTTCATCAACTTAATATTTTCGTCTGCAACATCTTTGAATTTGTACCAGTCTAAAATTGTGTCGTCTGGTAATGGGCTGGCTGGCGCCTCACCGTCAGATCTTTGGCCGACTTCCAACAGGATTCGAAAATTCTTCTATTGACAAAGCCGACGTCCGACCACTCGGCCATGCGCATGTTTCGAACTTAAAATTTCTTATAAAAAAGAAATCAAATTCATCGATGCATCCTCTTTCATTGAAATAATTCACCATATAGTATCAGCGAAATAGTACTTCTAAATGAAGTTCACAACATGCTATGAATGTACATGTATTTTATTCCATTCCGATACGACACAAATTTAGACTGGTTTGAATTGAATGGAAATGAAGACGACAATTCAACGTTTATGAAATCGTACGTTTTCAAATTTCTTGGTTCAAAACATCGCGGAAAATGAAGAAATTGCTTTGTTCAAGCAACTTCTTCATTTTACACATTTCCCCCTAATTCTTTTCCTCGAAAACACCAAAGTGCGGGAATGGTAGTCTCAGGTATCGAAGAAAACAGATTGCTCTTGACTAAATGGATATTTATGCTTAAATCCGTTAAATAATCGCAGAGGACATGTTTTAAACAAATCGAAACTTTATTCTTGTACATCTGATAGACTAGGTCACCATTGCAAGTTCAACCTTCTGATCCTCAGCATTTATTTCGTAAAGCGCTATTGAACGAACTCTTGTAGTACAAATGTGGTATTTAATAAGAATAATGTACAGCTGATTTTATGGCGTTGTAAAACTTCAATAACCCATTAACAGACGACAAAATTTAAGGCTGGTCCAAATTGAAAGGAGTTGTGAACAACATTTCATAGATGTGGAAATTTTAAAAAGCTTTCCCTCTTTAGGTTGAAAACATTATGAGAAATGAAAAATTGCTTATCATAAGCATTTTCTTCATTTTTCGCCATGTTTCCCAAACTATTTTTCATGGGGGCATCAAAAGGCGTTATTGTGTTGAAATGGTTTAATCACTTAACTTCTTAGAAATTAAAATTCTAAGTTACATATAGTTACAAGTAGTTACCTGCAGGAGTTGTTTTAATGAACTCGCACGTTTCACCAGTGTAACCGTTATAGCAGTTACAGAGTTCGACTTGATTCATCACGTCATAGTAACACGTGCCATTTTCCCCACAGTCCTTACAACATTGGTTTTCACATATCAGGCCATGGGCCCCATTCTCACAGTCACAATGCATCCCGTTCTCGTCCGATACACATACACCCCACAAACACAACAAACCGCCAGGACACAAGCGTTCTGGAATGTTTCTCAATTCCCGAGAGTTTCCACAAAGACCAGACGAAGTTTCCGAGAGACTTGAAGGTGTCGTAGACAATGGTTGACAAGCTGACATTCCTTGCACAGACTTGCACTCATAACCAGTGGGACAGTCTAGCGAACATGGGCGAGGTGTCGGTGGCGATGGTTCAGACTGAATTTGAGTTTCACATCTCTCGCCTGTATAGTTTTGATCACATTGACACATTTCTTGCATGGTAAGCACATCAAATGTGCACGTTCCATTATCACCACACTCGAGACAACAATCACCATGACACTGCTTCGTTGTCTTATCAGTAGTGCTGGTTGGCTGCGTGGTATCATTTGAAGGAGCAATGGACGATGGTTGTTTTAACTCGTCACATCGCTCACCGGTGTAGTTAGGAAGGCAGTTACAGAGCTCAATATTATTGACCATGTCGTATACACATTTACCGTTCTTTCCACAATCTAGACAGCATTCTGTGCTACACAGAGCCCCAGTGGCCCCGGGGTCACAGATACAACCAAGCGGTGGGTCACATACGCCATATTCGCACTCAAATAAGCCAGGAATACATGTCCTGTCTGCCGTATTGGGTTGTTGATAATCCACATCACACACTGATAAGCTCGAACCTGATGACTTCTTGCTTGTCGACGTTAATACTGAAGCTGTTGATGGTGCTATAGTGGTAGATACATTTGTAGGACTTGTTGATGATGTTAAAATATGCGGTAATACTGAGGTTATTGTCAAGGTCAGCCTCAACATTCTTCTAAACGCCCATAACTCCATCGTAGACTTAGCCTGTCTTGGGATATGTTATCTGTTAAAAACAAACATAAAATTTGTTATCCAAACTATTTGAATTGACCCATTCTTGCCTTATTATGCAGTATTATGGTTTTCTAAACAGAATGACTTAGAATATTTAAATTTCTATAAGTTTGAAATTGTCGTGGTTAACTTCTTTGAATTTGGGCCGGTATAAATTTTTGTTGTGACTTAATGGGTTAACAGTTTTATTGAAACTTATACAAATGGGACCTGCCAGGTACTTTCGATCTCGCTTGAGCGACCACGTCTATTAAGCGACCACTTCCATCAAGCGAGAATTATATAATAATTTTTCTATGCAATCGAATCAATCCTTCATATCTTTCACAATGTATTAAACGACCATTCTTTTAAGCGACCACTTTTGGTCGTCCCTTGAGTGATAGCTTAAAACAAGATTTTCTGTATATAGGAACATTCTTGGAGATGTAAAAAGTGTCTCCCCTTAGGACTACGAAACAAAACCATGGTCGAAACATTTTCTTAGCCTTGAATGGTCGTAAATACAGCTTATTCAAGTCGTAGTTAGGACGTTTAGGTTGCAAACCACAATTTTTCTTTTCTGTTACACGTCACTGGTCGTGCATTTTGCAAAATAACGCCGTTTAATGTCTAAGTGAAACTTACAGTCGGATTGTTAGAATGAGGTTTCACGTCTCACGCAACAACTGAAGTCGAATGGAGACAGGAGCCCTATTTAAGTATCACCCAAAGGACCTGAGGAGCGGGAGATTGAACCAAGGACCACTAGAGCCTTACGCCTCATCACTTGACTAAAGCCACCCCCTTGTTCGGGTTTAAACGAGCATAAAATTTTGACGTCTTTTTAAGTTCGAATTGTTTGAAAATTCTGTCGTGTCTATGGTCTTGAGTTAGAGTCGACTGCATGATCAATAGGTCTCGAGTTTGATTCCTGGGTAAGGCTATCAGTTTTTTTATTGGTCTAAAACCACGTTAAATAACAAAATTTAAACCAAGTACAAATTGTATTGTTCGTCTAGCTGATGACATTATTTATTTATGGAAAAGTATTTTATCACACATTACCTGTATGGGCTTGAAAATAAATAGACGCTTATCCTTATAATATGGCGGTGAAAATATATCACATGGCGAAAACCGACTTGCGCCTATGCTCACATAATTCACCAATCGCTGGCCCCGCCGACTGACTAGCTAGGCCCCGCCCATTAACTCCGACAGGAAGTCCCGCTTCGATTTTTAACAGCGTTATTTTGCAAAGTTTATTGCCAGTAGCATGTAACAAAAAAGTATATTGGTTGGTTGGTGCCCTTAACGTCGTAACTACAGCTTGAATAAGCTGTAGTTACGACGTTTAAGTCTCTAAACCAACAATAAAGAAAAACAAAATGGCAGCCAATGTTTGAGTTGATAAGCTCAGTCCAGGGCTGAATAAATTATTTGATTGGTCGGTTTTTTCCCTGATTGGCGGACGCCATTGGTCAATTATTATAATGATAATAATGGCTTTATTATATGAAGGTAAAACAATATTACAACCAATTCAAAGTAAACAATTTGAAACTGAATCTTTTTTACAATGTTGATAATCAAGTAAATACAATGATTTATTTAACAATGATACCATGTCATACACACGCTAATAGAGAAAAATATATGATGACGTAAAAAATGATGACATATAATTAAACTCTGATAGATCTATGAGTTTGTTGGGAACAAATGAAAAGAGTACACATTACAGATTTAAAAGTTAATGTTTTATAGGTTATTAACCGAAACAAATTGGATGCAGTTTGAAATGAAACCATCCTATGTGGTAGAAAATATTGTGGGAAAGGAGAAAATGCTTGTTACAAGCATTTTCTTCTTTTTTCCCCACAATATTTTCTTAAGTATAACATCACAGGAATGTAAAATCCAGGGTTTGTGCGGAAAGGTTTAATAAGTTACCGATAGAAGCTAATTGGTTAGAACAACAAAGTCGCCAATGTTATGAATTTAAAACATAGACATTTAGACATGACATTTTATTCAAGTAACTTCAACAATACAAAGTTTCTCGTTACATACAAAATCATGTATGTTTTAGCACATTAGCAAGATCATGCACACAAATAATGACAAAATAAACACAGTCAATAATACATGCATACGTGTAGTTTCAATAAAAATATAAAGCATAAATAGAGAATAAGGACTTTGGAACTGAAAAGGTTTTTGTTTGTAAACAAGTTAGTGACATTTTATCCTCGGAGAAGTATAACGGGATTTGGTACTCTAGCCCATTCCCACACATTCCTCAAGAATTAAACTCTTGAAAACATTGAGGAAAATGATTAAAAATGTTTGTCACGAGCAATTTCTTCATTATTCACTATGCTTTCTGTACAACATAACAAGTTTGTTTTGAATAAAAATTCATCGCCTATAGAAATGATTATCTGCAGAGTAATTAAACTGGACCAGTCTCCAGTTTTGTTGACGCGTAATGGATTACTCTAGACTTTTTAACAATAGATCGGTATGAAAGATGAAAAATTGACGTACAATATACTTTTGGATTCAAGCTGCTCAGCAATTGAAAGCATACACTTCATTGTAATTTACGCCAGTGAAAAAAAAAAAAAAAAAAATGAAATAAAATGACTTAACCAATTCTCACAGAATGAGGCTATTTGACGCCTCTCTCAAAAAAAAAAAAAAAAAAATCTTGAACAATTCTAAATTTTCATAATTTTAATTGTCGTCTGCAACTTCTTTGAATTTGGACAGTCTAAAATTTTGCTCTCCGGTAATGGGTTAAAGAAATGATAGCCATATTTGGACTCGAACCACTGATGTCAATAAATAACATGTTACATCATTAATAGCTAACTGAGGAATTTCACTTTAGTTAGTGACTTTGTGGAATCAATCGAGTTTCCACTAAAGTTAATGAATTGTTTGTCGGTTTTTATTGCCGCCTTGAACTGTCTTCAATACATACAGCTTTTCAAGAAAAAACATTTTTATAAGTAGTTTTAGTAGTCGTTTCCAAAGAGAAGTCATCTCTAGTTTTGTACCTTCTACATAATCCGAACACCATATAAGGTTTCAATTACCTTAATAAAATACTTGTCAGAATTAAACGTATTTTCTACGTTTTAACTCGATACCATGCAGACGATAAAATCCAGACTGGTCCAAAATTTAAGATGATGCAGACGACAATTTCAAGGTTTTGTATCACTATTCTATTTATAAAATACCAACCTATAGAAAAAGAAGCTCGCAGTTGTCTATTTTGTAATCCCGATAACGTTATTCTCGGCGTGACGTCATTTTGCACCGTCTGATAAGGATTTTTTCTGCCGAGTACGATTTTGTCCTCGTGCAATGTACCAATCCGGTAGGCATATAGGAAAAATGAATTATTTTTATAACCTAAATAGAGTGTAGGCCTTCCAATGTTTATTGCCTTTAAACTATTCAAAGAATTCACACTATAAACTCCTATCATGCTATGTTATAATAAATTCCTTTACAGAACTGAATTAGAATCAAACTGCTGAAAGTAATGGAAACACGACTTACGGGTCATTTTTTCTTTGGAACTTCATTTTGTAAATAACTCTGACTTCAAGGGACAAACAGGTGGTATAAAATCAGAACAGACTGTACATATGTGCAGGCTGATCTTTGCCTTTACCTGCTGGAATATATATAAATATATAAATAAATATATATATATATATATATTCCGAGTTCAGCACAAGGGTTAAAATGGACAAAAGTACACAACTATCCTAGGCCTATTTACTACCTTCGACAATGTTTGGGGAATCGATACTTTCTCAAGAGTCATTTAAGAAGTATAACACTTGACCGTGGTATGAAAAGGCACTTACAAATCATCCCTCTCTTAGCGAATCACTGTTGTTTTATGATCTAAATATTGTACCATGAAAATTGTTGGAAAATAACATGCTTTGTGAAACAAGCAGTTCTTTCTTTTCCCAAACATTCATGTTCGATCCTCCTTTTGAAATTATTTTCTTTCGAAATTGTCGTCTTTGGCCTCTTCTAATTTTCATTTTGGTTCGTTCATTCGTCTGGTAGATAATAAAATACCTGCGTTGCGGCAAAAATTTAACAGACGTCCTGATTTCTACTAGAAGACTGATCAATTATCCCATTCCCACTTGACAAAATTTTGGACTGGTCCAAATTGAAAGAAGATGCAGACGACATTTTAAAGTTGATGGAATTTTAACTTTTTCGTCGTTTTGGATAGAAAACATTGCGGATAATGAAGAAATTGCTTGCTACAAGCAATTTCTTCAATTTCCACAATGTTTTCCAAAGCCCTTTTCTGGAGATGCGTAAAAAGGAGGGCTTGAGGGGGAATGGGTTATGAAATTCATTTAACCCAATACAAGACGGTTCGTCGGTTAGACCTCCTAACGTATTAGTGTTTTCATATATTATATAACAAAGTTATAAATTGACATTACAGATGACATTGTTGAAAAATGGCGATGTCTGTTACATAGCCTTTCTCTCTTGTGGTATTTCTTTAATGTATTACAACGTCGTTATATTAACTGAATGTTTGATAAAAGGCGACCGAATAACTATCATTTTTTAACAAGGGTCATAATGATATTCTATATCGAATAATTTCTCTCGTAAACAAAATATGATTCACCATTCCCGACCTTCCTGTGTTAAAAGAGAGCACTTTTCTGATCTAGGGAAGACAACGTTTTGGACTGGTCCAAATTAAAAGAAGTTGCAGTCGACATTAAGCCCTGTGTTAACTGAAATGAAAATTTAACGCAGTTAAGAAAACATTGAGAACGGTAACAAAAGCATGTTGCTGGTGGTTTCTCATTTTCCAACTCTATTTCTCTCTACCCTTTCCCCCACAATGACGGTTTTAAACGCCCCTCAATATAAAAGCTTTGGAAAACATTGTGGACAATGCAGAAATTGCTTGTTGCAAGCAATTTCTTCATTGTCCACAATGTTTTCTATCCCAAAAGACAAAGATTTTTTTCAAATTTCATCAACTTAAAATTGTTATCTGCAACTTCTTTGAATTTGGACTGGTCTAAAATTTTGTCTTGTGGGAATGGGTTAAAACTGTTTTTCAGGGTCGTAAAATGAGAAATCATGTAGTAAAGGAGAATTATTCTCTGTTAACAGATCGACGCTGCCAATCAAATATTCAAATGACCAGTTAAATCATTCATTAAGACAGTAAGATAAAATGATGGACTACGACATTTATTTAACCCATTACCGGACGTCAAAAATTTAGACTCCGATAGCGGAAAGATCACTTTCAGTGATGAAAAGAAATAAACACTCCTTAAAAATAGGTTATCGTCGTATTCTACCCGAACCTCGTGAAGACAGCTTGGATTAAGCTGTAGTTACGAGGTTTTGGTAGAACACTGACGTTACAAGCGTTTCTAGTGCATCTCCAATAGCCAAGGACGAAAGGTTATCAAAGATAGGTTCTAGTTTTGAACGTTTGCTTGTTTGAATGGCGTTTAACGCCGATTTTAACAGTTTTTCAGTCATATAGCCTGGAGCACCTAACAATGGATTCCTGGTACTTCTCACGTCAGTACTACCACTACATCCTTTCCTAGCCTCCAGCTGCTATCCAACTTAGGTTTACGATTATCCCCTCATTGGTGGGAGCAAATGTCGGAAAGGATATGTGCTGCCGGCGGGGATCGAACCCATGACATCCCATCATTGAAGGTAACAAGTCTGACGCACTACCGACTGCGCTATGACGGCGGCTCACGTTCAAATAAGAAGGAGTTGCAGACGATAATTCAAAGGTTGAAAATGTACATCTTTTTAAATTTCTGGGTAGAAACCATTGTGTAAAATGAAGAAATTGCTTGTCACAAGCATTTTTTCCTTTTACACAATGTTTCCTCAAACTGTTTTTTAAGGGGTGTCCAAAAGCGCCATTGTGTGGGAAGGGGTAAAGACAATCTCATGTAGGGACAGCCTCGTCGTCTTATCTACAGCTAATTCAAGATGTAGCTACTACATTAGGTCGCATTTTTTCTTGTGTCCCTTACCACATATCGAGGGCTTAGAGCAAAAACATAGTATGGCTCTATACATTGTATAGAGCCATACTATGTTTTTGCTCTAAGCCCTCGATATTTTAAAATATATTGTCGTTTTTCACCACAGTCAAATTGTTTTGTCTGGGGTCGTGGTAAGCAAGCCGTCGATTGTCAATATATGAAATGGCTGTTGGAAGAGATATCATGACTTTTCCTATTTCGTCTCGTGGAAGAGTCGGATGTCGATCTCACACGACCGATCCTCACCATCGAGGTTGCGAGGGTCGTGGCTTGTTTTCACCTTCTCTCATAAAAGATTAGTGGAAAGCATGTCCTCTGCACCGCCACCGTTTATACCAAGATTTAAAGACAAATAAACCGTCACTCACAGCTAAATACAATAGGTCAAGGTGACATATAGGCCCATCGGGCCGGGTGTTTTATTTAATTCATTGTTTTTATTCTGTACTGTTGAATATCATGCATGTAACATGTCACTATAATTATTAAAATTTACTTACTTACTTACTTACTTATAGTAGGCTATAAAATGTTTTATTGATGGATGCCATGCTTTTGCGTTAAGTTATACAATCGGAGAATTAATCTTATTTTGAACGTAAAGATGTGTCCCTCGGCAAATTATTATCGCAAACAGACAGATAAAAGGAGAAACTTTAGCAACATTCAATCTCTTCTTTTACAAAAAGGGGTTTCTTTCTATATAACGTTTGGTTTTTCAGTTACAATCAGTTTGATCCGACGTAAGTAATTGTTTTCGAATATGTTAATCTGCAACTTTAATAGTAACGGTTTTCATAAATAGAGTACGACTTATCGAAGCTGTAGTTACAAGGTTTTGTTCATCTAACGCCAATAGGCTCTATCAAATTTTAACGCAAATACTTGTAGAGCAATATAGCGGAAAGATCAAATTCAGTGATGAAAACAAATAAATACTCCTTCAAAAATAGGTTACATTCGTGTTCTTCCCGAACCTCGTAACCACAGCTTGGATTAAGCTGTAGTTATGAGGTTTAGGTGGGACACTGACGTTATACGCGTTTCTAGTATACTTCGTTAGCCAAGGATGATGTCAAATATGCAGTTAGTGTCACCAAAGGTTAGCAGAGATAGGTTCTAGTTTTGAACGTTTGCTTGTTTGAATGGTGTTTAACGCCGATTTTAACAGTTTTTCAGTCATATCGCTGCGGCTGGAGCACCTAACAATGGACTCCTGCTATATCTCGCACCATTACCACCATTACATCATTTTCTAGACTTCAGCTGCCATTCCACTTAGGTTTACGATTATTTACCCATTGGTGAGAGACAAATGTCGGAAAGGACATGTGCCATCGCCGGGGTTCGAACCCATGACATCCCATCATTGAAGAGTTTGAGTCTGGTGCGCTATCAACTGCGCTATGACGTGAATAAACGTTCAGGGGTCTAAAACATGAAGACCGCTGGCCAGATCTATGAAAATGTGAAACGCCGTGGGTTGTCACAATTGATTTTTTAGACTAGATACATAGATACAGACGTCTATATTTAAAGCTTTTCCGTACAGTCCCTGATATTTACATCCATGTGATAGTATACCTGATAAAACATTTTGGTGACAAGTCGCTGTAATGGAAAAAGGGTGCAGATTGATCCTCAAAATGCATTCTGCCTTACTGTAATATTTCATCAGTAAGTGACTTAAATCTTTAACTACAACCTATTTCAGCTGCAGTTGTGTGTTTTTGAACGATGTTTTTTAACCGCCAGATACACGCCCGGTAATCTCGGGCTCCATCTCTTTTTGGAGAACAGTACAAAAAGGAGACAATGATACTTCCGATATGGAGCCAAGGACCGGAACTGAACAGAAAAGGTAAGTAAAACAGTTCACCTCGCGTACAATTTGATCTGCCATTGACCTATTATGCATTTTCCCAAGACGTCCAGAGTTTCATACCACATAGAAATGTTTATATTATCCGTTGGCGGTGATAGATTTCAAAAATAATTCCGTTTGTGAATAGAAACTTGAATCAAAGTTTGGACATCGGACCCGATCAAACACGAAAATGCGTGATGTAATCGTTAAATCAATGTTATCAACAGTTCTGAAAGATTTAAGTTGCGATGACAGTGAAATGAATGATAACGTGTTGATATAAAACAATGTTACCACAAAGAACTGCGTTCCCCAACCCCTTCTAGGGCTTTTCTTAGATGAGAAGGAGACCAGGATGTGGTGCGGGAGACAAGCTTCAGAGGGAGAGGCGATGCATATGAAAGAGTACAGTGAATAATTTTCTAGGACTTAACCTTATGAATATTACAGGATACTTTTTCTTTCCCTTTTACAAAGTAAATGTGTCTGTCAGACTCTCTAGAACAGCCATATTTATATCAAAGTCGCACGAATCGAGTTACACAACTAACCAATAAATTAATACAGAACCCACGCTTTGAGCTCATTACTTTCAGTCACAACTCTGCTACACACTGGTTTATTTTCTGCTGATTTGTGCCAACTTTGAGATCACACATGAAGTGAAATGACCATTCAAAATCACTCACACAGCGCTCCAATCATTCGTTCCAGACACCCACCAAAACCATAAAAAACGCTCAAATTATTTCAAAAACATTTGAAAACCTTCTAAAATGAGCAGTATTTCATTCAAATCGATAACATTTTTCCACAATTTTTATTGGCTGCTGTGGGTTTTAAAGCGTCTGATTGGTCCGTGAAGACAAACAAACACAAAAGCATGTATATTTTAATAAAGGGAGGTAATAAATCTCCATCTATCTATAAATACAGCCTAACTCCCCTTTTGGGTATGACTGGAAGGTGCGCGTCTGTGCTGGAATATAAACTGTTAGTCATTGGTTAGGGTGCCAAAGTATTGTGAATGTTAGATTAAGAGATCTGATAAACATATTCTGGTCATTCAGGACGGCTCACTATCTGAAAAGAAGAATCGAGACTCTTTTTGAACGCTGCAATGTCAGGTTGCTGTTTCTGGTAGGCTGTTCCAAAATATCACTGTGTAGGGAAAGAAAGCATATTTAAGGAAGAAAGCATTCGCATAGATCTGTCTGAAAGATGCTGTGTGCATATGTCGGGTGGTCCTAACTGGTCTTTCAAGATAAGCTGGTACGGGCACTGCAACAAAACTATTAACGATTTTATAAAACATGGTGACTCTGGAAACGTCTCGTCTATATTGAAGAGTTAGCCAGCCAAGTTCCTTCTGCATGAAAATTATTTTGAACCCATCTTGCTGCTCTACGTTGTACTTTTCCCCTTTGTTGATATAGGTTTTTGTGTAAGGGCTCCAAACGGTTGATGCGTATTCTACCTGGGGTCGGACTAATGTTTTGTACGGTGTCTCTCTGATCTTCTTATTTTTGTCTGGATGTTTCTGCGAAGAAAACCTTAGGTTTTATTTGCCTTTGATGTTATATTGTCAATATGAGTGTTCCATGAAAGATCTCCAGATATTGTAACTCTTAGGTATGGAGCATTGTCCACAGTCTCTAGCACTTATCCATGTAGCCTGTAATCAAAAGAAATATTTTTCTTCTTTTTAGTAGTATTTAGCATTTGCTAGGATTAAACTCCATTTCCCACCTTTCTCCCACTGCATTAACTTGTCTAGATCTTATTGCATAGTGATAAAGTCTTGCTTGTTGTTTATAACTAAGTAAACGGCAGTGTCATCTGCAAACAAACGAACTTGGGAGGTGATGGTATTAGGAACGTCGTTAATATACAAGAAAAACAGAAGAGGACCAAGCACCGATCCCTGAGGTACTCCAGACGTGACTGGAACTTCGGATGAGCATCCACCTTGTAAGACTACTTTTTGTGTTCTGCCTATAAGAAAAGATTTAATCCACAAAAGGGTAGTATTGTTTACTTCATGTTCCTGCAATTTATTCAAAAGTTTTAAGTGGCTAACTTTATCAAAAGTCTTGTTGAAGTCTAACAAAACTAGATCAGTTTGTTTTCCTTCAGCAAGGTTTCTGGCAAGATGGTCGGTCAGTTGCAGTCGCTTGGTTTCACATGAACACCTTGCTCTGAAACCATGCTGTAAGTCATAAAGAATTTTTTTTTTGTCATAATGTTTAGTTAGATTTGATGCTACAATATGTTCAAGAGCTTTACATATAATACATGTTAAGGATATAGGTATGTAATTTGCAGGATCTTCTTTGTTTCCTTTCTTGGACAGTAGAGTCACGTTTGCCTTTGTCCATACCTGAGGGAGGGTGCCTGTGTCAAGGGATTTCTGAAAGAGAATTTGGACGAAATTAGCGATTTGGGATTACATTCCTTTAATTTCAATCAAAAGTCATTCTGAAATCATCTCCAAATAACCCAAAAATTGTCAATTACAAGGTGTTATTAAATTAATTTTTTGAGGATTTGGGGTTTATAACAGGCTATAAGTTTTCAGAAAATCATAGAAAAGGGGTCGGTTTTAACGTTCGAAGATGGACTGGGGTTACATAAGAGTATGGGGTTCTAAAAGAAGTTTTACAGTACATTTTTATATGCATCGCCTCTCCCTCTGAATCTTGTCTCCCGCACTGCATCCTGGTCTCCTTCTCATCTAAGAAAATCCGTAAAAGGGGTAGGATAAACGCAGTTCTTTATGGTAAAATTATTTTATATCAACACGTTATCATTCATTTCACATTCATCGCCACTTAAATCTTTCAATGCTGTTGAAAACATGGATTTTAACGATTTCAACACGCATTTTCGTGTTTGATCGGGTCCGATGTCAAAACTTTGATTCAAGTTTCTATTCACAAACGGAATTATTTTTGAAATCTGTCACCGCCAACGGGTAAAATAATCATTTCTATGTGGTATGAAACTCTTGACGTTTTGGGAAAATGTATAATAGGTTAACGGGAGATCAAATTAAGCGCGAGGTGCACTGTTTTTCTTACCTTTTCTGTTCAGTTCCGGTCCTTGGCTCCATATCGGAAGTATCATTGTCTCCTTTCTGTACCGTTCTCCAAAAAGAGATGGAGCCCGAGATTACCGGGCGTGAGATACCTACACGCGTTATTTCTTATTCATTTTAAAACACCGTCTGCAAACCTGTTGTACATGACATAATCAGAAATTCTTACTTTTTTGTCGAATGTGTTTATTTCATCCTTTTCAACCCCTAATTTTTAAGTCACAGTGATTTGATTATTGGGAAAATATTGTAGAAAAAGAAGAAATTGCTTGTAACAAGCAATTTCTTCTTTTTCGACAATATTACCGAATTGTTATTTCTCAAATTAGATCCACTCAAAATTTTCGTCTGCAAAACCTTCAAATTTGGACAGGTCTGAAATTTTACAAAAGAGGAAAGAGTTATATAAGAAAAACTTACTCGATAGAAACCGGTCCTGCGTTAATATTCCACAAGGAGCAACAATCACTAACACGGTAACCAGAGCATTTTTTAAAACTTCCTATTTCACGTAAAGAGGTCAGTATGGTCGAATAACTTATCTATGAGACATCTGATTTTAAAGTTTCAATTGTGAATTTGAGGACAAAATTAGCAACAAAAATTCACGCTCCACTGTTCACGGATATGTATTGACGTCATTAGGCCTTCAGCAGTATAATATACTCTGCACCGCACCCTGAAGTGGTCGACCCTTATCAATGTAACTTAAAAAGAGATTTTTAGAAATATGGCTTGATGAGGGATAGATTTTGTAATGAATTGTTTGCCTTTTTGTTTGAATGGGGTTTAATTCCGATTTTAACATTTTTTCAGTCATATCGCGGCGGCTGGAGCACCTTACAATGGATTCCTGGTCTATCTCGCATCAGTACCACCGTTACATCATTTCCTAGCCCCCAGCTGCTATCCCAATTCGATTTACCATTATCCATCCATCGATGAGAGACAAATCCCGGGGATCGAACCCACGATACCCCATAATTTAAGATTGTGAGCCTGACGCGCTACTGACCGCATTATGACGGCATTGTTTGTATTTACCTCGTTTATGTTGCGTTTTGTGAATATTGAATTATGCCGGTCAGGCATATGGTATGCCCGGTTAGGACATAGGGTCGATGATATAAAACTTTCAAACCTTTGGGCTACGAAAGATACTAACACTGCAGCCCCATAAACAGACGACAAAAATTTAGATGTTGCAGACGACAAATTATCGTTGATGTAAATTCGGATTTTTTTTCCATTTGGGATGGAAAACACTGTGGATAATGAAGAAATTCCATAGCTGTTTTCCTTGAGGAGCCAAGAGCGAGATTGATTGGATATTGGTTAATAGTCTACTGACGGAATGCCCTCTGCAAAAGATATGTTCGCCCTTTACCATACGACAAAACGTTTAATTCGCCGATTTTGAAGAGATTTATAGACAACAATTTTAAAGTGAAAATTGGAAAGAAAATGAGGAATGGAATGGAAATCATTGTGAGAAAGGAGAAAGTGCTTACTAGATCTACACACGTTTTTCCTCTTTCGACAATATCTTCTTTACTTAAGTTCATTTCAAAACGGCAAGTTTTAGCTAGCAAAGCGTCAGCTTTGATAGCTTTAGTTAACAGTCAAAATTTTCAGGTGATCTCAAAGTTCAACGTGTGCAAACTGCCACTGGAGGCTTAACCACTAAACAGTTGAAGGCATGATACACATAAAGTAGTTCTGGTGTATATAAAGAATATTACAAACTCTATTAAAATTGTAGTTCACGCTTTCAAAAGCCTGCTATCTAACACATCATCATTCAATTCCGCTTTTTTAAGAATCTCAATAAAAAGGCTTTGAAAAACATTGTGGACATGGAAGAAATTGCTTGTCACAAGCAATTTCTTCTAAATCCACAATGTTTTCTTCCGCAACTTCTTTCAATTTGAATCAGTCTAAGATTTTGTCATGTTACTGGGTTAATTTAGCCTCGTTTATTTATCATGACCTTCGACAAAGAGGATTACTTAAAAAAACGTGTTTTGCTAGCTTACAGTACTTTCAGTACTTTTATTTAGATTATTCCATGACACATTTTTGTTGATATTTTTTGGGGGGTGTGTGGGGGTGTTTAGAAAACATTGAGGAAAATGAGGATATTGATATAACAAGCAATCTATTCCTTTTTCCACAATGCTTTCGAACGCTATCTTTTGTTGGGGCGTCAACCGCGGCAATAGCACAGTGGTAGCGCGTAGTATTCCTAGTCAAGGGGTCCCTGGTTCGATCCCCTTTCACGACAAAGATTCTTTCCGACATTTGTCTCCCAAAAATGGTCGAAGATCGTAAACCTAAGTTGGATGAGCGTCTGGAGGCTCGGAATGGATGAAGTGGTTGTACTTGTGTTAGGAATATGGGGAATGTATGGATAGCAGCTTCAGCCGCCGTTATCTGACTTCCACTAAGTTTAAAGTGCGTTAACTCCTATCCAATCAATTCTTGGGGGCGTCAAAAAGTGTCGTTGTGTTGAAACGGTTTATTAGTCTACTAACTGTATGCCTTTTGCAAAAGAAATGTTCACCATACGACAAATCGATCAACTCGCAGATTTTGGAGAAAGTTTGCGAGGGACAATTTTGTAGAAAGTGAAAATTGGAAAGAAAAGAAGGTGTGGAATTGAAAACATTGCGGGAAAGGAGAATGGTTCTTACTGCACACATTATTTCTCTTCCATTAATGTCTTCTGTACTTAAACCCATTAATAGACGCTTTAAGAAAAAAACGGTAGGGAAAACACAGTGTAAAATGAAGCAATTTCTTCATTTTTACACGATGTTTTCCATTCAGAAAATGAAAAAATCTAAACTTTCATTAACTTTAAATCATCGTCTGCAACTCCTTTCAATGAGGACCTGTCTAAAATTGGTCTTTTGTTAATTTGTTAAAAGAAGTTGCAGATGTCATTTAAGTAAAAAAAAAAAAAAAAAAAAAAAAAAAAAGAATACCGCAAACTATGATAGAAAACATTAAGAAAATAGGAGAAATTGCTTGTCATCAGTAATTTCTACCTTTTCCGCAATGTTTTCTGCAACTATTTCTACAACACTTGAAAACGCTAGGTTATTGTTTAAACATTCTTGCATCTGTAAAAAGGGGTAACTATAGAATTTCGTGGATATGAACAAAATGGTGTTGGTGATGCAGGAATTATTTTGTCTTTTATGTAAGAAATACCACAAATTCATCCTACATGAGCTGCCATTCTTCTGGATGGACTGATAGGCAATATATCAGTTTGCATACAAAACCTTGTAAATCCATCTTAACTCTAAACGTAATTACTAGTTTAAAAAACAAACAAACAAAAAAACATTTTTTTTGTGTGTAACAAAAGAAAGATTTTAGCCCTATCGTTTGCTTCAAAAACATTGTAACGCCATCTTAGTTTCTAACGTAATTACGATATTACGATATTCTTTTAAACATATACGAACAATGACTGTTGTATTAAAATAAAAAAAGAAGAGTTTTGCTCCATCGTGCCATTGCTGCAGTGCCATAACATATCCTATCCAACTCACGAAACCATTTTTTGAAAGAAGAGAACAGCCTATTACAATCTTAAAACGCGCATTCTTGCTATTTCTCTTGGAGAGACATTCGTTCTGGGATTGTTTAGTAGCAATTTGAAATTGGATCTCCCCAATTTATGATGCTCTACCAAAACATTGTAATTGACGAATCGCGGTTGTCAATTGAATAATCAATTAACTAATCAAATTATTCAATTAGCCCGGAAGTGAACTTTGAACACCAACATTGGGCGATATTTTTGTTGGTTTGTCGATAGAAACGCCGAAACTTTAGCTACATCTTTTTCACGACGTGTTCTTCGCCCAGGATATCATCGTCGTTTGTTCACCATATATTACCAAAATTCAAAAGGTTGGTTGGGTTTGTCTGTTCGGAACACCCGTACAACTCCCTCGATCAGCACATATCTCCTCAAGCTAGGCTGGTATTCAGGCCAAGGGTTTAGTACATTTCGTCACTAAAGTACATAAAACCACAGATACATAAATGGATTACGTCGTCTTTTATACGAAACCTCAAGTAAGAGTTGAGCTTTTATCGTCAAGATGAAAAATCCTGCTGGATAAGATTTTCTTCTAAAAAGAATGAAAACTTTCGACGTCGCCGATGCCTAGTAGGCTTAAATTCCGTATTAAGAATTCTTAAGAACGACTTCCAGTCGGCAGTGATTTGGTATGGTCGGTTAAGTCACCTGAGACGCATGTATTTTCAGTTCTGACATAAGTTAACGAAGTATCTGAGATAGCATTGTTATTTCAATTCAAATTTCATTTTTATAGTCTTATTTTCAAACCGAAGTTCGCCAAACGACTCTGCAATACCTAATCCTCAATCATCGACTTCTATGTCGGCTGTTAACTGATGGTGCGAGTGCAGACAAAGCACATTGGCCACTCATGTGTACGCATTTGAACAAGGGAAGGAGCAACGTGGAATAAACTTTTTACTCAGAAAAAAATCCGATGGCGCGGGTTGGATACGATCTGGGGATCCCCCAGGCCCGAGTCCTGCGTCTTACCACTGGACCATGAACTCCATTGTCCTCCTAGTCGCTTTGAGGCTCTGTACTTGAAACACAGATTGACAAATAGACACACTTGCAAGCCCGCTCGCACGCCCACATGCACACACGGTGCCACGCACGCACCCAATACACCCCCCAAAAATATGGATAATTTTTAACAGAGAACAATGAAGAGGCAAAGCACGCAGATCTGTCTACACGTTGCAGTATTTAAACCTTGATCCTTTGAGACTCTTAATAGTAAATGTAAGCTATGCGGCTTCGAATAGCTGTAGATGTACCGAATAGATGACTGATTGACGGCTCCCTGGCCACATCCACTGACTCCAACAAGAAGTTCCTCTGAGATATAGAAAAGCGTTATTTTGTAGAAGATATATCCAGTATCATGCACCAAAAAGTTAAAAAGGTTGGTTGATGACCCTTAGTTACCACGTTTATGTCGCCAAACTATAACTTAAATGTTTCACTAAAAAGACGACCAATGTTTGAGTTCAAAGTTATGAATGAATGGTTTGATTGGTCGATGTATTCTTTGATTGTGAAGGTGATGCAAATTCTAAATATATAATATCCTTAAAGATAAATTACAGAGAATCTAGACAAGTGTTTTATTCGTGGGAAACAACGTACTAAAAAGGGAAATCGCTCGACATAAGCAATTCCCCTTCTACCACGAAGTCTTTTGCAATATAATGGTAAAGGATTGTTTAATTTAGTAATTAAAGAGAATCTTTATCATTTGAGATTTACCAGCGGCACTTATTTAAAATCTCTTTTTCTTCTTTTTTGTTTCTTAAGCAAATCGCACATGTTTCAACCCACAAATAAAACAAGAGGACCATGATGGTCCTATATCGCTACTCTGAATATGATTACTCAAGGCTTTATCATATATGCAAAATATCAAAGCTCTACACCTAAATATTTTGGTAATATATTTCAAAAATTTTATCCTATAATTCTAGGTATATTGAAGATCCTACTATTTAAAGCTAATTTCCAGGGTACGGTAACTCTTTGAAGTATTTTGGTAGAAGGCCAATAGGCATTGATAAATACTGAAAATTAAAGCTCTAGGCCTGGTGGTTTAGGAGAAGAAGATTTTCAAAGATTTCCTTCATTGTTTCTATGTAAAATCAGGGATTGCACAGAAAATGGCTTATTTTCAGATTACGGTAATTCTCTGAAGTATTTTGGTAAAGGTATTGATTCTCGCCCAATATAAAAGCCCCGGGCGTTATAGTTTGGGAGAAGAAGATTTTTTAAAGATTTCCTGTTTATTCAAATGTAAAATCAGGGATCACACAGAAACGGACTAATTTTCAGAGTACGGTTATTCTTTGAAGTATTTTGGTAAAGGGTCAATAGACATTGATACATACTAAATATTAAAGCTCCAGGCCCTATGGTTTCGGAGAATAAGATTTTCCAAGATATCATTTTCTAACGCTATGTAAAATCAGGGATCACACAGTAACGGCCTAATTTTCAGTGTACGGCAATTCCTTTAAGAATGTTGGTAAATGCCCAATAGAAATTGATACATAAAAAGTATTAAAGCTGTAGGCGTTATTGTTTAGGAGAAGAAGATTTTCAAAACTTCCTTCTTTAATTCTATTTAAAATCAGGGATCACATAGAAAAGAGCACGTTTTTACAGTATTTTGGTAGAGGGTCAAGAGACGATGATTCATACCAAATATCAAAGTTCTTGACTTTATGATATTGGAGGAGAAGATTTCTATGTTACCATGGCAACCACCGATCCTAAAAAGATATGTAAATACGTTATGTTGGCTTGTTTTTAAGCGAACCAACTGTGCTGGTGTACCTTGTACCTTATTGACGGTATATTATTGCCGCAAGTTATGAACAGACACAAATGTAGGGCACCTTATTTGTCGTTTGTCTTCAAAACGTATTTACTACAGCTTGAATAAAGCCGTACATCCAACAATTTTGTCTCCCATCAATGATATATCGGTGGCTTAGTGCAAAAACATCATAAGTGTCTATACACTTAGGATGTTTTTACACTAAGCTAACGAAATGAAGCAGTCAAATCTTGCAAATAATTCAGTATGCAAAGGATGAGTATCGGTAGATTAAAATACAATTTCGTTTGCAAGCACGCGCTGCTGCACAAATTGAATAAGTTTACAAACCACGAATTTCATTGGTAATATAACGTTACACGTAACCAAGTTAAAACCCTTTCTCAAACAAAGCAATCTTTGTATTATTCTCTTTCATCGTTTGACCCTTTCCTGTTTTTCAAAATGTTAGACCTGTCCAAATTCAAGGATTTTGAGACGAACATTTAAAGTGGATTTAATTTGAAAAATAACCATTCAACAAGATTGAAGATATTGTAGGGGAAAAAAGAAAATGAATAAAAAAAAGAAATTTCTTGTTACAAGCAATTTATTCTTTTTCTACAATGTTTTCTCAAATATAAATTCAAAGGGACGTAAAAACCAGGAATTCAACAGAAAAGGGTTAATTAACAAATAAAGGAAGGGGGAAGCTGAAGAGTAATGTCAGGCGAACAAAAGAATTGTAACTTTATAAACAAGTTAAGGAAAATGCTAAAACAGAAGTAATGTGTATGTGAAATCGTGGTCTTATACCTTGGCTATTCAGAGAAGATTATTGCCTTAGACTTGACGTTGTCATATATGTCGGCGTCGTTGTCTCGTAAATATTTGACAATTGACGATTTCTTCATTTCCCACAATTTTTTCTACCCAGAAAGTTGAAAATTAAAAAGATTCATCGACTTTAAATCATCTTCTGCTACTTCTGGTCTAAAATTTTATCGTGTGGGAATGGGTTAAGTATTGAACGGCGATATTTTGTGTAATTTTTGGTCGGTAACATATAACAAAAAAGTAAAATGATTGGTTGACGACATAAACGTTGTAACTACAGCTTGAATAAGTCAGCAAACCAACAAATACAGAAATGTAAGACTTCAAAGTTCACTTTTAGTATAAGTGAATGACTTGATTGGTTAGTCGTCTTTTTTTATTGAAATTGGTGATCCGTCAATTGTTTGATTAATTTGTAAGAATTCAGGATATTTAAGTGAAACTAAATATACACGCACTTTAGATAGAGCCCCCCCTTAAAGACAGATAATCCTAAATGCTACATTTAGATGACTTTGCAAATATATGCCATTTTGATATCCTGCCACCCAACGAATTTTCCGACCACAACCAAATATTTATTTGCATAAAAAGGAAACGCCCAATTTTTAATCCGCACGACCCTACTTGTATTGATAGGTTAATTATATCATGGGACGACTCGCTTGTCCAAACATTCCGAAACGATTTATTGGATAACATTGATCGATTCCACCTACTCACCGAAAACTTGCAAAATTGGTCTATTGACGAAACTGTCGAAAACTTAACCCTTTATCTAAAAGACAATGCAATTAAAACTTTCGGAAAAAAGCATAACGTAAACGCATATAATAACACACATGTGAAGAAAAATAAGTGGTTTAACTCAGAATGCTATGCAGCACGCAAAGAATTTAATAAGGCAAGAAATAAATATTTAAGAAATAAAACTGTTGAAAACAAAAAGTTTTTCCTCTATAAAAAGAAATTATACACACAGATCAAAAGACGGTGAAAGAAAGAATACGCCAAAGAGGAAGGAAGCCGAATTTCTAATTTAGCAAACAATGATCCAAGGTCTTTCTGGCAAAGTATCAACAAAAAATACAAAACCAAACCGCGAAACCCTGAAAACATTACCATTGAAAATATGCATTCCCATTTCTACAATCTTTACAGCTCTGCATCTTTCGCAACAAGCGAATCCTTTGATTTTTCTAACATTAGAGCGGACGATGACTTAGATAGGAGTTTTACGGTTACGGAAGTCAAAGCTGCAGTTTTTTCTCAAAATAATGGCAAAAGTGCCGGCACTGATGAACTTGTTGCTGAAATATTTAAACATTCTTTTGACATAATAGGTCCATTTTTAACATCGTTATATAATCATATTTATATTAATGGAGTCTATCCGAAAAGTTGGGGAGAAGGAATCATTATACCTATATTTAAAGGTGGTAACCCAGAGGCAAAAAACTTTAGAGGCATTACTTTAAATAATATAATTTCAAAAATATATTCCAAATTATTAGTGACTAGACTAAACGCCTGGTCAAACAAGAATAAGAAAATAATCGAAAACCAATATGGCTTTCAAAAAGGTAAATCGACGGTAGTCTGTCTTTTTATTTTACATGCCATTATTACCAAAACACTTTCGAATAATAAAAAATTATATGTTGCTTTCTTGGACTGGGAAAAAATGTTCGACAAAATCGACAGATCATTACTTTTTCAAAAGTTGATTAATGAACAAGTCAGCAGTAAATTCGTTAGGTCAATTAAAGCTATGTATGAGATAGTAAAATCCTATGTGCGATACAGATCAGAAGAGTCGGAATACATATTTTCACATATTGGCGTGAAGCAGGGTGATCCATCAAGTAGTATTTTATGTTTATTTTACTTAAACGATTTAATCAGCAGTATAAACAACAATTTGGATGGCATTATATCCGTTAATGAACTACAGTTATTTTTATTACTGTTTGCCGACGACGCGGTGGTATTTACGCAAGATCCGATATCTCTACAATCTATACTTAATGATATTGAACAATATTGCAACACTTGGAAACTAAGTTTAAATGTGAACAAGACCAAAGTAATGATTTTTGAAAAAGGCCGACATACAAATTACGATTTTTACTTATATGATACAAAACTGGAAGTAGTCAAATTCTTCAAATACCTGGGAGTTAATCTCTATAAAAATGGTAACTGGAACAGAACACAATCCGATATCGCACAACGCGCATCGTTTTCCCAACATAGGTTATTTGTCATTTTCAACCAAATTGATTTACCTATTTCACATAAACTAAAATTGTTTGACAGTTTATTGTTACCTGTCCTAAATTATGCCGCAGAAGTCTGGGGAGGTCATCCTTCACCGGAAATTGAATCGGTTTTTCTAAAATTTTGTCGAAAACTATTGATTGTAAAAAGATCTACAAATATTGAAGCGATTTATGGCGAATTAGGGCGCATACCCTTATCATTGCATAGAAAATTCCAAATGATAAAGTATTGGATTAAGGTTATTAACTCTGAGCGAAATTCATTATTGTTCAATACTTATGTTATGCTATATAGAGACGTAGAAATCGGCCTGAACTATAATAAATGTAATTGGGCTTATCAAGTAAAATGTATCATAGACGAATGTGGTCTACATTTCATTTGGCAAAACCAATTTACCACACAAATCACTTATGATATAATACAACAAAGGTTAATAGATATATTCAAGTAGCAGTGGTATTCAACTATTAATAATACAAATCGACTTGAAACATATTCTCTCTTCAAATACGATTTTGCCTTTGAAAAATACCTAGAGTTTAAACAAGACAAAAAGATCAGATGTGCACTTACTAGATTTAGAATTTCGTCTCATAATTTGGAAATTGAATATGGTCGATACTTAAACATCGAAAGGAAAGATAGAATTTGTAAACATTGTGATAAAAACATGGTCGAAAATGAATTTCACTTTATACTTATTTGCCAGAAATACTATGATCTTAGAACCAAATATCTAAAACGTTACTATTATACTTGGCCAACGATTCAAAAATTCACTAATCTTATGACAAATAGATCAAAGTCTGTGATTTGTAATTTGGCGAAATATTTGTATTATGCATTTTCTCGAAGAAATTAACTTATGTTCACGTATATGACATGTTCTTCTATTAATCCATGTATTTCCTCTATTTTGTTTGATTATTTGCTGTAAACATTGTAAGCATGTTTAATGCAATAAACTTTTTGTATTGTATTGTATTGTAAAATGCCTTTTCGAAAGAGTATATACCCTTTGTAGATAAAGACAGTTCTTTCGGCCAAAAATGGCAATCGCACGATGGACTTGGAAATAAGTTTGTAGGGTACAGGGAACTAATACAGGTCTCGCCATCATTTTGTATTTACGTTTTTTTTTTTTTTAACTTCCGGTCAAACGAGGTGGTCAGACATTTTTCAAGTGGGTGATATCTCTTTCGAAAACTCCTCCTAGAACGCAATACTTGGCCAAAATGAGTCAACAATCTACGATAACAGATATCGGAACATCTAAAGAGTCAATTGAAGGTACGAATATTCCTGACATGTTGATAGATAACCCAGAAGAAGGGATTGAAGTGATGGACTTATCTCAATTTGGGCAAAATGGCGGCCGCCATGATTTCATTGACGGCCAGCGCTCAGACTGGTCATTGTTTACCAACTCAAGAAAGCGTCACAGAGTTAGCTCTGATGGCCAAAGTGGACATATTGAGGTAGAAAATTTCGAACGCCTATCATCTGACAAAAAACTTTCTTTACTTTATGCAGGACTCCAGCAAATAAACCAAAAATTTGACCGTTGCCTGGAGCTCCAGACAACTGTAAATTCCGTGTACAATCAAGTCATAAATCACGATGAAAGACTGACCCTTCTCGAATATAAATCCATCGATATTGAGGCGCGCAGTAGGCGTAATAACATTATAATTAGTGGTATCGCAGAATCCCGTGATGAATATTGCCAAGATACTATTTCCAGATTCCTTGCTGAACAACTTGATATTAGCCCATGTCCCGCTATACCCAGAGCCCATAGATTAGGCAAGTACAAGAGTGGCTATACTAGGCCCATCATCGCATATTTCCTTGACTATCGTGACACAGAATTCGTTATCAAAAATGCCAGAAAGTTGAAAGGGACGACATTTTCTATTAATAGAGATTTCCCCCCTGAATTAGAAGCCGCTCGACGACAACTATGGCTACAGCTCAAGCAGCTACGATACGACTTCCCTGACAGTCGGATTAGCATTGTATACCCAGCAAAGCTTATTAAAGATGGAAAAGTGATCAATGACATGTTCCCCAATTGGGCCCCAATTATGAAACAAGATCGAGTTATTATTGACAAACCTATCAAAACAAATAGTAGTAATAGTAAAAATATTCCCAAGGTCTCACAACAATCACGTGCGCGGAATGATGTCACGCAGGGGCGTAGTATGTCTAGGGAGTCGGATAAACAGAAAACATCGAGGAGAAAGGAATCGTTATCCCCTCGTCGAGGGGTCCGTAACCAGGCCCCTAGTCGCCATTCTCCGTCTGCCTCGTATGTAGACCCTGATACTCCTAACTTCCAGTTTAGGAGACCATGGGACTCTAACGGTCAAATGCCGAACAACGGATCGCCAGTACCTACTACACACCAGCCTAGATAGGAATCCCAAGGGTCAGACTCTTATTCAAGTGATCAGCATACAAACTTGAAATTTGGTAGCCTAAATGTTAATGGACTAAAAAGGAAACTTAATTATCCAGAATTTATAGACCTTGTGAACAAATACGATGTTTTTTGTGTTTTAGAAACCCATCTAGACAGTTACGATTTAGTCGATATCGAAAATTTTACATTGTTTTCAAAACATAGGGAACAATCCTATAAAAGAAAGTCTGGTGGCATTGGAATCTATGTCCGCAATGATATAGCCCCTTTTATTTCTGTTCTAGAAAACGCGTCAGAATATGCTTTATGGATCAGCATCGACAAAACTCTACTTAATCTCAGTGAAAACCTTATAATAGGTGCGGTCTACCTTCCCCCCGAAAATTCGCGATTCTTCGACAATGACATGCTTAACGATTTTCACTCTGAAATTACCACTGTGTGTAGTCAGTATAAATTTGTGACTTTAGCTGGAGATACGAACGCGCGCACTGGTAATATGAAAGATTATATTGAACCCGATAACTTTTTAGAAGAATTCTTCGATTTAACAGACATAGCCGATGATTTTTTCAATAAATTTACCGAATTAGAAAATTTGTCTATACCGCTTGATAGATTAACGCTTGATCATAAAACAAATACGCACGGTTTTAGACTTATCGAAATCTGTCGCTATAATAATCTCTTTATCTTAAACGGTCGGTTGTTTCAAGATAAAACCGTGGGTCGCTTTACTTTTCGAGACCGATCAGTCATAGATTATGTTTTTTCAACTGCCGATTGCTTACAATATTTCTCAGATTTTGAAGTAATTGAAACGGATTCGCTATTTTCCGATGGACATTGTATCATTTCCTGGGATATGAAGCTAGTTCTAACAAATTTCCGAAATATAGAAATTAAGTCGAACCCGAACCTAACAGGCTGGGATAATAATTTAAGTAACGAGTTTATGAATAACATAAACACTGATAAATTGAAATCTTTAAATGATACAATTTTGCGCTCAACAAACAATAATCAAACTATTGAATCCATAACAAATGATATTCAAACCTTGTTCTATGACGCGGCAAATTCAACTTTCCCGAGTAAATTCCAATCTAGAATTCAGAGAACAGCTACTAATGATAAACCATGGTTCGGTTCTTCTTGTCGCCGCGCTAGACAAAATTATCATGACGCCAAAAATTTCTATAAAATCCATCCAAATGATAATAATAAAACTAGACTGCGTCTTGCTAGCAAACATTACAAACGAACCATGAACTTCTACATTAAAAAATACAAACAAACAAATGCTTTTAAGTTAAGGCGACTTAACGAAAAAAGCCCAAAACAGTATTGGAAACTCTTGAACAATATTAAGCCCCAAAATGCACGAAATAACACTCCAAATATTAGCGAATTTTACGAATATTTCAAATCAATTAATTTGAATGACGTAACAGGCGACGAAAACGATAATTTATCAGTCTCTTCACTTGACCTCCAAGAAGCAAATCAATTGTTAAACTGTCCTATTACAAATGAAGAAATTCTAAAATGTATACAAAATTTAAACAATGGCAAAGCCCCTAGCCCCGTCGATCAAATTAGAAATGAATACTTAAAATGTACGAAAGAACTTTTCTGTCCTTTATACAACAATTTATTTAATGCCATTTTAGATTCAGGCCATATCCCTAAGTCTTGGTTGGAAGGAGTTATCGTCCCTATCTTTAAAAATAAGGGAAGCCCAACGGACCCGAGTAATTATCGGCCGATAACCATTTTGAGCTGCTTGGGCAAATTATTTACGTCTATTTTAAACCAAAGGTTAACCAGCTTTCTTGAATATAGCAATATCCTAAACGAAAATCAAGCTGGATTTCGTCGCGGTTATTCCACATCTGACCATCTTTTCACTTTACATGCAATCTTAGACATTCTTAGAAAAAGGAAAGAGAAAATTTACTGCGCTTTTATAGATTTTTCCCAGGCCTTCGATAAGGTGTGGAGAGTTGGAATGTGGCACAAGCTCCTTCAAAATGATATTAATGGAAAATTTTACAATGTGGTTTTCAATATGTACCAAAATATTAAATCAATGATTTCGCATAATGGAACTTTTTCGGACGCGTTCATTTCGGAAATAGGGATACGTCAAGGGGAAAACTTATCCCCAGCCTTATTCTCAATCTTCCTCAATGATCTTTATTCATATTTAGAGAATCAAGGCTCTGTAGGAGTAGAACTACAAAATCCCTTCGATAATACACTATGGCTTAAGCTGTTAGTTCTCCTCTACGCAGACGACACTGTTTTAATATCAAATTCCGCGTCCGACTTACAAAAAATTCTTGACTCATTTAATAGTTACTGTAACCAATGGCATCTTCGAGTCAACATCTCCAAGACAAAAGTTGTTATATTTGGAGCGCGTCGATTAAATAACTTCTCCTTCACTATAGGTGGAACAAATATTGAAGTAACAGATAGATATCATTACTTGGGTTTAACATTTACTAGTAGCTGCTCTTTCCTTAACGCAAAAAAGCATGTCGCTCAGCAAGCTACTAAAGCATTACATTTACTATACACCAAATGTAATAACTCTGATATACCAATAGATCTCATGATTAAATTATTCGATCATACTGCTGTGCTACCCATCTTAACTTACGGTTCCGAAATATTTGGCTATGAAAATATTGATATGCTCAAAAAATTCATAATGACTTTCTGCGAAAAATTACAAAAGCTCGAAAATCGACACCGCTTTACATGTTATACGGCGAGCTCGGTAGATACCCGATCTCAATCGTTATAAAGTCACGCATGATTGCATTCTGGAATCGCTTAATAACCGGTAAAACCTCAAAGTTATCATATCGAATATATACGTACATGATTAACCAAACCAATACTGGTTTCAAATGGACAAATCAAATAAAGCATATTTTAAACGGTGCAGGCCGGCCTGATTTATGGCTAAATCAAAACCATATCACTAGTAGACATACCAGTAAGGTAATTAAGCAGTTATATATTGATCAATATAAACAATCCTGGGCCTCTCAGATGAGAGAATCAGAAAAAGGTCGAACCTACAACAGTTTTAAAGATTCCCATAATTTAGAATCGTATTTTAAAGCCTTAAGCAATTACGATGCGTTGTCTTTATTTAAATTTAGAACCTCAAACTTTAAATTACCAGTTGAAATCGGCCGCTACGATGCAACTCCATTTCAAGAAAGAATATGTCAGCTATGTAGAAAAGATGAAATAGGGTCCGAAATCCATTATTTGTTCGAATGCGAGTCTTTATCGAAACAACGAACCATGTTTATGTCAAATCTAAATTTACAAAACGACTATAGACGCGAACTCCGCTATTTTCTTACATTTAATGATGCTGAAAATCTAAAACATTTGTGTAAGTACCTGAGAGTTATAATGTCAAAATTTAACTGACAATATTTCGAACAATAGCTTACTTTGACAACACTGATTGAAAATGCTCTGGAGATACCGAGAGAAGGGCAGAAATTGCTGATATTCAGCATTTTCTCCTCTTCACACAGTGTTACCCACGTTCCGTTTATCTCTTGATGAAACATATCTTCTCGATCGCCGCGCTTTTTCTACGTAGACAATCTCAAATTGTCTGAAATTCTCACACTGCCACCAGTCGATTTATTACCAGATGATTTATTTCTCATTAATTTGTTATCATCTTTTACACATGTTATTCTCTGTAATGATCATGATTATTGTTGAAACTTACGTTAAAATGCATATGCATATTAGTAGTGTAAAAAGAAAATAATCCAATTTATTTCAGTGACCTCCACAGATGATCGTGGCACGGGTTACAAGTGTGTTTGCACGTGAAAGTCGTGTAACGGTAATCTGCGGGTGCATATCGAGTTTTCAGCCCAGTCTCTCCCCTTTGATAATAATTTTCTTGCTCTCTCTCTCTCTCCCTCTCTCTCTCTCTCTCTCGCCCCCCCTCTCTCTCTCGCTTTTTTTTCTGTCTTCAACCTCATCCGGAAGATGAAATTGTAACATGTAAATTGTATGTTATAACCCCATGTTGTACAAACTTGTACCTGGGTGAATAAAAGAGTTGTTCTGTTCTGTTCTGTTCTGTTCTGATTGGACAATATAATATCAAGACGAAATCTAGCGATTTAATCCGATAAATTGATGCTCTATTAAAAAGGTAGAAGCAAAAACGATAACATATTAATGTATTTCGGCCCATGAGGGGCGATTCTTTATCCTAGAGTAAAAAGGGTTATTTAACCCAATCCAACTCAGTGACGCTTTTAGACACCCCCAAGGAAAAAGGATTTGGAAAACAATGTGGAAAATGAAGAAATTGCTTGTTACAAGCAATTTCTTCATTCTCCACATTGTTTTCTACCCAGAAAGTTGAAAAAATAAAAAAAATCAGTAACTTTAAATTGTCATATGCAACTTCTTTCAATTTTGGCCAGTCTAAAATTTTGCCGTCTGGTAATGGGTTAAAATAACGTGATAAGCCATTGATAAGAGGGGTCATGTCGTATCAGAATTCAGTTATTTTGACGGACGAAGATTGTTCTTGAATTGAATTTGATTTATGGTTTGACTCCCTCGCAAAATCTGGGGATGAGCTATGTGCTATTATGTTAAACTGGTCGCCTATGGAAAACGGAATAGTTTTCTGTAACCCTCTGCTTCAGTAAGTAGACTAGCCAACCGACGACCTTCGACGGGAAGATATATGGCGTCGTTTTCTGGAATTTAATCGTCAGGAAAATGTAAAGTAAAATGATTGGTTTTTGATTGCTTTTTCAAGCTATAGTTACGACTAACAAGTCTCCAAACAAACAAAAAATCAACACAAATGTTTCGAGTTCAAAGTTCACTTCCGGTATAAATGACCGATTTGATTGGGCTATTGACTGTTTGATTTACAACCGCGATCCACCAACAACTTTTCAAATGTGACTGGTCATACAATAAGTGATCATTTCAAAGACTTTCGAAGAAAAATTGAGTAGTAGAGTTGAAATGAGGTTGACAATCGGCATTTAAACGATTAGAAGTAACCTCGTAACCAAGTCATTCCTGGAACACCATGGAAAATATTTTGAGAAAAAGGCTCGGATCAAACATCTGCATGTTAAAAAGGGTTCATATCTTAACCCTTGTCATGCTGAACCCGGAATATTTCGGCTTTGGCAGGAGATGTAGGCCAAGATCAGCCTGCACATAAGTGCAGTCTGATCTTGGTCTACACCTCCTGCTTTTACCTTTCCTGTCAGAGTTGTACACGAAATTGATTTCTAAAAGAAATATTGATGTTTAATCGATAAGATCTGCCAATGCTTTCAGTCTTTTGTTTTTACAGTGATTCCGTAAGGTAATTTATACAGCATGACAAGGGTTAACACTAACAATGCTTTAAAATAGAAGGAACATTAACCCATTAACACATGAGGAATTTTAGAATGGTCCAAAATTGAAAGAAGTTGAAGACTATAATTTCAAGTTGATGAATTTTTTCAAAATAAATCTTTTTGGGTAGAAAACATTATGGATAAGAAGAAAGTGCTTCTAAACAAGCAATTTCTTCATTTTCCACAATGTTTTTCAAACCCCTTTTCTTGAAGGGCGTCAAAAATAGGGAAAGTGTGGGAATGAGTTGAATATCCTTGACTCGATATTTTGATGTCCATAGCATAAACCCATTTCCAGACGGCAAATTTTTCGGCTGGTTAAAATTGAAAGGAGTTTCAGACGACAATTCAAATTCTACATTTTTTTGTTTAATGGGTAGAAACAGTGTGATAATTGAATAAATTGCTTGGTACAAGCCAATTTTCCATATTAAACAACATTTGCCCAATTTGTTTTTCTTTAGGGGTGTTCAAAAGCGCCATTGTGTGGGAATGGGTTAAGGTTCGTGATCAAGAGGTACTGGGAGCGGATATGGATCTTCGATCTATCGTAAACCCACAAAATGGCCCAAGCATTACTATGAAGAGGGCAGAACTCTATACCGGATAAAAATATCTCAGACCGGTCCAATTTCAAAGAAGTTACATGCGACAATTGACCAATCGCGACTGTCAATCAAGGAAAATATCGGCCAATCAAATAATTCATTCGGCCCGGAATTGATATTTGAACTCCGACATTAGCCACCATTTGAGTGAAACATTTTTTGTTAGTTTGGCGACTTAAATGTCGTAGCTCCAGCTTTTTCAAGCTGTAGTTACGGCGTTAAGGTCGCCTATCTATTTTTTGTTGTTGTAGCCCAACCTGTGAAACTGGGCACTTACGTCCGTTAGCCGTACAAATTGACATATCTGTCCACAATTGACCAATCGCGGCTGTCAATCAAGGAATCAACCAACCAATCAAATTATATTCAGCCTTGAACTGAGCTTTCAACTCCAACATTGGCCGCCACTTTTGTTCACCTTTTTTGTTGGTTTGGGGACTTAAACGTCGTGCCTACAGCCTTTTCCTGGTTGCGTTAATTGGCGAGGCCTAGGAAGAAGTGGGCGGGTCAATTGACCGTAGATATTGGTAGAAATAGACACCTCCGATTATCCGAACATCAAAGTTTTCTACCCATGTTACATATATCATTTTCTTCCTTATTCACAATGTTTCAAGCTGTTTTTCTTTAAGATAGATAGTAATAAATGAATTGAGTGGAGGTGAGTTAAACATATATCGCATTTTTTTGTCAATAGCAGACCCAATATCGTTAGCCGTTCCTTAGACTCGAACATTTGAACACCTGATTACGATGCTAACGTGTTATCTCACGAGTATGGACACAACAAATCATACATGACGCAAAGGCAAAGGAAAAGGTCTAGCTTAATCCGAAAACGGCAGAACCAAAAACCACACTCCTTTCCGTTCAAGGTTCACGTATATAATATACATTTTATGAAGTAAGTGTGAAAGGTTTGTATGCACCTATGCGTTACATTACTTTGAATGTGAATTTTGAGGTTGTTTATTTGATCAAAATGGCGTCAAACGATACTGACAGTGTAGGTGGACTTTTTATACGGGACTTTAGAAACAGTGTGTGCCACCCCTGCTCGGAGGAGAGCATTGTCAAGGCTGGGGACCGTTATTGTCTACAGTGTGATATGTATATGTGTGGAGATTGTCTTATTCTTCATAACAAATTTCCACCAAATCGCTCTCACACAATTACCGCATCTTCCATTCCATCAACAAGTGAGATTTCTGTTGCTAGCAGCACAGAGAGCGGTTCTGTATTTTCAAATCCGGGAGATAATGAGCCGAGGTTTCCGTTTGAGAGGTGTATGTTCCACGAAGAAGAGAGAGTAAATGTTTATTGTGAGAATCACGATGTCGTCTGCTGTTCGTTTTGTATCGCTGTTGATCACAGGTGAGGTGCACAGGCCTTAGTTTTGTGATATTAAACAAGGTTGATTGATTGAATGGGGGTTAACGCCACTTTTAATAGTATTACAGTCATATCGCGGCGGCTGGAGCACCTAACCATTCTGATATTTCTCACACCAATACTACCACTACATCCTTTCCAAGCTTCCAGCTGATCACCGGCCCCATTAGGTTTACGATTATCCACCCGTTGATGGGAAACAAATGTCGGAAAGGGTATTTGCCGCGGCCGGGGATCAAACCGGGACTCCAAGATTAGGAGTCCTACGCGCTACCACTGCCCTATGGTCACGAGAAAAATAAACAAGGACAAAAATAAGAATAGTTCAAATTAACAGATCGCTAGCCACGCGACTTAGCTCCGACAGAAAGTTCCTCTTCTATGATACGATTTATGGTCATAAACATACGACACAAAAGTAACATGGTTGATATACGACCTTAACGTCGTAACTTCAATCAGAATAAGCCGAAGTAACGACGTTTGAGTAGCACAACCAACAAAAATGATACACGTGAATGTCGGCTAATTTAGGAGTTCAAAGATTACTTCCGGTCTAAATGAATGGTTTGATTGGTAGATTGATTGTTTGATTGTCAGACGCACTCCGTCGATTCAAAGAAATTGCCGACGATGTATGGTACTATTTTGTGTAAAACTATGTATGTGAGGTAAATACACTAAAGTCCTCTTAATTTCAACTCTTATAACAGCAGTATACTGCTAAATTGCAACTGACTTTATGCACAGATATTTGATTTAACCTTTTCCCGTTTCTTGAAATTTTAGACTTGACCAATTCCAAAGGCTTTGCAGACGGCAATTTGAAGTCGAACTTGTTAGAAAAATAATCATTCAGTAGGGTAGAAAATATTGTGGAAAAAGAAGAAATTGCTTGTTACAAGCAATTTCTTATTTTTCCGCAATGTTTTCTCAAGTACAAAAACACAGGGACGTAAAAACTAGGGATAAAACGGGAAAGGGTTAAAGAACAAATAGATCCCTTTAATAGCATTATCTGATTAATTGCAACAAAAGATTTGACAAATTGGTGTTGCGATTAATAGGATTTCAATGTAGTAGCATGCTGGGAACACATTGTTAGAAAGGGAATAATCACTTTTTATAATTTCATGGGTTTTTTTTATTTTCGCACAATGTCCGCTTCATTTTTTGTCTCGTATTAGTCTTCGTAGTCGTTTGGTCACTTGCATAAACCCAATTGAAAGTTGGACCGGTCCATTTAATAGCAAAGGAAAATGCGTAATATTAACGCTTTAGTGCTAAGCTCGTTTACATCAATTGACAAAATATCAACCACGGAAGATAGATTTACGGAGTTTGGATAAGGTAAATAAAGTTTGTACAAGTAACTTTTTCGTTGTAAATTAAATGAAACAGTTGAAACAATTCGTTTATTATTATTAATTTTAAAACATTCCCACACAAAACCCGTTTCTTGACATTCCAATTCAAAGGCTTCGGAACAAGCAATTTCTTTATTATCCGCAATGTTTTTATCGTCCCCAGGACATGTATTAGAATTTCATCATGGAAATTATAGCCTGCAATTCCTTTAAATTTGGACCAGTGTAAAATTTTGTCAGCGGGTAATTGGTTAATATAGAGAACGTACTGTCAGGAATAACTTAATAAGGTAATGCATGATTCATCAAGGATTAAATGTTGTAGTTAATCACTGTAAAATTGGTTATTCGTCCTATTTGCTTTTGACAAGCAATTTCTTGATTTTTCAACATGTGTTCTACCCTACAGAAGTATTGAAAGTACTGTAAGCTAGAAAAGCATGGTTTCGTTAAGTAATCTTCTTTGTCAAATTTATCATGATAATAAACGAGGTTAAAGTAACCCAGGAGTTAACCCATTACAAGACGACAAAATCTAAGACTGGACCAAACTGAAAGAAGTTGCAGACGTCAATTTCAAGATTGAATTTAGAAAATATTTACCTTGTAGGGTAGCAAACATTGTGGACATTAAATAATTTCTTGTTACAAGCAAATTCTTCACAACGTGTAAAAAGGCGGGATTGAGTGGGAATGGGTTAAATAGCATGCTTTTGAAGGAGTTTTTCACAATTTGAGTAAGCTTATTCATGTTGCCATACAAAGCAGTGTGCATAGTGCAGACTCTGATCAGACTCATTTTGAACACGATATGATCAAGTGAGCTAAAATACTTAAGAGATGAGCTTGCAGGCAGACTTTGCAATATTCCAAAAACACATAGGAACTACTTTATATGGGGATAGCCATTTACTGGATTTAGTAGTTAAGACTCCAGTGACCGTTTGGACTCATTGAACTCTGAGAAGACCTCAAATTTTGTCTGTCAATAGGCTCAAAGGTGTAATTTCTGTAAGTGATATTTTCGACATAGAAAATTTTGCTCTGTCGCTTTGTGCTACGATAATCACCCAGATATAATATTTACACCAAAATAATCATGGTATCTTACATCGTTTTCCGTTGCCGGGCAACAGTCGTTCAATTCACCGAAAAATATCTATTTTTGTAACGCAATTTACGGGTGTAGTTTGGTCGAGCAGATGCTAATCAAATCAAAGCATTGAAAGTACTATTGATGCTTGACATTAGTTTGCATATTCAACCTTTCAAAATACTAGTTAAACTTAGTTTGTCGAAGTATTAACCATTCCCACGCAACATAATTTTAGACTGCTCCAAATTCAAAGAGATTGCAGACGACATTTATCTTTTGGGGTAGAAATCTCCGTGGATAATGAAAGAATTACTTGTGACAAGCAATTTCTTCATTATCGAAAATGTTTTCCAAGTCTTTTTTTCCTTCAGGGCTAAAAATGGGGATTGTGATGGAATGGGTTAATGGTGTGAATGGACCTTTGTTAAAATCAGTTTTCTTGCATTTTGATCGTTTTAAATACTAGGGCATCATCTTGTGGTTTCCATTAGCGCACATAAACAAGTGAACTACACCGTTGTAAAACATCAGGCAGCACATAGACGAGAATTATACCACATTTCTTGGAATGATTGGTTATGTGGATTTAACAGTATTTCAGTCATGTCAATGCGGCGGCTTCTACACATGTATATTCACTCACAAGTACATTAACAATATTTAACACGATCCACACTACTTCGACCATTAGTAAGGGACTTTCATTAACAATTAACAAGTTCCTAAACAGCACTGATTATAAACAAAGGAAAAAACAATTGATACTATTCTTTGGACGAATTCTTTAGACAGCTTGAAAGCATAATAATCAAATTTGCTCTCCAGAAGAACTTTCAGTACTTTGATTAACTTATGGCTGGAAAATAATTGAGTGGCAGTATCATCTTTGTTTACACCTCGATATGATTGAAAGAAAGGGTTGGTTGGACGCGTTCATCACTAGCGGAAGATCCTTGAAGCATTCATCTTTAAAGCGTGTGACCGTCCAGTTTTCCTTTACTCCTTTTGATAATTCTTTACTTGTAAAATGAAATGATTTTTTTTCTGTTTTCCCGTCAGAATATACGTCCATTTGGGCTAAAGGAAGTTTTGGTAGATTGCAGCGACACAATCTCGAATTTATGGTTATATAAATTGGTCTACGACCAATTAAGAAATGAGGACATTTAGATATTTTTGCAACAATCAAACCGTAACTCGGAGCAATTAGTTTAAAGTCTTAGAACTTTTTATCTTTTGCATCGGTGCTTTATAACGGATTTGTTCCTAGGGTCCTTAAAGATCTACAACTCGAAGAAGCATCTGTAAATAACCCGCATTTGCTATCCCATGTCATGTTGAACTCGGAATATTCCGTATGGGCAGGAGAAGTAGAGTAAGATCAGCCCGCGCATAAGTGCAGTCTGATCTTTGTCTACATCTCCTGTTTGTACTTTTGATGCACAATTTTTTATGAAATCATTTTCCAAAAGAAATATTGATAATTGAACAATAAGTACTACCAGTGTTTTCAGACCTTTTTGATTTAATATGATTTTGAAATGGATTTTATGTAGCATACTTTTGCTGAAATGTCCTGATTTTAAAACAGTCACTATCTACCATCGTAACTTTATACAGATCCTCGTTGAGTGTGGTCCGTAAATACACCGTTTACTTGTACCTATTGAACACGTATGACGTCCTTTTAAAAAACTGAGGACATTTGGATATATTTCGCAACAATCATACCGTCACTCGAAGCAATTAGTTTACGGTCTTAGAACTTTTTATCTTTTGCACCGGTGCTTCATACCGGATTTGTTACTGGGGGTCCTTAAAGATCGAGCAGAAGCATCCGTAAATAACCCTCATTTGTTAATAACTCCTCATAATGAGTAGATATCCGTAAGGCTTTGCTGATCGCAGTGCCAGGATATTTGAAATGTATCACAAAGCTTAGCGTATTCATAAAGTGTGGAAGATTTTTAAGATGCATACACCAATAAAAAAATATTCTCTTCATTTCTTTATTTAACCTATTCCCACTCAATTGCTCTTTAAACACCCTCAAGAAAAAAGGCGTCCAGAGAATTGTTGGAAAAGAAGAATTTGCTTGTTACAAGCAATTTCTCCATTATCCACTATATATTTCTACCCAAAGGGTGAAAAAGTCCAGAAGTTCATAGACTTGAAATTGTCGTTATAACTCCGTTCAATTTGGACCAGTCTTAAATTTTGTCGTCTGGTAATAGGTTAAAAAAGTAAACCCTGCAACGATTCTGAATCTTGAGCGCCTTCAGATTTCCCGGGTATTATTAAGAATTTAAATTAAATTATAAGAAATTATAATTTATCAACAAGGGATGCTACTCATGTAGCAGAGCTACTCTATTTCAACTGTACTTTGATGAATGTACAGAATGGGCAATTCTTTAGGCTAAGTATTTAATAATTCAATTTTTAAGTTTGTCTATCAAACACATGCGTTCTGACTGGCGAAAAAAAAATTAATACCTTCACGAAAAAATGGAACACTAAGCTATTTTGTATGCTTCGGCACGAAATAGTTCAATAAAAGCTGTATCATTTTTTGTTTTTAATTTTTTTTTCGCTTGATGTAAATTATAAGGAATGAATAGAATATTTTTGTTGTTATGGAGGTATTCTATAGTGTGATTAGTTCTTTCGTTTGGTACATCTATGAAAACAAAAATAATCCTTCATCTCTTAAGAACATATTACAAGCCATATTTTTTTTAAAAAAAGGAATTCCAATGCTTTCTATTGTTGGTCACCTAATGAACATGCATGTACAATTTGGTTAGAATTCACCGTATAATTTCAACCGAGAAATAAAATCGAAGCTTTCACCATTTGCCGTATATTGAGATTAGCAACGCCCAAAGGAGTCGTGTTATCTTTGTGTTTTTTTTCAAAGGATCATACTAAATTAGATTTTTCAAAAATTTTATCCATTATAATTTACCTTGAAGTTATTTTAATTAGATCACTTATTTTTATTTTCCAAATGAATCGGATACATGTTCATCTAAGTAACATATCTGTAAAATTTCATTGAAAACGATCAAGGATTTTCGGAGTAGAGGGTTTATAAAGAAATATATTGACATACAACGAAATCAACACCATGACAATAGCTCAACTGACCTTTAGTCAGTGGAGCTGTAATAGTATTTGGTGCAATGTTAGTTGTCAGTCTACTAGTGAGTTTCTTGACATCGGGCGAAAATTTTTATCTTTTTCATTATTGTTGTTCTTATCTATTTATTTCCAGGGACTGTAATCAAAATCAGATCAAGTATATTAGAAACATTGACTGTAGCGTGAAAAATAGCGAACGAATCGATGTTGAAGAAGACGTTCGAAGCGTGAAAAATGATATAGATAAAGTAATGAAATTAAGGCTGAAAGACAGAGATAGAATTGAAAACGATCGAGCAAAGATGAAGAAAGAAATAACTGATTACAAAGACAAACTGGTGCGAAAACTTGAAGATGCTGTTAAAAACACTATGACGCAGATTGATGTTCATTATGGTAAATTAAGTGCGGATATTGAAACAGATATTAATGTGTCAATGGAGGCATTCAATCATTTAGAAACAGTTCTTGCTCATGTGCCAAAACAAAGTGATGAGGACATGAAGAAGTTCATATTTATTAAGTATGGTAAGAAAAGTACAGAAGTTAAGAAGGCTGAAATCGACGACATCAAGAAAAGAATTGGAAAAGAACAGTTATTTTTTACTCCAAATGATCAGATTTCCAAACTTTTAGGTTTCGTATCAACGCTTGGCAATGTCAGTCATTCGCTGGATACACCTGTGGAGAAAGATTTCCACTTTTCAGCCAGTAAACGTAACGAAGTAAAATTTTCGCGACGTTTAGACGTTGTTGACGTGTGCCAGCTACAGGATGGACAGAGGGTTCTTGCGGATAAGACTGGTTGTCGGGTCGTTAGGTTGAATCATTCACTAGACTTCTCGGATGAATGTGCCTGTTTCCGGGAACCAACAGCTCTGTGTCCCCTGAACCCAAACGAGGTTTGTGTGGCCCTGGAACAAGGACAGTACGGTAGCATAGCCATAGTCATACTAAAACCAGACAAGATGACTATCAATAGGATATTCTTTGTTGGACCAGTTTGTCATGGACTGGTCCACATTTCCGGGTTGATATACTTAACTACGGGGGGTAAATTCATGGACGCGTTCGGATCACAAATTAGAGTGTTCAATACATTTGGAATTTTTGTGAAAAATATCAAGTCCGACATGTCCGTGCCGCTACATATCAAAAGTGTCAGTGAACAAAATAGTTTTATTTTTTACGTGGCAGGTGAAAGGGACGGTTTGACAAAATTAGACAAAGATGGCAAGAAATTAGGTGTGTATAAATACAAAAACATGAAGAAGACAAGCGTTCTTAGTTCATCAAGTGATAGCGTTCTCTTCATTCTAGATAACTCCAATGTCTTTCATTTCGTACCCGGCCACGACGGTCCCCAGCTCATTCTCAAAGGCTCGGACTTTAAACCGTCGACCCCGAAGAGTTTGTTGTATGACAGCACAAACATGAAACTTGTTGTATTCACGGACAGAGAGGTACGAGAGTATCAGCTCTCTAAAGAGGTCGGGGCTGACGGAGGACTCTCGTTGTCAAGGAAATCAACGTAATTGACATAGTACCCTTGTCAATCAATCCTTACCTGTTTGATCCCTGGTCACTGTGATTTCATGAATGAGAAAACATTGAAGAAAAAAGAAGAAACTGCTTGTGACAAGCAATTTCACTATTTCCCACAATATTTTCTACCCTACTGCAAGATTATATTGTCAAATTAAATCCACTTAAAATTTTCGTCCGCTAAAACAGGTCTAAAATTTTGTAAAACGGGAAATGAATAAACAAAATACAAGAGCAATCATTACATTGATTAAAACCCAAAATGAACTACGGAATTTCGGTTGCTGACTTAATCATCGTAACTTCATCTTGATAAAGCTGTAGTTACGATATTTTGGTAGCAAACTTTTTCATTTTTGATAATGTGACTAACTATGGTATGACTTTTGCAAAACGAAACAATTTATTCCTGTTTGGGGTAATTGGGTGTGGTCTTGTTCTCTCTACTTCATTTAAATCGAATAATTTGTATGTCGAAGATAAATTCTAGTCCAGACTGATTTTTTAACCAGCCTATCTCGCATTTTGACCCGTCGAAGAAAATTACCCCCCCCCCCCCAAAAAAAGAACAACAACAACTAAAGGTGAAATTTCTTTGTGCAAATAGTTTCTCCTGATTCACCATGTTTTCTTTGAATGACTTACCTATTTATTAATAACATCATTTTTTTCTGTCGTTTGCAACCTATTTCCCAATCTCTGTAGTTAGTAGAAAGAAAGAACAAAGAACAAAATGTAAAAAAAAGATGGACCAGTCTCAAATTTTGGGGTCTGATAATGGGTAAATATCTAGTTCGTATTTCCGTTCAGAGGTCAGTAGGCGTGGTCTGTCATCTACTGTGTATCTCATTCCACTGTCTTCACTTATCTCAAATAACGACTTAGGTCGAATAGAAATTCTGGTTCAACCTATTGCGATTTATTCGATCGTTTTACGAATTATAAGGAAAGAAAAGAGTAAAGATTTAAGAATAAGTACAAATTTCTGAAAACGGTTTCTTTCTTTGAAGGAACTTATTTCAATGCAACAATAGTTTTAAGTGCTATATGTAAACTCTTTCATTTTTCGTCGGTTATGCTTTAACCTATTCCAAGATGGAAAAAACAGTATTTTTTTTTTGTTATTGAATAGGTTTAATGGATTTAACGCCACTTTTTTAACAGTATTGAACCAAGCAATTTCTTTATTTTCCACAATGTTTTCAACCCCCAAAACATCAAGAAAATCTAAAATGTCAACAACTTTAAATTGTCGTCTACAACTCCTTTCAATTAGGACTATAGTCTTAATTATTGCCGACTTGGAATGGGTTTATGTATAATCTCTAAATCATGATTGATTTGCAATAGTGCATAAGTAAGGCTCAGATCGAAACAAATGAAGTTTGTAAAAACTTTTTTTAAAAATAAAAGATAAAGCAGGGGGGAAACATTATGCCAGCAACAAATTAAAAACATTAAAATATACAGCGTAACGTTGACAAGTGTGAAATTGATGCAGATATTTGCATAGATTCGGAATGTTACACATTGAAAATCAAAAAGTAGATGTGTATTCAAAAAATATATATCAACATAAGGTAAACAGAGGGCCTCACGACCCTGTAACGATGCGTTGCCATGACATCTTAGCATACAATGTTTTTGTTCTGTCTATCATAATTGATATAATTACAAAAAAAAACCCCGAAAGTATGAAGTACGAACAAATTTCATCTAAATCATTTGAATTTTGATAAATGTTTCTCGTATGAATTACAGCATACAAAGTGAACCCTATATAATTATGACATGGAACTTTTGTAAGACTTTAACAAATCCTCTTTCCGTATAATTGTTTCTGGCTTCTAATGGGATAGGGCTCATATCTGGAAATATAGTCAAAAATAATTCGAAACGGTTTCTTAGAATTCATGCAAAAATGTTATCCATGGTGTGTGGGTGTGTATGTGTGTGTGTGAGAGATAGCGAAAAAGAGAGATAGAGAGGGGGGTTTATCAACACTTAAAAAAGTCTGCGTTTGTTGGGTCACAAGGATAATATATTTCCATCTGCGAATAGAAACACCGGATAAATGGTTTTACATGGCTTTTATAGATCCGTTTGTATCATATGTCTACCATCAGCTTGTGCTTGACTTTTCTTTAATAATTTCACATTCAGTAGAGTAAAGACTCAGATCAGCTTGTGTATCAGCAATATCTGATTAGCCTTTACTATACTCTCTATAGATAGCCAGTGATCCAAAGTTTCTGCAGACTATTAACCAAAAGTCTACAGTCGATCTTGCTCGAGAGACTGCCTCTATTAAGCGACTACTCCCATTGAGGGACCGCAATCGAACTCGCCCTTTTTAAATAAAGAAGTGCTCATATTGTCTTAAACATGCTATACATAAATCCAATGTTGTTGGAACTTGTTAGAATCGTCTCAGTTAGACGATTCTAACAAGTTCCAACAACATAAGACTTAGCTAGAATTCTGTTATAATTTCTGTATGCAATCGAATCAATCTTTCTTAATTTCTCAAAAATGTGTTTTATCCGACCATTCTCATGAGAGATCAACTTTTGGTCGTCGTATGAGTGGGCGCTTTATACATTATTTATTAGAAATACAATATATGGCTGTCCGGTCTGCTCAATGTCTACCTTAACGTACTTGTGGAATTGACCGATCGTAGCTGTCAATCAAATGATCAGTCGACCAATGAAATCATTCATTCAGACTGGAAGTTAACGTTGAACTCCTGCATTGGCCTCCATTTTATAGAACATTTTACTTGGGTTTTGCTACTTATTCCAGCTGTAGTTATGACGTTTACGTCGCAAACCAACTATTCTTTTGTTTTATTAATCATTACTAGCCATAGATTTTGCAAAATAACGCCGTTTAAATCGAAGCGAAATTTTAAATGTTGGGGGTAAGATGGTTGAGCCATCGATTGGTTAATTGCAGGTAATTTCTTAGGACCAGATAGGCTTTTTCATTGATGATCGTGAACGCCTGTGAAGAATGATTTAAACCAATTACCGCACGAGAAAATTATCAGTTACTCCAAATTGAAAGGAGATGCAGACGACGGTTGAAACTTAATGAAATTTTAGATTTTTTCACTTTCTGCGAGGAAAACATCGTAGAAAATGAAGAAATTGGTTGCTGCAAGCAATTTCTTAATCTACGCAATAATTTCCCATTTATTTTTCTTGGGTTTGCAATAAGGCGTTATTGTGTAATTGGGCAATGATTTAAGCAAAATCATAGAACAGGAAAAATTGATTGACAAAAGCAAGTTTTTTTTATCAGAACGTTTCAACCATATATATTAGTATTTATTTTGAATATACTCGCTAACTGGCATTTCTTTAATTTTGTCGTCTCTGTGAAGTTATTGGGTTTATTTTTTAAGTTATTTTCAAATTCGATTCCTTTTATGAGAATATGCATTTAAGAAGGAAATTAGACGGAGTTTATAGGGAGAATATTTTTGCCGTATAAGGATTATTTTCTCTTTATATATATATTGCATAGATTTTGAATGTGATATCGAATGTATTTGTTTGTAATACATTAAGCTCAAGGAAAACATAAAATGATTCTAAATATAATTAAAGTTACGTTTATCTCTGTTCATCTCGTTTTGTGACTTAACCCATTACCAGATGACAATATTTTAGACTCTTTTAGACAAACAATAATACAACCCCCCCCCCAAAAAAAAACCCCCAAAAAACCCCAAAAACAAACGCTCAAGACGACAGGTTGGTTAAAATTAATATTTTCTGTCTTTCTTGGTAGAAAACATTGTGGTAAATGAAGAAATTGCTTGTTAAAAGCAATTTCTTCATTTTGCACAATATTTTCCAATGACTTTTTCTTAATGTGTGCAATAAAGCGGGATTGTGTAGGATTGGGTTAAACATTCCTAGATATTGTATTCGCAACACCACCAGTCCATGTTCTAAAAGGTCAGCTTGTACGGAATACTATTACGGCCATCGAAAAATGATTTGTTGAATTTTAATGCTGTGAAAATATTAGGGTACGGTGGTGATGGTACGAGACTACAGTGATGATATCGTTTAAGTACAATGACGCTTCTCATAAATGACAGCGTTATTTCGCAAAATTTATGGTCAGTAACTTGAAGCAAAAAGTAAAATGGTTTTTTTTGGTTGACGACCTAAACGTTGTAAAAATAGCTCGAATAAGCTGAAGATAAGACGCCAGGGTAGGAAATAAATACAAAAAATATTTATTTATATATATATAAATAAAAAATGTTTTAGATTAATTTCGGAGTTCAAAGTTTATTTCTAGCTATAATTGATTATTTGATTTTTTGTTGATGATTTTTTTCTACATTAAATATATGATTGGTCAATTATTTTTTAGCTTGAAAGCCGCCAAATTTTACAGTTTGATATACAAGTGTAGCTTCCTGTTGGAGATCAGTGGACCTGGCAAGCGATTACAATACAAGTATCTTCAATGTCAATCGACAAGCAAAACAAAGCGTTTTTTTAGAGTGGGATAGCTATGTTTATCCCCAACATATATGACAAGCAACTTGCCGGTCGGCGATCGGAACACTATAACTAAGCTAAGTTGCAATGGACAGACGACAATCTAAAGATTTCCTCTTGTTTTCCCTCAGCGAAATATCTCCAACAACACCCTGCAGTCTAATTTTGTTTGGCACCTCTGACACCAGACAAACGGACATGTCCAGTGATTTGGCTTTGAAGTTGTAATGGCTAGCGATCCGTCAGTTATCAGACGCTGGAAAGAAAAATACATTTCCACATTGAATTATATCTAAGTTGGAATGACTGATAATGGGTTTGGGTCTACACGTCATGAGTTATGGCATTCGGTTCAAGAAATAATAGACCAGTATAGTAAACTGAGCTATAGTGAAAACTTGACACTATTAAAGTTTTACATTTTTTTTGTTATTCTATGTGAAATAAAATCAACGAAAAAGTATAAAAAAAAAAAAAAAAAGCTATGACAGCAACTCAGAACCATATGACTGCATAAATATTTGAAATTATAAAACAACCTGCTTTCCGTACCGTGTAGAATGCAAAAAAACAACAACGACAAACAGCTATTGCAGTTGTATACCATAATTCCTGTAGTCATTTGATACAAATTTGCCCGAACTTGGCGTTCAGTTTTAGCTAAAGAGAAAGCAAAATTGAACTTATTGTGGAAATGTGAATACTTTCAAATGAGCAACATCAATGAACCATTGGAAGTCTTCTGGCTGGTCAGTCTTTGACCACTGTTGCTATGGCAATGAATTGCTCACGGCGAACAATGATTAATTTGAGGATTCACAAACACCAGACCATGTCAGTTGCTGACCGGTCGAGACCTGGAGAGGTACGAGTGACGTCACAACGGGATGATCGTAAATACTACTGGGACATCTCCGAAATATATTTACGCCAGCAAGGTAGTGGTAGGGTTACAACCCAAACTGTAAGGAACCGTTAGCGAGCAACTGGATTTCGAATTCGAAGGCCAAAAACTGGACTGAGTCTTGCACCTAATCACAGGCGCAGCACGTTGGTTAAGAAAATCGACTGTCTTTAGTAACGAATCCCGATTTACATTGTGGTTTATTGATGGCAGAGTAAGGGTGTACTGCAGGCCTGGAGAGCGTCATGCTCAAGCACGTGTCAACGAGAGTCTTATGGTAAATGGATTTTTTTTTTGGGGGGGGGGTATTTTTTGTGCTCAAGTGCTTTCTCCCCCTTTTATTGTTCAATGCAAGTTAACAAGGATCAAACCCCTTTGCAACCCTTTTTATTCATTTTTTTGCAGAGAAACGACCCTGTTCTTACGATTCAGCACAATAATGCTATGCCACACACAGCATTTCTAACGCAAGATGTTCCAAGAAACGTTTTAGACTAGCAATCACGCGTCCCTGAACACAATCCCACTGAGCATATTGGAGACGAGCTAGACCCCCGTGTTCGTAAGCAAGACAGTCCATTTCAGACATTATGAGGTCTTGGTCGTTGACCAATGTAGTCGTCTTCCTCAGGCAGTGTTCACAAAAGATCCATTAGGAAGCGTTGTGTATAAATTCTACAGGTGGACAAATACATGTATCTTTTGATCATCACTTGAATTCTATTTTGCAGATACTCTTACGTTTATCGGTATAATACCCTACCGTTGAGAAATTTGTATACCTTTACGAATAGCTAGATATTTCACAAAAATCCTTGAAGCATATCTAATATAAAAAAATGGTCGCAAAAATGCGGGGTGTCAAGTTTTCATTTTCGCTTAGTATTTAATTGGTAACATAAAGTTATTGATGATCATTGGGTCCAAGTTCACTTCAAATAGTGGTTTGACGTACAATCCATCCACACCATTAAGCTATTTCCATACATTTCCGCTTAAAGACGGTTTGGAAAACAAGTCTGCAATTTGAAGAAATGTTTCTCTCTCAGTGTCTAAATGTCTAGCTGTATGTTTCTCTCCCTCTCTCATAATTTTTTGTAAGGTATATAATATATATATATATAAATCTATAGGAAGGTACAAATACCGATCTGGCTTTGGAAAATCTGCAGAGACAGACAGACAGACAGACAGACAGACAGACCGACATACAGAGACATACAGAGACAGAGTGACAGATTTGTTAACACCACAGGCCCACTAGGGGTATAGTACCTTGAAATAAATATAAACACAAACAAAATAACAATTAAACTTTAATGACATGAGAAGTCCATAATCATACAATCTATGACACATCGCTACATAGTTAAATAATCGTAGCCCTGGAGATTAAGACAAAACTAAATTACTGCTTACATTTTTACATGTACTAAAAACGTTATCTTTTATCCCTTTCCGGTGCAATCCCTTGGTTTTACATCCCTGTGAAATTTACAATTGAGAAAACATTGTAGAAAAAGAAGCTGTGTGTAAAAAAGCAATTTCTTCTTTTAGTCCCGCAGTATTTTCTATCCTACTGAACGGTTATTTTTCTAATTAAATCCACTTTCAATTAACGTCTGAAAAGCCTTTGAATTCGGACAGGTTTGAAATTTTCTATAACAGGAAAGGGTTAATGTCCCCTGAAAAGTAAATCATAGAGAACACTGCAGTAAATTCCCCCCTATCTCACATCCGTATTTTCCTAACTTTAACCCCCGTAAATTTGGATATATCCAAAATTTGCGTCTTGCTAGTGGAGTAGATATGAATATATGGGCCATGCAGCCTAAATTTAGGTTTGAACATCATTTTTTAGCTAGCAAAGCGTCAGCTTTGATAGCTTAAGTTAACAGACAAAATTTTGAGGTCGTCTTAAAGTTCAATGAGTGCAAACTACCACTGGAGGCTTAACCATTAATTCCGTTAAATGCCTACGCTACAAAAATAGTTCGAATGTTTTTCAGGAATATTGCAAACTCTATTCAAATTGTAGAGAACTCTGTCAAAAGCATGCTATTTAACCCATTCCCAATCAAATCCGCTTTTAAAGCATATCAAGAAAAAAGCTTCTGAAAACATTGTGGACAATGAAGAAATTGCTTGTAACAAGCAATTTCTTCATTGTCCACAATGTTTTCTATCTAACGAGGGAAATGATTTCTAAATTCAACCATGATTTGCTAGCTTACAGTACTTTCAGTACTTTGATTTTCATAGCGTCCATTTTAAAAACGACGGCCATGTTTAAAAAGCCGAGGCTTTTGAGATACTTATAAAATGAAGTGGTATGCAGTTCCCGTTCAGTCTAAAAATATTCGCATTCGCAATGCTCACAACATGAAATAATGATAAGGATAAAGTATTCAAAAGGATTTTGTAATATAAATAAAAAGAATATGCTAAAAATGGCTGTTTCATTACGCCGAACTAAAAAGTTGAAAGCATGACTAGGTATAGATATATGTGTTGAAGAAACCGGCCCATAGACAGTATATACTCAACCCAGGTGCCTTACATTACGAACAATCTAAATTCTAAGGTATTTACTGAAACTTGTGAATATTTTGGATAAGCTATTCGTATTTATTTTCTGAAAAAAAAAATGGTAACAATCATACATGGGCTGAAAGTTTTCAATTTACTCACAATTGAATTATAGATTTTCGAAACGAGTATTTTCAGCGGTAGATGGAAAGGTAAATGATGCGATCGCGAACAATAGGCGAAAGTTCTCGATTGTTTCAGTACTAATGTAGAGATATGCTCTGAATAGTTTTCTGTTTCTTAGTTCGTATTCGGATACCTACGTGTGGTCGTGTACTCTATATATAAAACAGTAAGATTTTAATCTAATTTACTTGTGACTCCTTTTTTCCAAATTATAAACTTTCAATTATTAAATACCTTCAAATTCGATACGTTTTAATTGCATAATGTATAGTACAGAAATATGCATTTATTTTTTTCTTATTAGATCGCTTGAAAATCTATATATGGTATAAATGACAAATCGCAGTTGTCAATCAAAGAAAAACCGGCCAATTAAATAATTAGATTGGATCGGAAATGGAATTTGAATTTCGACATTGGTCCGTCCCCACTTAAGTGAAACATTTTTGTTGGTTTGGCGACTTATACGTCGTGGCTTTGGCTTATTCAAGCTGTAGTTAAGAAATTTTGGTCGCCAGCTAACCATTGTCCCTTTTACATGCTACTGGCCATAAATATTGCAAAAACAACGATGTTTAAAATCGAAGCGGAACTTTCTGTCGGAGTCAAAGGGTGGGACCGACGGAGTAAGTAGGTGGGACCAACGACTAGTCAAATGAATTAATTGAAGGCAAAATGTTGAAACAGGGAGGAAACTTTGCAAGGATAAACTAGTAATGTCGATAAAACAAACAATTTTGAGTCGCACACACGCCACAAAAGGGAGTTAACTCCGTCGACCATAAACACTTTGTCGTCGATACAAAAATACGATTGTGACTTGTTTGTCTTTATATCTTCCTTGTCTTCGGAAAAAAAAATTCTTGTACGAATTCTGAACCTTTAAAAAAACTTTATCTTAAATGTATTTATCATACATCTTGAACAAGAATTGATCATTTTCCTCAACACTTGATTTCGTTTTTCTAGAAGGGGGTTATCCGCAATCGGATACCAGACCAATACCAGACGACAAAACATTAGACTGGTCCGTGTTGAAAGAAATCGGAGACGACAATTTCAAGTTAATGATATTTTCAAAAATATGTATCTTTTAAAAGCCGTATTGCGTGGGGATTGCGTGGGATGAATTAAATAGATCGTGTGCTTAAAGCTAGAAAAGACTTTCGGATTGGACTTTTAGCGTATGACATAGTAAATAATTGCTAAAATTTATTGTCTTCAAAATAGATTAAGACGCCTCAAATGGGAATAGTACATTTTTGAGGACAAGTTGAATAATTTCATTAACCTGCCCTGCCCTTTTTACAACCCCCGTGATAAACACTTGAAAAAAGACCTAGGAAATAGGAGAAAGTATTTGCGTCAAGCAATTTCTTATATTCCCACGAAGTATTCTTCCTTTAAAATTTAAGATTAAGTTCATTTAATTTGAATAAGTCCAGAATTGTGTGGTCTGGTAATGGGTAACTTGCCAACACAAAATAATGATATTCTGAAAACATAGAAAAATATTAACATACATTAACCCATTTCCACACAATGACGCTTTTTGACGCCCCACAAGATAATTAAAAAAAAAAAAAAAAAAAAAAAAAAATAGGAAAACATTATGTGAAATGAAGAAATAAGAAAACATTATGATAAATGAAGAAATTGTTTGCAAAAAGCAGTTTCTTCATTTTTACATAATGTTACGACTAATTAAGTTGAAATAATCTTTAATTTCACGAACTTTTAATTGTAGTCTGCAATTCCTTTCAAATTGGAAGAGTATTGTATTTCCGGCCGGTAATTGGCTAACCCTGTCCTCTTCTTAAATTTTTTATACCTGTCCAAATTTAAAGGTTTTGCAGACGACAATTAAAACTCGATTTTATTTGAAAAATGATCACTCTGCATCGTAGAAAAAAAATGCGGAAAATGACGAAATCGCTTGTTACAATTAATTTCTTCTTTTTCCATAATGTTTTCACAAGAGTAAAAAAAGAGAAACGTAAAAACCAAGAATTGAATAGGAAAGGGTTAACCCATTCCAACTCAATCCCTCCTTTTTACGCCCTTCAAGAAAAAAGCTTTGGAAAACATTGTGGAAAATGAAGAAATTGCTTGTATGTTTTCTATCCAAAAAGGTGAGAAAAAAATTAAAATTCCATCAACTTTAAATTGCCGTCTGCATCTTCTTTCAATTTGGACCAGTCTAAAATTTTGTCAAATGGGAATGGGTTACAGAGGGGCGCCACATCTCAAAATAGTGTAGTCTGGATTAAATTTCTTTTTGTCGTTCACTTCATAACACTGTTGCTCCTACTTTAATCTAATACATGATGATTATTTTCGACCTTTTGATGTACTCTATCTGTAAGACTCTTTCTTCTATATCATTTCAGCATTTTTCCTTATTTATTTGTCAAAATCTTTCAGTATTCATGCTTGAGATTTTTTACGTTTGTATTCCGACGATGGACCACATGTGTTCAAGTCATAATATTAAATAAATATTCTGTTCTTTTCTGTTCAATTCATAATACTTGAATATTCCTTATTAAACGTTCGATATGTCATTTAATCCATTCTCGGACAATGACGCTTTTTGACTCACCCAGGAAAACCAATTTAGAGTCCTCAATTTCCATAATGTTTTCTGTCAAGAAAGTTGAAAAAATCTCAAATTTTGTCTGCTTTAAATTGTCGGCTGCAGCATCTTTTAATTTGAACTAGTCTAAAATTTTATCCGTCTTGTAATGTGTTAAATTGTTCAACCTGTTTCCATTATCATTTGATAGACGATTGAAAAATGTTGTTCAATGCGTCTAAAAATAAAATCTTATGAATCGATTATGCATGATTTCGGTCACATGTTCTTTTCAATGATCCACTATATACAATTCCGATAGATTACGGATTGTTTCGTCCAAATCAATGTAAAAATAATTCTTATTAAAGGTACTAACAGTGTAATATTTCATCAATTACAAATACATAGTTTCGAAAAGAAATTTGAGGTTCGAGAAAGAAAATACATTTATGCAGTTACAACGTCTCGACGATATTTTCACGTGCAGCGATTCGTTGTACACCATAAGACCCCCCCCCCCACACACACAAAGCTAAAAAAAAAAAAAAAAAAAAAAAAAGCTAACAAGAATTGTATGTGTACGTACTTATGTGTGCATACGTGTGTGCTTCATCGAAATTTGGTCACTTTTAATGTTAATATCCAATATTATATACATATTAATTTTCTAGCAAATTATCGAATTAGGAAATGTTTGTCCTTGAAATTTTTGATCACCCCTCGTATAGGCGCGCTTTATCGAGGTTTCTATTACCTCCCGTAAAACGATGTCATGTAAAACGATTTTACAGAGGTTTTATCGAGACTATGATTGTTGGTATAAGATGTGTCAATAAAGTGGTCAGTTACCGTTCATGCACGAAAACAAAATAAACTAGTCAGGTTTGAACAGCACTACTTAGCAGAAATATGTTATCATTGTATCGTTGTTATTAAAGATAAGTTATGTGACCGAATGCATCAGATCATTCGTTATTATTCTAACTGAGACCCATCGTGCTAAAAAGGAACAATCCTGATCGCTGGCCTACCCACTAGTTCAACTGAGATGTTGAACGGTATGGCCATTAACATGTATACATGTCGAGACAAGTGTTGAAGGTAATGGAGGTATGATAAGAAAATTTCAGCCAACTAAAACGCTTGAATCTAGGTAGACGACACTAGAATTGAATCACATGTCAGCGGTTTGTCAGGTCGGGCCGCATGACCGTTTAACCCATTACCACATGATAAAATTTCAGACCAGTCCAATTTCAAAGAAGTTGCAGACGACATTGTTAAGTTTGTGAAATCCTGAAAATATTTGTATTTTGGTGTAGAAAACATTGTGGATAATGAAGAAATTGCTTGTAACAAGCAATTTCTTCATTTTCCACGATGTTTTCCAAAGCTTTCATATTGAGGGGCGTTTAAAAGCGTCATGTGTGGTAATGGGTTAAAGGAATATACATAAAGAGTAAATTAGACAATTAAAGGTGACCGCTGGCCACATAAGACAGATTACCGCTATTCACAGTGATTTCAAGGAGCAAATTGCTCGGACGGAGACCGCTAACACAGTTTTAACTGAATACTGAGTAAGATACATGTGATTTGTTTGACTGACGTATTTGGCATTTTTTCGTCTATTTGCATGATAGGTCCTTAAACCATCCCCGATTTTACGCCCTGAAATAATTATATTAGGAAAATATTCTGTATATTTCTACACTATATAGTTATTTTCAATTTAAATATAATTTAAAATGTCGTTTACGATGTCTTTTAACTTGAGCGAATTTAAATTTTGTTTGGCAATGGGGCTAATATATATCTGTGAACCGCGTATAAAGCATGGCCAAAATTTGACAAGAATGTGTATGCTAAAATAGAACGGACATTATTGAGAAAATAAAAGAAAGGAAGGTAGAACCTGACAACGTTCATTTTTAAGTTAGGCCTTTACCTGCAGACGCAAAATTTTCCACTGATCCAATTCCAAATAGAGGATAGGCTAACGCGCTAGACTCTAGTGTCAGGGGTCCCTGGTTCAATCGTCCGCTTCTCTAGTCTTACGGATGAGACTTTAAACCGAGACCTTGTTACCTCAGCTGTTAGATGAAACGTAAAGCCTACCACTATCAATCAAATCAATTTCACAGATGTTGCTGACGAAGAATCAAACTGAATATAACTAAGGTATAACTTGATTATATCAAAGAAAAGTGTAACAACTCGCTTATAAATAAGAAAACATTGTAGAAAGAGAAAAAAAATTGTTGCGAGCAATTTCTTCTTTTCCTAAAAATGTTTTCGAACTTTTATTTGATTCTATAATCGTTAAAATGAGCGATTAAATAGGAAGGGGTGATGAGGGTTGGGGAAAGTCCTTTTTCCATCGACCGGTTACAGACAGCTAAATTGACCGAGATATCAGCTAACATTTAAACTCGGGTAGATGTGGTTATGACCTTACGGGACGATTTTGGGAATTTACCCCGATATGGTTGGATGGGTTACTTTTCACCCAATGAAAACCTGCTATTTTACGAGGGGGATTTTTTTACATTACGATCGTGTCATCAAGAAACTGATCTTGAAGCTTCTGAACAAAGAGGATGTCGTTTGCGGGCAACTTACACGTTGTGATAATTGACCAATCGCTGGCCCCGCCCACTTACTCCATTGGCCACGCCCATTAACTCCAACAGGAAGTTCTGCTTCAAAATTTAATAGCGTTATTTGGCAAAATTCATGGCCAGTAGCATATAACAAGAAAGTGAAATAGTTGGTTGGCGTCCTAAACGTCGTAACTACAGCTTGAATAAGCTGTAGTTACGACGTTTAGGTCGCTGAACTAATAAAAATCCTTAACAAAAATGGAGACCAATGTCGACGTTCCGATCTACCCTCCAGGGTGAATGAATTATTTGATTGGTCGACTGATTCCTTGAATCACGGCCGCGATTGGTCAATTGACTACCATTTTTAGGAAATTGAAAGAATATGAAACAATGATGAGGCTTACAGAGTAGCTTTAGTTTCGAAATGTAGCTATGACAATAACAATGAAAATGACAAAAACGATTAGGGAATTACAATTCAAAGAGTTGCGCCAGTGAATAAGTTTGTTTCCTCGGAGAGAAAATATTCAAAATCAGATAAAAAAAAAAATAAAATAAAAAAAAATAATGGGCCATGTGAAGCAAGTCCTTGTTTTTTTTTCATGAATTGATATAGTGGTATGGCTTTTGACCCAACAATACAAGATACATGATTCTCACCATAACCTGACCCATGTGCACATAGGGACAATACCTTTCGAATTTATGAATATTTAGAAAAAATTTCGCCTTTGAATAAAATACATACAATATATTCAATATTATCTCAGTACATCCAACTGCTGTAAATAAAACACCAAATAAACTGATCTTTAAAAAGTAGTCATGCAGATTGATTCTTTAAAAAGTAAACCGGAGAGGCTAATACAGGTTGGAAATACCTCCAGCAACGAATTGAATAACAATGAGAGCTCGACTGTTTAGGGGTTCGATCCCCGGCGGCGGCACATATTCTTTCTGACTTTGTCTCTAACCAATGGGTGGATAATCGTAAACCTAGGTGGAGGCTAGGAAAGGATGTAGTGGTAATATTGGTGTGAGAAATACCAGGAATGGTGCTCCAGCCCCCGCGATATGACCGAAATACTGTTGAAAGCGGCGTTAAACCCCATTCAATAAATCAATCGACTGCTTAGGCTATATATATTGAACCCTAACGCTAAGGTTAACCCTTTCCCATTTTTTTTAAATTTATACCGTTAAAAATTGAAAGAGGTTGCAGACAACAATAAAAATGCAATTTGAAATGAAGCCACCCTCTGTGGAATAAAAAAAGTTGTGGAAAAAAAGAAATTGCTTGTTACGATCTCTTCTTTTTCCACAATGAATTCTTAAGTATAAAAATCACAGCGACTTAAAATTTGGGGTTTGTACAGGAAAGGGTTGGTCTGGAGGCTTAAACGTCGTAACTACAGCCTATTCTAGCTCTAGCTACGAAGTTAAGGTCGTCAACCAACCATTGTATATTTTTGTTACAGATCACTAGCCATAAATTTTGCAAAATATTTCAGTCGAACTTCCTGGCGGAAGTCAGTGCATGGGTGTGGCCAGCGATCTTCGCAACTGCAACTGAACTTCTTAAAGGGAGGTATCGATGTTTCTAAAACCTAGATAAGAAAAATTTGTCAGTCGCCAAAATTGAGTCAGATATTGTCTTCGCGGTAATCTGATAGGCTCAAAGTGACCTTTTGGTTATATGCGGAATTTCAAGTTATTTTTAGATATCACGGAATTTGGTTGTCGATACCGCATGACTTCATTTGCATATGACCCAAAGTCAACGGAAGATAACAAATTGACAAGCGAAACAATCAATGTCCCACATTAGGTCACATCAAATGGTTGGCTCAAAACTATGGTAAGTGTCTATATTCGTTTGAACGCTTATGACAGTTTTGGACTTGATCTTTACAGAATTTAAGACCGGCTAGCAAACATAACTCCTGATGACGTATAGATGACATATTGATGACGTTGTTTGAGCAAATTCAAATTGAGCTGAATACGGGATTTCAACGGTTAAACGCACCGCGCGAATGACCCAATATTTTTCCGAACTATCTCGGCTAAATCTTGAAATAGTTTAACAGCCTACGTGGGCTATTAGGGAAATACCCTTGTTTATTCAGATAGACGACCTGTGATTGAAGGAAAACTACTTTTCAAAATATTGTATTAAAATAGTATACGATATTGAATAAGAATAATCAAATTCTGTGACATGAAAAAAAAAAAAAACAAAACCAAAAACATCGATACCTACCTTTAATTATCATTCATACACGCATAAAATACAAAAAATCTACTACAGTGCAATTGTTTCCGTGATCCGAAAAAAGAATAATAGAATTTTCATTTAATCCATTCCCCTACAGTGACGCATTTAAACGCTTCTCAATATAAAACCTTCGGGAAACATTGTGGATAATTAAGAAATTGCTTGTAACAGGCAATTTCTTCATTATCCACAAGGTTTTCTACCCCCAAAAGACAAAGATTTAAATAATTCAATAAACTTGAAATTTTTATCTGCAGCTTCTTTCAATTTGGACCAGTCTAATATTTTGTCGTATTGGAATGGGTTAAAATTATAGGAATTGAAATGAGTAACATTTGCCACAAAAGCCACCGGGATACAATGACATTCAGTTAGTTTGAGTCCGAACTTCTCGTTCATTGTATAGACTCACTGTTTAGATCAATATAAGCTCCTGTAGGTCTAAGGTAATCGTAGCCTGTAGAACCTGATGACGAGTCGACCGGCATACCAATGTTTATAAAACCACTGCTGTTACTTTCACTACTTAACATACTATTCCGTTGGGGTGGTTCATCAACCATTAAGATGCGTGAGTTATCCGGCTCGAGTCCAAGATTTATTTCTCCAACAGGAATATCAATCGTTTGTATACTTGGGCAGTTAGTACGCTTTACTCTTCTCTTCCTCATCGTATAAACGAATACTCCACCAATTACGAAAACAATTATAGTAAGAAGAATAACAAGGCCAATGACAAAACTTGCAGTGGTGAGGGTATGATTATGCGATTTCAATTGTTCTGTCACAGCTTCATCGACATTTGATATAGTAGTTTCCTGTGCGTCAGTTTTAGGAGATGTCGAAATGAATACGGGCGTCGAAAGTGTTTTATTAACATCATCGGCGTCGACACACCGGTTGTACTTGTCTAATTCCGAGCCTTCTAAACATCCCTTGGTGCATATCCCAGTCTCACGGTGACATACTGATCCTTTGCAGTTCTGACAAGTAGCGTTACATCTAGGACCGTACCAGCCTATCATGCAGTCTTTTATACAAATGCCATCTCTGTCACAAATATGATAACTAGGATCATTCAGATGCAGTTGGCAGTGAGCACTGCAAGGTATTTCACAGTCGCGACCAAACGCATGCCCCGAACATGAAAGGCAATATCCAGTAATCATTTGACACCCACCATGGCAGTTCTCTCCACATAGGTTATTGCAGTCTTTGCCCCAAAACCCTTGCTTACAACCTGCACAATATCCATCATGCGTGTTACATTTAGAACGACCATCAGAATCGATACAGTTTTTTGAATGACATATATTTTCGCATGTCTGACCCCAATAATTAGGTAAACAAGTCTCACACAAGCCTGTGTGTCGCTGGCATTTGTTAGCCTCACAATTCCCTGGACAGGTTTTATTGCAGTAGTTACCCCAGAAGCCTAGTTTGCAACTGTGACATATTCCTGTATACTGAAAGCAATCCTGACAATTTTCTGGACAAGGATTTTCGCATCTGGAACCGTAAAAGCCATCACATACCGAACACGTTCCGGTCGTTCTATCACAAACACCGTCAACACAATTACTCGGACATGTATTGTTACAGTAATTCCCCCAAACCCCGTCCGGACATGACAAACAATGACCAGTTGAACCGTGACAGTAAAAACAATTATCTGGACATGGATACTCACATTTTGCACCAAAGAACCCGTTGCATCGATCGCAAAATCCAAATTGTCTATCGCATAAATTATCCAAACAATTTGACGGGCACGAAAAATTGCAATGCGTTCCCCAGAAACCCTGTAAACAGTGGATACACCTTCCAGTCTCTCGATCACAAACCTCACAATTGACCTCACATGATTTATCGCAGTCGTTGCCATAGGTACCGTTCTTACACTCTCCACAGTATCCCGTTTGTATGTGACAATCCATACTGCAATTTCCACAGTCGATGTCGCAATTTGGTCCGTATTTCCTGCTTCCTTTATCACACGTATAACAAGTTCCGTTCTTGTTACAGGTATTACATGGACCAGGGCATGAACGTTCGCAGTTTGCCCCCATGTATCTGTTACCGTGACACCCAGTGCATTCACACGACAACTTATCACAAACTCCGTAATTACAACGTGCAACACTTGGGCAATTTTTTTCACATTCTTGACCACAATATCCTTTGTTGCAATGCGTACAGTTTCCAGTAAATTGATCACAAATACATCTGTGTCCACACTGTTCGGTACAGTTAAGACCCCAGTGACCATCCATACATTTAAAGCAGTTACCAGTGGCTTTGTTACATACGCCATCACAATTGAGCGGACAAGTAAAATTACAGAAGGTACCATAATAACCCACATGACAGTTATAACATGCCCCGGATTCTCTCTTACACTCTGTACAACCGATCGGGCATGTTTGGTTGCAATAAGGGCCAAAATATCCTCTGACACAGTCATTAACACAATTGCCTTTCCTCATTCCACAACCGTGCTCATCACAATGTCCCGGACAAGCTTCCGTACAATTATCTGTCCAGTATCCAACTCTACATCTGTCACAATCCCCAGTAAATTGTTCACAAACATCGCTACAATGAGCACTACAACTTTGGTTACAATAGGGCCCCCAAAATCTTTCAACACAAATATTACATGTCCCGTCTCCTGGGTGACAGTGTCCATCTTTACAGTTCTTAGGACACGACAAGGTACAATTGGCTCCATAGTTTCCATCAGGACAATTTGCCAAGGCCTTAGATACAAATAATGCAATTAACACTGAGTAAAAAATTGTTTTCTGCATATTAAAACCAAACTATCTGACTGAATTCACCTGCTGAATATATTTCATACAGATTTTTTCTTCAAACTGTCAGTAGGTAATCACCCATGCGTTAGACCAACCGGGTGTTACAATGAGTAATTTTACTACTTTTGCGTCACACAATATTACATTTTGCTGTTTCTGATCTTCATGACCAAGTTAAACAATGAAAACCGCGAATGCGACTCTTTTATTTTTACATAAGTTCTCTTTCACAAATTATTTTATTCAGTTGCTCTTAATAACAATCGCGGCTGTCAATCAAGAAATAAATCGACCAATCAAATAACTTATTCAGCCCGGACCTGAGCTTATCAACTCCGAAATTGATCACCATTTTATTAACATTTACCGTTGGTTTGGCGACTTAAATGTCGTAACTACAGCTTATTAAGCTGTAGTTACGACATTAAGGTTATCAACCAACAATTTTACTTTTTTTTATATGCTACTGACAATAAATGTTGCAAAATAACGCCGTTGAAAATCGAAACGGGACTTCCTATCGAGGTTAATGGGCGGGGCCTAGGGAGGCATTTGGCGGGGCCAGCGATTGGTCAATTAAGGATAATGAGCCGAAGCTTAATACTAAAAGTATGTTGTTATTTTTTCCTCGTCATTTAAATATAATCCAATTTTCAACCCGTCTATCAAAAACGATAGTTCTAATTTGCCGGAAAAAAATACCCCCGTGCACGCACAAAATATTTCCGTACATAAACGTATCAAAATTTGTTTATATTCTCTTTTTTTTGTTTTCGTGTATATATGAACAAAAAACCTAATCACACTAATTAATGAACCCACTTCGCATATTCATACAGAGTGTTTATTTTTTTATTTTCGTTTCATTCATCTTATCATTTGTTCATGTACTTCCAGTGTGTCATCAGTACTAGGGCGGGGTTCTGGTGTTGAAAATGAACAGTTGATTCCGTCATGAGTCGTCTGTCGTGTGTCCGTCAACAATCTTTAGAAAAATCCCCACCCTGAGCCACTAAGTCAATTTAAACAACACTCTGTTCCTTTAGTGATCCTTCATTTAAATCTAGATTGGTGCATGAAAGCTGGTATGGCTGGACTTAGCAATTTGTAATTTAATGTTCTATTCTTTTAACATTCAGCCAGTTTTTTTAATTATTGAGCAAAAATTGTGAACGAAGGAAATTCACACGATAGACCCTTTTCCGCAATATTGAACGGGAAGTCCCCATGTTCATTATGGATCTTTATCACAACATAAACGAACATTTACAGCGTGTTTGAGAAAGACTATGTTGTGTAGCAGTAACACCGAACTGTTGTTAACGAACGACGGACATTCAATTATCACAAAAGCTCACTATAAACGTGTTGTGCTCAGAAAATCACACACATACAAAGTCTCTCTCTGTCTATATATGAATATATACATATATAATTTCTATGGTCACTTGAGGTTAGTTAAATATTCAATTAGCATTCGGTATAGTTATGCCTAGTGTTTTGTCTTTTTGTCTATCATATACTTACCAAAGCACTAAAAGCGCTGGAGGTCTAAGATATATATATACACACGAGAAGAATATAATCTGGGCAGAAAAGTTCGGATTATCAGAGGTATCTCTTCTGCCCAGATTTACGGTTGATTATGGACAGATCTGCTAAATTGTGCGCTAACGGACACAACCTGCCCACTAAAGTCGATTTTTCTTCCCGCTTTGTAGGTATTGTAACGATACATATATATTTCCATCCTTGCGCTTTTAAAATGTCGTAACTACAGTTTTATACAAGCTGTAGTTACGACATTTTGCATGCCAAACGACGAAGTGTGTGTCCAGTGCTTTCTGGAGAGAAGATTCTTAAATTAAACGTTTACGGCCGGCCGGACGGATGGACGCACGCACAAACGGACGGAGGCATAACGGACACAACGCACCATTGGCTCGTTGACTTTCAGCCAGTGGAGGTGATAATGAATATTAGATTAGCCAAATAGTAAGTCTAAAACGAGAGAGAGAGGGGAGGGGGGGGGAGATTAAAGTAGTTGAACGTGTTTCACCATAAAGTAGCAAGTATAATCAACATGGTTAAATGCAGCACTTTAAAGAGTCATTTAAGAATGCCTCCTCCCATGAGAATTCACACTTAAAAGCAAGCGTCAAGCGCTTCTTTCAACCGGGTCTATTGATAAATACTTGAAGTCTTGTAATTAGACTCGAAAAACTTTTCATGCGGCAGAAGATTGTATCAAATGTATGTGTTCACATAACACTTTGTCTGGGTTTGACAAAGTGTCTAACCTTGACCTTAGATTGCTTACGCAATTTCACGCCAAAAATATATTCAAAATTATCTTAAAGAAGAAATTCTATAAATATGCAGTGCCGTCATTAAGAATCAGTTTTGCAGCAATTCTCATAGTTTACATTAAACCGCAAAGTATACTATGGTTCATTAATTTGTTGATATAGAGCAGCATAGAGTATGAAAGTGATGCAACTGTCAAAAATAATCTTCCTGATAAAAAACTTGCGTAACTAATGCACAGGAAAAAAAATCAACAACAACAACAACAATAATAATAACAAATGCTCGACATGTTTGTAACAACTACAAAGCTGATAAACAACCGCCGCGGCCGTCCATCGAATCAATGCTGACTTGAAACAAAAAACAAGCAAACAAAATAATAATCAAAATACACTCTGAGATAAAGAGCATGATTCCTAACTCTGAGATAAAGAGCATGATTTTTGTTAGGAATTGTATTTGGCATTTAATCCTTTCCTTCACCATCCCTGGTTTTTAAGCACCTTTGATTTTGTACCAAGCAGTTTCTTTTTTTTTCCACACTATTTTCTACTCTGTAGAGTGGTTACTTCAAATTGCACTCGCTTTTAATTGCCTTCTGCAACCTCTTTCAAATCAAACAGGACCAATGTGTTGAAAAAAAAGGACAAAACACAACAACAACAACAATAGGGAATGCTTTAATCTATGCAGTCAATGTGGAGTGGATGAACACCTTTAATCATAACATTGCTACGAACATTATGACCACCCCCACGGAATCGAATTTCACAGATAGTATGTTTTATTCAGTTACGCATGGGTGGTATTACAAATATATTTACAAAAATGTTTGTTGAAAGACACGCGTCGATTTTCTTGCAGATTACATTATGTTCCTTGTGTAAATCAATTACAGCGATTTGTAGTGATGGTCAGTACGGAGACAATTGCACACTATCTTGGGCTTGCACTGCAATCGGAGTTGTAGTGCATATTGTAGAGGTGATTGTGAACAGTTCAATGGATATTGTGAAGGTTGTAGAGCTGGATATTGGACAGATAACTGCACGGAACCGTGTCCGGGATACTGTGATAAATACGGCTGTGACCAAAGAAAGGGAACGTGCTTTAAGGACTGTGAAGAGGGTTATTTTGGTATATTTTGCAACCAGACATGCCCAAGAGGTTGCCCACACTGTAAAAGAGAATCCGGGGCCTGCTATCTTTGTCATAATGGCTACTATGGTACTTTTTGTAATATGACATGTCCGCTGAACTGTGATGGAGAATGCAATAAAGCAACTGGAAATTGTTTCAAATGCTTTGATGGATATTGGGGTTTTAATTGTACCGCACACTGTGAGCACCATTGTTTGTGCGATCAAATAAATGGAAATTGTTCGAAATGTTTAAAAGGGTTTTGCGGACAATATTGTGAAAATACTTGTCCAAATATTGCGCACTGTAGTAATCAAATATGCGATAAACTGACCTGTGAATGTGCTAGTTGTCATCATTATCAATACACTGGTGATCATTGTGAACATCCGTGTCCAAACCAGTGTGAAGCTTGTTAAAAAAATGGAACGTGCCATAAGTGTAGAATAGGAAGCAGAAAGTATGGGCCAAATTGTGCTTTTGATTGTCGGAATTGCAGCGATGAGTGCAATATCGAAACAGGATACTGTGAACAATGTAAGAATGGTTATTATGGGTTCAACTGTGATAAAATATGTAATGTCAATTGTGAGATATGTGATCGAGAATCCGGAATGTGTATCCACTGTTTATCGAGGTATCGTAGCGAAATGTGCAACCTGACTTGCCCAACAAATTGTTACGATTATTCCTGTGACAAGAAAACAGGCGTATGCAATAGTTGTGCACTAGACTACTGGGGGATTACTGCAACTATACTTGTCCGGCAAACTGCAACACCAGAAGATGCAACAGACAAACAGGAGTATGCGAATCTTGTCTTAGTTATTACTGGGGTGACACGTGCGAAAATAATTGCTTATCAAAAAACTGCATCGATATTAAAGGTGAGTTAAAATGTGACAGAAACGACGGATATTGTTTTAGTTGTAGCAAAGGGTTCTGGGGCAAAGTCTGCAACAAGACCTGTCCAGTCACATGCTATGGTAGATGTCAGATGAAAACCGGATATTGTCTATCGTGCTCTGGTCATGCATACGGTCCCTATTGTGAAAAACCTTGAAATACCTAATGTAAGTTTCAAACAAATAATCAAACTGGTGAAATTTGTAATAGGGAAGGGGTTTGTTTAGAAGGTTGTACTATAGGATGGTATGGCCAAATGTGTAATAATACGTGCCAGAATTGTGAATGGACAGTATGTCACCGAGAGACTGGTGTTTGTACGAAAGGATGTGCAAGTGGCCATGAAATGAACAAATACAACGTATGTTCTACAGCCGACGTTGGTAACACATCACCATCTATGTATGAGAACTTTTTAATAGGAGCCATAACTCTTTTAGCTCTGACTATCCTGTTGATCCTTGTTGTCGGATTAGCCACATATGTGCAAAGAAAAAGGAGGAGAGGACAACAAAAATGTCAACGTGTTCAGACCATTGATTTACCCGTAGTAGAAACAGCCCATCGTGTGACAGAGAGTGGCTAGCGCATTTTAATGGCTGATGATCAGCCTTTATGGAGGAGACAACAATTTTCTAAAAGCTTCAGTACGCAAACAGTAGATATACAAACTGGAGCATTAAATCTTGGTCTTGAGCCGGATAGATCTCGAAGCCTGATTGCTATTCACCCGCTCGAACGAAATAGCATGTTAAGTAGTGACAGTTGTAGTAGTGGGTTTGTAAACATTGGAATACCAGAAGATTGTGTTAGCCGATCTATTAATTCTTTTTAAAGTTTTTATGTATGAAATACGGGAACATTTATTTCAATATTTAACTATTGGTCAGCATCAATAATCAAATGTTTCTAAATACTCGTAAAATAATAACTTTTACTCTTTAAGAGGTCTTTTCTTTTGCTTTTTTCATTTTTTATTCAAACAAATGGAATTTCTTTACATACTTATCAAGAGTAGGTCAAATATTAGTCCTCAAAACTATCTTTTTAAGATGTCAAATTTGCCTCAATCCGGCACACGTCTCATTGATATTCTGTTTAAAAGATGACTTTCAATGTTCATCTATGCAGATAAAGAATGTCTTAAAATCATGACAGTTCGTTCGCTAGCCATTAGGCTACAACTTTGAGGTGATCTCAAAGTTCAAAGAGTGCAAACTCTCAGTTGAGGCTTAACCACTTATCAGTTGAATGCATACACCATAAAAGTAGTTCTTATGTTTTTTGAGAATATAACTAACTCTCTCTCAAAAGCATGCTATCTAACCCATTCCCACCCAATTCCGCTTTTTCAATTACACAAGAAAAACGCATTGGAAAACATCGTGGACATTGAAGAAAATGCTTGTAACAAGCAATTTCTTCAATGTCCACAATGTTTCCTTCGGAATTCCACTATCTTGAAATAGTTGTCTGCAACTTCTTTCAATTTGAAGTAGTCTAAGATTCTGAAATTTTTAAATGAGTTAACTCCTGGGTGACTTTAACCTAGTTTATTTATCGTGATAACCTTTGAGAGAAAGGATAACTTAACAAAACCATGCTTTGCTCGCTTACAGTACTTTCAGTACTTTTATCAATAATGTTCAACGGGCTTATTTCACACACACCGATCTCATGTCATGTTATTATGTTTTGTACGGGTTGTGTTGTGATTGTTATTTATCATGTTCTGCAAAAGTCGCAACAACACAATTATCGGTTCCATGTAACATTTAATGAAAATAACACAATGATTGGTTGGCGACTTAAAGTTAAAAAAGCTATAGTTACGACGTTTAAGCGGCCAAAACAACCATGCTTCACATTAATGGCGATAAATGCGTGAGTTTAAACTTTACCAACGGTCTAAATAATTGATTTAATTGGTCGAATATTTCTTTGATTGACAGTATGCACGAATGGTCAATTGTTACATTTTTTTTAAAGAATAGGACGCACTATGAACGCCGGTGAGATGCACAGGTCGGACACAAGACGAACATAACGCCATAACAATAGTCCCAAATGGCATTCGGCCAGCGGAGCGAAAGTTTATACAATTTAAGCAATTTCTTCATTTTCCACAATGTTTTCAACCCAAAAAGTTGAAAAAATCCAAAATTTCATAAACTTTATATTGTCATCTGCAACTTCTTTCAATTTGGGCCAGTCTAAAATTTTGGCGTATGGGAAATGGAAAACCTGTCGACATCAGAACTTATGCCCCCGAACGAATTTTAATACGACTATATTTTCCAGATAAAAGTACAGAACAGACTTTACAAATTTTAAGTGAAAAGTTAACATGTCAAATTCAACAAAAAATATACAAAAATTGGATGATAACCATGACAACGGTTCTTTCCACACAAACTAGAAAATGTGAAAATTGTCGCATTACATATTATATGATTCAAGAACGCCGATATCTAGAAAGTGTAGGCTGTTCGAATAAGAACATAACAGAGCAATCTAAATCTAGGTGTCTACTGCTATTTATTGAAGCATTTAATGTCGCTATGCTTTCCTAACACCTACGCTCCATGACTATTGTACTATTTGCATTTGCTTGAATCTATCGATAATTAATAACTAGACACTTTTACCTGATTAAAAGTCAAAGGTAAGGAAAAAATCGAGAAGTTTTGACAAGATCATAGCAATTTTGTGCCGACGCACGTAGATGTGTTCAAATGTGTTTCTTTTTTAACAAGGAAACAGTGTATTTTGCTCTAGAATACGTCGGTGTGTCGTCTGTCGTTGCTAACTAAAAAAAAAGTCGACCACAACAATCATTCCGTTATGGAACATAGAGATATCTAGGAAAATAAATTTATGCACTTTTTGAGAATAAAATGTACAAAGAAGTAAATATACTCGTGTCTTTGTGTTTCCGAAACTCGACACTAGTTTAAGAAGAAAGATTTAAGTACAAAAGTATGATCTAATAGAACTAAAAACCGTTATGGAAGCACAGGACACATAAATGTTGTTGGTATGCCATCGTCTAAAATTTGAAATTTATATACTACTTGTAATTTACATTAAACTGCATACCTATGAAACTGAAGTTTTTTTTGTTTTTTTTTTTAAACAAAATCTACGTTTGAAAGGGACATACGTAAATCATGTTTTCTTTGTAATAGGGGCATAGTGTCATGGAAGATAGTTTTCAAAGAAGTAAGAAATAATAGAAATAGAATATTTTTTGGTCGAGCTGGCTGTCGACGAGCAAGATATACCCACTACTACATTTTGGTGTATGTGCCTTACTGCGTTAGTACAGTTGTCAGTCCGTCATTCTGTACGGCCATCAGTCCGTCCGACTTTGTCCCTACCATAACTCTAACATTAAGTTATGGTTTTTAGAATAATTTCACACCATTGTTTCTTCAATGAGTAGATGCGTCATTTGAAGGTTTTTTTCTGTGTATCCAAGTTCAAGGTCACAGACAAGGTTAGGGTCAATAGTTTTATTGATCACAACTTCTAAATGACAGGATGGATTTCATTTTTTTTACCCAGATCTTCAAATAAAGGAGTAGAAGTGCGAAATGAAATATGTATTGCTAGAGGTCAAAGGTCATGGTCGTATTTTGGGTTAACAATGGAATCCAATATCAATTGCGTTGTTTACGTGTATCTTAATGGATGTACAAGCGAGAGAAATTGCATCTTAACTATTTTTATCTTTACGTCAATAGTAAAAAATGTGAAATCGTGACATTTTGCAGATATCATTTGTCAATTTTGTTGAAATAAAGAGGGAAAACAATTGAAGAAGTATCAGGGCAACTACAAGTACTTGTTAAGATTTCATAAAAAAGTAAGGAGTGGTATGGGTTATTAAACATTTTTGTATCAAGAAAATTTACGTGTGCTCCGTAACGAGATACCGCATCTTTGATATTAATTGTTTCAGTCATTCAGAATGCTATAATCACAAACAGTATTTTCTATCACGACTTCTTTGATCAAAAATTGATTGATTGGTTGATTGAATGGGGTTTAATGCCACTTTAACAGTATTTCAGTTATATCGTGGTGGCTTGAGCACCTAACAATAGATTCCTGCTATTTCTCACACCAGTAATGCCACTACATTCTTTCCTAGCCTCCAGCTGCTATCCCACTTAGGTTTACGATTATCCTCCCATTGATGAGAGACAAATGTGGGATAGGATATGTGCCACCGCCGAAGATCGAACCCATGACATCCCATAGTTGAAGATTGGAGTCTGATGTGGTACCGACTGCACTATGACGGCGGCATCAAAAACTGATACAGATTACATTTAACACAGTATTAGGCAATATAAATCTTCCATTAAAAACTAATTGAGCTTTAACATACATAACAAAGTTTTACATTTCAATGCTTTTATTTTGGCTACTGATACTCGACGAACTAGCTTTTGTAATAGACAGAAAAGCTACCGCGACAAAACGGTAAGCGTTCATTCCACTTTTGATATTAAATGATCAAGTTTATTCTTGCAATTATGACAACACCACCATCTCTATGTTCCGTAACATGTATTTTTTAAAACTTATTCTGATGGGTCCCAAAATCAATATGGTAAAAGTGTCGTGTGCAAAATTTTAAAAAATAATCATTAAAGTATTACTCTTTTCAAATAACCAAAAACCTTTGGGTTTCTTTAAGGTCGAAAAAAGTATTTCCCTCAATTCAAAACGGCTTCGATTTTTTAAAATGGCCGTTTAGGACATAGTAGAGTGGTCATTTGACCTTTACAATGCGATGGTCATACCAAAGTGAGAAATTTAGTAGCGTCCTAGCTTACAAAAGCCAGGGATTTCGACGTCAGATGATATTTTTTGCTTTCTCTGATTGTCCCGTTTTCATGAGGGATCGGATTATTTAGTCATTATCACACAGTAAAAATTTGGACTGGTCCAAATTGAAAGAAGCTGCTGACAACGATTTCAAGTGAGTAAAATTTTAAAAAATCTTTTATGATAGAAAGCATCTTGGACATTGAAGAAATTACTTGTTACCAGAAATTTCTTCATTTTTTCGCAATGATTTCCAAAAATATTAATAAAGCGGTATTTAGTGGGAATGGGTTAATAGTGACATCAGATTTAAAAAGAAACGAACCTTGTCACAAATACCCATTAGTCACCGGGTAAGTTGAAAATTCCCCCTATATGAATAGGACTACCCAACCGTGATATGACAGTTATTACATACCGGTACTTCATCATAAGAAAATCTGCTACACGTCTTTCACGTTCAAAAGAAAATAGTGTATTTAAAAGTCCGTGAAGAAAATGATACACAAAACAATGCTTCTTTTTTGCGGTGGGTTGAAGGCAGAGGTTGAGTGATCTCCGAAGACTCCGGTGGAGTTCTCGGGCAGCCAAGTTATGGCGAACGAGCTGTACAAACTATATAAATTGCTGGTTTTTAAATGAAGTTGATTTTTGAGGGGCCCCTTTTAAAGCAGCTCTTGAACACATTTGCATTAAAATTTGATATAGGAAAGTTATCTGCTTTTCCATTAGTTTTTTATGCTTCTTTTACGATATATTCGACGTTTGTGTTCAATCTACTGAATTCACTATGAATTTAGTTTAACGTTATATATTCACTAGGCCGACTTTGAAACATCGGAATCGATCGGGTGAAGTATATAGTCTTTGGGTGATGTCAATACATAGTCTTTTGGTGATGTCGATATCGACTGTATTGTTAGCGGAAGCAAATGATACGTCATGGAAACCACAAATAAGGCAATTTTCGGTGCAATCGGCAGATAACGTATTAACTGGATGAATTTCGATTCCATTCGGGTTGCACTTTGCTGACGTATTTGACGTCTCGTAAAGCCATATAATTTTGCTTCTTTTCTTTCTTTTTCTAAGTAACGAGCAGGCCATTTCATTACAAAATCAGCTAAATCGCCTACCTACAAATGTCTGAAAGCATTACAGTTAGAAATTTAAAAATTGAGAGCCAATTTTTTTCTATCATGATCCGTGCAAGAGCAACTTTAGATTAATGTTATCGTATTAACCCTTTCCTGTTTTACAAAATTTTAGATCTGTCAAAATTCAAATGCTTGCAGAGGAATATTTAAAGTGAAATTAATTAAAAAAATAACCATCCAGTAGGATAGGCGAATTTCTCCCCAATCTATGATCATGATTAATGATCTTTGCCTTCAAGTATGAGACTGTCTGATGCGACCAACTGTCTTTGTAAAAAAAGTGTGTCAGCAATTTACACACCAGCATTTACAAAATTGACAACTCACCGCCGTCAACCAAAGGATGTTTTTATCAATCAAATCATTCATTTAGACCGTAAGCGAACTTTGAACTCCAAAACTTATATTAAGCATTTTTGTTCGGTTGGAAACTTTTTAAGCTTTAGTTACCGCGTTTAGGTCGTCAATTATTACATGTAACTGACAACAAATTTAGAAAAATATCGCCATTTAATATCAAAATACTAAAGTCAGACTTTCAGAGAGAGGGGCCAGATGGTGGCGCCAGTGATCCGTCCATTCAGTTGACCACCAGGTCAAATATGCTCTTTTATTATATACCTATGAGATAATGAGTAAAACCTGGCTGTCAAATACAACTCGACAGAAAAAAATCAATATTCGGCGTGTAGCAAAAAACCGTATTCGTCGAGTACCGTTAAACATGTGTATTGACGTTCCGTTTTTTTCGGAAAGTTGGTTATTTCTTAGCCATTTAAGAGAATTTTCTTAATATCATTTCCTAAAAGGTATATAATAAAAGGAATATTACAACAGTGTGTTTTTCTATTTGTTGTTATCGTGTTCTTGAATCGTGTGTAGGTATTTTTTATTGGATTCGACCTTCGGTCTCATCCAATAAAAAAATACCTCCACACGATTCTCGAACACGATAACAACGCATAGAAAAAGACACTGTGGTAATATTCCCTATATATAAATGTACTAAAAGTCCTGGAAGTAGCATAGTAGTTCGATGGTTCAGCGCGAAACAGTTGTAACTGCCTATATGTTTATAGGCAGTTACAACTGTTTCGCGCTGAACCATCGAGTTGTTCGCATGAAATTTCGATGAGGAGAATTGCTGTACCCAAGATGATCTTATCCATTTTGTCTTATTTTTCTTTAGTTATTACCATCATCTCTGAAAGTATAGTAGATACTCTTTTGGAAATCTGTTTGTGAAAATCTCATTTAGAAGAATTTTAGTACTTGAGAACTGTAAATCTCGTATGTTCCTTAATTTCCTTTTGTTTTTCTTCTGCATTTGATTTTGTCATAGGCATACTTCTACAAGTTTGGCAGCAATATGAAACTTCATTTTTGCCTCGACGTAACATGAAAAGTGGATTTTATATACACTATTAGTTTGGCTAACTTAATTTTTAGTTATTTTCGTTAAAGAAAATTTGTCTTGAATACGTGAATGAATTTTTATTCATAGGTGGATAGAGCATATTTAGGAGAAATGCTTTGCAGAAGATTCTTCATTTAATTGCCTAAGAGTTTTTGGCCTGGGATTGCGTAAGCACGCTATAATGCCAAAATTACACAGTTATTTCTAACCCACGCAGAGTTTAATGTAAAAACACAAACGCAATTAATACAATCTTCTGTCGCATAAAAAGTAGATAGGATCGGATTACGCGACTTCGAGTATTTATTCTTATTATGATTTAATACGCCCGATTGAAAGGCTTTTCAACCTTTTACCAGACGACACAATTCTAGACTAGTCCAATTTCAAAGATATTTAAGACGACGCATTTAGGCTGATGACATTTTGGATTTGTTTTGGGTCGGAATAATTGTGGATAATGAAGAACTTGCTTTTAACATGCAATTTCTTCATTCAACGTTTTCCATTTTTATGCCCCCGCATCGAAAGATCGGGGGCATATTGTTTTACCGTTGTCCGTCTGTCTGCAAAACTTAACCAAAAACTGAATATTGCCAATTACTACCAGCCTTTTCAATATACAACATGGTGATACATCTGAATACATCTCATTGTCCTGTTGCGGGGGCATTGTGTTTCACAAACACATCTTGTTTCCTTTGGTAAATTGAAACGTCCGATATTCCTAAGATCAAACATTCATTCCGAGGTTACTTAGATCTTGTGTATATATATTCGAGGCCTTCAGCACTTTCAGCGCTCTGATCAAAAGGTGTAAGAGTGTTTATATTCCATTATTACCTGCAATTTGAGGAACTTAGTGCTTGTGTTATCAGGCAGTTTCGACGGGCCGAGGATGTTCTTGCCCGTATGACTCTTGTTAATTCCCTTTAGAGCCAGTGAAAATTTTAAAAAGAAGAGCCTTTATTATTATCTTTATTACAGCTTTTTCTTAATTTCAAAAGGGCCATATCTGGCCATACAGAAATCTTCTAAAGTTTCTTGAGTAGTGAATAAAAAATGTCAAATTTAGAACAATAAAAAGAAATTTACAATAACAAGAGGGCCAAAATGGCCCTAAATCGTTCACTTGAGATTGTTTCTCTAAGCCCCAGAATGCCAACCCTGCAATGCCAACAATTTTTGCAAATCAAAATTTCATTAACACAGTTTAGAAAGGGTCACCAAAGGAACAGTAGTGCCAAGTTTAGTCCAAATTGTCCTAATGGTTTAGAAGGAGAAGATTTTTAAAGAATTATTCAATGATTTCCATAAGACCGATAAGTCCTTCAAAGTTTGGTTGAAATTGATCTTGACGATTAGAAGCAGAAGCTTTTTAAAGAATGATTTCTCTTAAGTCTGATAAGCACTATCTACCACGCGACCATTTTTTGACCAATCAAAATTTCATGAACAAGTTTTGATTAGGACCATCAAAGGAACTTTCTTGGCAAAGTTGGTCCAAATTGGACAATCAGTTTAGGATCATCCATGATTTCTCAATCCTGCCTAGTTTTGTTGAAATTGGTCCAATGGCTTCAGAAAAGTAGGTTTTTAAAGACTTGTTGATGGTTTCTGACCCACAACGGACACAGAGTGATCACAAAAGCTCGCCTTGAGCACATTGATCTCGGGTAAGCCAGAAATATATAATCCATTTATTAACAATAAGCTATTTTCAGCCACATCCAAGGGAGATAGCAAATAATAAAAATCATACTTTTTACTCCCCTCTTCCTATTTTAGACTGGCGTAAAGGAATACTTTTCAGCTAGCAGATATTATTTCTAATAGCTTATCTTAACAGTCAAAATGTCGAGTTTTCTCAGAGTTCAATGAGTGCAAACTGTCAATGGAGGCTTAACCACTTAATTCCATGAATGCCTACGCCATAAAAAGTAGTTTTTAAGTATTTCAGGAATATTGTTAACTCTGTCAGAAAGTTCATATCCTAGGCATTTTTAGCTCACTTGAGCAAATCGTGTTCGAAATGAGTCTGATTGGGGTCCTCATTATGCACACTGCTTTGTATGGCCACATGAGTGAACTTTATTCAAATTATAGAGAACTCCTTCAAAAGCATGCTATTTAACTCCTGGGCTACTTTAACCTTGTTTATTTACCATGATAACCTTTGACAAAGAAGATTACTTAACAAATCTATTCTTTGTTAGCTTACAGTACTTTCATTACTTTGATTCTAAGTGTAAAATATGCAATTCCAGTTCACTGTCAATAACTATTGTATTCGGAGTTACATCAGTATTCCTTGGAAATGGGTGGTTTGAAGGTTCATCCACTTAGGATAAGGTTGTAGTTATGATTTTAAATCAAATTGGTACAATTTCTACCACTAAACCAAGTATTCTGTGGTTGTTTACTAGAATGGTCTTATTGACCATGCAGTTTGAAAGGTAACATTACTCGTTATCCAAACCTCTGAAAAGCCATGAAGTCTCAGAAGTCCACAATACAACTTAACTTTTAACACATCCTCTTCACTGACCATTTAAAGTCTGCCATTCAAGAATGGTGGTTTGAAAATGCTTCACAAAAATGTAGGTAAATGTCAGAGTTCAAAGTTAAATACCAGTCAAAATGTATGATTTGATTGGTCGATTGATACTTTGATCGACAGCTGCAATCGGGCAATTAAGGTAAATAAATCTATTTTCAAATTTGTAAATAATAGATAAGTTTGAACAAAAAATAAATCATTACCAATTGCTTGAAACAAGCGGCAACACTCACAGGCCCGTCAAGTCTCTCTCTCTCTTCTCACTTTATCAAAGTAATAACAACAAAAGTCTACAATAACAATATTCAATAACAAATACAATTTGCAATATATATATATAAAAGATTGAAAAAGTTGTACAAATCAGTGAAAAGTGGTAAAAAGTTAAATGAAAATAAATAACAAATATGAATCAACAACAAAGGAAATTTGATTAGAGAAAATAAGAATTCCCAATAATCTAGATAATCTGGATAATTGGTCCGATCTTTATTTCCATTGATTGTATCAGGGGGTCCTTTTTCATGTGAAAGGTCACAAAATCAAAGAAGACTTGAATAGGCACAAGAAATGAATGTCTACCAGCATCTTGGCTGAATTGATGGAGCACTGGCCAACCATACTAAACTCATATATGGCAGCTAGACTGAGGTAATAAGCAACATTAATCTTATTTGATATATGGTTGGGGACATAAGATAAAAAGCGCATCATTTATTGGCAATCTAAACACATCGTAAATGCATCTTCAATAAGCTGTAGTCATGGTGTTTAAGTCATTAAACAAATAGGGGAAGTAATTTGTACTGATATCCAAAGACAACAGACTATTTGTAGTTATATAATGACAGAGTCTACCCCTTCTGGATTGAGTCAGCCTGATTAGCTCAGTTAGTAGAGCGCTTGACTTCAAACCTCAAGAACACGGGTTCGAGCCCAGGGCTGACCATATCAACTAACAAACTAATTGTCTTTCGGATGAGAAGTTAAACCGAGGCCCCGGGTGACGGTGCTATCCATCGAGCACGTTAAAGAACCAGGCAGGGCTCTCAGCAGTTTCCTGTATCTTTGCACTATCCCCCGCAACAACTAATAGTTTTCGTGGGGCGTCGCTCATATGGGCATGTGCTACGATAGCAACGATAAATAAACGGAAATACACACACACCCTTCTGGATTGAGGATCTTTTTCTCTGAATGTTACAATTAGTAACAGCGATTGGATGATAACAGCCATTAGACCTGAGTTGCCTTACCCACTTATCTCTCAGGCCAAGATCGGGAAGAGTCTTCCTGGAGGGAAAGTATGTGACAGTTTCAGGGGAGATAATTTGGAGTAATATCCAAATTAGGAAACCTCCTGAGAGACAAGTGACTATTTGCAGTTATATGTAGACAGAGTCAAACCATTTGAGAAATTTAGTTCAGTTGGTAGAGCACTTAACGTCAAACATCTAGAGCACAGGTTGGAGCCCTGGACTGACCATATCAACTAACAAAGTACATGTGTAATTGTCTTTTGGATGAGATGTTAAACAGGGCCCCGTGTGATGATGCTATTCATCAAGCATGTTAAAGAACCAGGCAGAGCTCTCAGCAGTTCCTGCCTGTATCCTTGTACTATCCCCCGTAGCAACTTACTGTCTTCTTGGGGTGTCGCTCACATGGGCATGTGCTATGGTAGCGATAAATAAACGGAAATATACACACTCACCCATTTAGGGTTGAGGATCCTTTTTTCCTAAATGGATTTAGCTTTGTCTGCCAGCTCTGCATGTTTCAAATGTCACAGTTTAATGGATAGGTATACAGATTCTTTTATTGACAGCAGCTGAATGTAAGTCAGTAGGGACACTCACAGTTAAAACAAATTCTTTCACGGCCTTTGATGTAATATGACCAAAAACTAAACAGTGTACGCAAAATACTTTAAGGTAATGATTAACAGATTAAACTCATTATCAGATGACAAAATAAGAGACTGGTCCAAATTCAAAGAAGTTGCAGACGACAAATTGTAGTTGACAAATTTTGTAACAAGCAATGTCTTCATTTTTCACAATTCTTTCATGGCCTCTGATGTAATATGACCAAAGACTAAACAGTTTTGCCCCAAATGCTTTAAGGTAACAACCAATGTCTTAATTTTCACAATATTTCTATAACTTTTTTATTGAGGAGGTCAAAAACGTGATTTTATGTGAATGGGATATAAGAAAATGCTTTTTTCTGGGAATGTACTTAATCCCCTGGTTTCCTTGGAATGAATTTTCAAATATGTTCTTCCTCCTTTTTGACTATTATTATAGCGAGAAAAAGAAGAATTCTTGAAACAATACATTGATAGGTTACAACATGGAAAGAGTGTCTAAATATTTTCTAAATTCTTACAGTGATGACTTGTTAAGCTGTTTATTTAAATAATAAAGAGTGATTATTGCGACAAATACAATTTGAGTAGTACATGTACACAAAAGATATTTATCTATTACGAAGGAAACAAACTTTTGGCCTACTCGAAATCCTTAGAGGTTGCAGAAGACATTGAGAAGTGCATTTAAGATTAAACAATTATTACATGTTACTGACAACAAATTTAGAAAAATATCGCCATTTAATATCAAAATACTAAAGTCAAACTTTCAGAGAGGCCAGTTGGTGATACCACTAAACCACTTTCTTGAGTAGCAATCTCAAAAATCCACATTGTGTCCTTAATATTTATAGTTGTGCCTGCGCGGACCCTTATGGAACGTTGCAGCAATATTTAAGCATTTTTCGCTGTAAAATCCCTGTAATCCCACATGCATAATACAAAACCTGAAGATTTGTGAAGTTCTCTCTTTTTTTCCTTTTTTTTTTGTTTCTGTATCAAATAGGGTGTGCACTGGAAGGGCCTAAATGACATCCCAATATCATTCTGTTTACAACTTTTGTAGAAAGCCACAAAGTGATAATACATGCAAAATATGAAACTTCTATGCCTAATGGTTTGTCAGGAGAAGATTTTCAAAGATTTTTCTAAATTGTTTGTATTCAAAATAAGATGAAGCATTGTGGAGGCAGGAGCCCTAACAAGAACTCCAGGGGCATTATTCTAACCCATTCCAAGACAGTGACACTTTTGAAAAATTGGAAAGCATTGTGTAAAATGAAGAAATTGCTTTTAACAAGCAATTTCTTCATTTTACACAATGTTTTCTTTCTAGGAAATTGAAAATATCTGAAATTTCATCTACTTTAAATTGTCGTCTGCAACTCCTTTCAATTTAGACCAGTCTGAAAGTTTGCTATCTGGTAATGGGTTAACAAATTTTGTCATTTTTGTTGTTTGACATACCAACTGACTTCTGAGAAGGCAGTTCAACTTAGATATTGAACAATGTTAGTTTAAAAAATATTATGTTCAAGAACAAAAACCCAAATGCTTAGCTGGTGACCTAAATGTCATATCCCTTGCGTTCTTAAGCTGAGCTATAGCATTTAAGATGCCCAAGCAAAATAAATAGTTCATTTAAATGTGGAGGGTTAGCATTCACTGAAGAATGAATATTGACTGGTCAATTGATCAATTGGTACTCTGAATTAGAAGGAGATCTTTAACCCATTCCCACACAATGACGCTTTTTGAAGCCCCTCAAGAAAAATGTTTAGGAAAACATTGTGTAAAAAGAAGAAATTGCTTGCAAGATGCAACTTTTTAATTTTCCACAAAGTTTTTTACTCAGAAGATTGAAAAAATCTTTCATAACCATTAAAGTGTTGTTTACAACTTTTTTCAATTTGGACCAGTCTAAAATGTTGATGTCTGGTAGTGGGTTCAAAAATTTGAACCGATGACAGACAGACAACAAAAAGTGAGTGATCAGAATGGTTCACCTTGTCAATTATGCGCTTGCTAGAGCTAAATACATGTATAGTATATACAGTACTGAAAAGAAAATATTGTGAGAAAAGAAGACAGTGTTTGCAACATACAATATCTCCTTTATCCAAAGAAGTTTTCCGTAGCTCTTTTTCTTCATTGCGCCAAAATGCATGTTTGATATTTTTGTAAAGGGTAAATCTATGCCTGAAAGCCATAGTATTGTAAGGCCATCTTCTTATCAGTATGTCCTCGACTTTTCATCTTTTGTTGTTTAGTCACTGATGATGAGCCGTGATACATATTGCTAGACACATTACTCATGTTGGTGAAAACCTTTGACCGCCCATCTGATCGATGATTGATATCCTGAAATAAAAAAGTTGTTCATTCAGGAAATGAAAAAAGAAATATTTTCATTGAGGTAAGGAAATATTACAGCCAAGCAATTGATGGATCATTGGTTCCTTTGTAAAGCAACCATTCAGCAATTGAAAAGTAAAATTAAGCTATCTATTTTCTCCTCTGGAGCTGGTCATTTTTATTTAACCCATTCCCACACAACTACATTTCAGACTTGCCTAAACTGAAAGAAGATGCAGAAGACTTTGAAAGTGGTGCATTTTAAAAAGCATTTGTGTTTTAGGGTAGAAAACACTGTGGACAATGAAGAAATTGCTTGACACAAGCAAATTCTTAATTTTCAAAAATGTGTTCCAAAGCTGTTTGTTTGAGTGGCGTTAAAAGGGGGACTGTGTGGGAATAGGCTAAAAATTGAGCATTCTATGTTAGTTGGCTATTCCAAGAAAAGAACATCTTAGACAATTGAAAATTGAAAAAAGTTGCATCAGTCATACTTCCACTTTGAATTGTCTGCATACAAAGAAAAAATCAAACAAGAAGACCATAATTGTCCTATATTGCTCACCTGAAAATGATGACGATATATACAAAATATCAAAGCTCTAAGCATAACAGTTTTGGAGAAGATTTCAAAGTCTATGTAAAACTAAGAATCCAAACCATAGGGCTAATTTTCAGAGTTGAGCCATTCTTTGAAATATTTTGGCAAAGGGGAAATAAGCAATTATAAATACCAATTATCACAGCTCTAGGCTGTATGGTTTGGGAGAAGACTTTTTTTAAGATTTCCTTCTTTATTGCTATGTAAATCTGAGATTGCACAACATAGTTATAACAAGGACATTGTCATTAAGGTCCCCTTTTCCTGTATTTTCCAAAAGAACCTTCCCTTTTTCAAAACGGTTCATCCTTGTGACCAGACAAACAATCTGACCATGTTTCATGAAGTTTGGACCATAATTGTGGCCCCTTGAGTGCTTACAAGGAAATTGTCATTAAGGGCCCTTTTCTCATGTTTTCCAGCAGAACATACCCCTTTTCAAAAGGGTCTCTTTTTTGCTCAGACAAATATTCTGACCAAGTTTCATGAAGATTGGGCCAAAATTGTGGCCCCTAGAGTGCTTATGAGGAAATCTTTCATGACAGACGATGGATGAGGGACATCCAATGATCACAAAAGCCCACCTTGAACACGATGTGCACAGGTGAGCTAAAGATACATTTATATACATGTATATGTAATAAATGAATTAAGATCAGCAAAACCACTGATTTTCATGCTGTAGAGATTACAATTGAAAAAAAAAATAGTGTTGGAATAGCAGACATTGCTGGTAAGAAGCAATTTCTCCATTTCCAACATTAATCTCTTCAAATTAATCAAATGAATTTAATATTGACTTTAAAAGATCTCCTACAGTTTCTCAGGTTTAGAAAGAGTCAAAGATTTCCAAAGTTGGTAAGTGTTAAAACCTTTTCAAATGGAAGAAAGTATAGTAGGCCAAATTTCACCTGCTGAGATGAAAAAGGACAAAGGGAGACAACTCACATCATCGTCATAAGCACTTTTCAGCTCTTTTCTCAACCCCTCTGACTCATTCTTGAATGACAACCATTCTTCTTTCTGTTCTGATGTGTTAGCTCCCCTCTTTATCATGTTCTTCACAACTTTCCTGTTAGATGGAAACAAGAATTACTGATTTTATCTAACTCATTCCCACTCGATCCCTCCTTTTTACGCCCCTCAACAAAAAAGCTTTGGAAAACATTGTGGATAAAGAAGAAATTGCTTGGATCAAGCAATTTCTTCATCAACCACAATGTTTTCTATCCAAAAAGACCAAAAAATTTAAAATTCCATCAACTTGAAATTGTCGTCTGCAGCTCCTTTCAATTTGGACCGTTCTAAAGTTCCACTGAGTTGGAATGGGTGAATATGTAAAAACAAGATGACTCTTGTTTATCTGTAACAATGTCTTATTCCTTTCACTAACAATCACCATTTTTGATGCCCCTCTAGAAAAGGTTCAGAAATACAACGTAACAAGCAATTTCTACATTTTCCTCATAGTTTTTTACAAAGAATGGCAGAGATATTTCAAGTTCTATAAACATAGAATTGTCATCTGAAACTTCTTTGATTTTAGACCAGTCTTAAATTTTGTTTTTCTGGTAATGGGTTAATGGCTAAATTGAACTCCTGGAATGTGTATGAACAAAGATTTCTCAATCCTTTTAAAAGCAACCAGAAAATTTACATAACATTTGAAGGAATCATACAATGTTAATTTGTTATAATATTTGTTAATACACGTGAGAGGGTTTGTGTAATTTTTACGCAAAATGACAGGATGTGTGTTATTTAACATACACGACAGGATGTGTGTAATTTTACACAAATGACAGGATGTGTGTAATTTTTACGCAAATGACAGGATGTGTGTAATTTTTACGCAAATGACAGGATGCATGTAATTTTTACACAAATGACAAAATGTAACAGTATTAGTTATATTGGGGTCATATTGTGCAACACCTAACAATGGATTCCTGGTATTTCTCACACCAGTACTACCACTACATCCTTTCCTGGCCTCCAGCTGCTATCCTACTTAGGTTTATGATTATCCACCAATTGATGAGAGACAAGTGTCGGAAAGAATATGTGCCGCCGCCAGGGATCGAACCTGTGACATCCCATGATTGAAGATGAGGAGTCTAACGTGCTACCTACTGCGCTATGACAGCAGCTTTTTAGGTAAAATGACAGGATTTGTGTAATTTTTATGCAAATTACAGGATGTGTGTAATTTTTATGTATATAACAGGATGTGTGTTTTTTATCATACAGTCGAATACCTATACCTCTTAGTTCAGGGGCTTATGAGAAAACTTTGAATTTGAGAAAGTTCAACGTAGTTAGTTGGAGATTTTCCATAAGTGACCAAAAATGGTGGCAAAATACTGTAGGTAAATAAGACCACAAATGACTCATACTAGTATGATTATCTAATCGAACGAAAGACATAACGACAATGTATTTATCGTAATTTCTTCTATTAATATTGTTTTTTCTCCTATTATTGCTCATTTTTCGTGTCGATTGTGTAGTGCAACAAATTTCTCATTCATGTCAAAATACCCCAGAATCCACCTGGATTGGTTACCAGGTCCTTCATTTATCGCGTCACGTTGTCTGAAGTTACTGGCCATCCCATGGGTAGAGTAAGACCTTGACCAAACAAGAACTTTGTGGTTACATACATGGCAGGATGTGTGTGATTTTTACATACATGACAGGATGTATGTAATTTTTATGTATATGACAGGATGTATGATACAAAAGAGCATCAGAGATAGCTTTGAATTTATTTGAAAATGATCAGAAAATAACGGCTGATCTTGACTTTGAAAAATAATCTATATCACACTATCAATAAATTACATAGCTAGACTGAGAACTTCCTTAGTTCACTACCAAAGTTACTAAAAACTAAGATTCAGCCTCTGCAATGTTACATTGATGAAGCGTTACTGTATGATACCTGTTACAGCGATAAAATGATCCTGCAAGAGGGTTACCTTTTTAGATTCAATTAAACCCATTCCGACACAATGACGCTTTTAGATGCCCCCAAGAAAAAAAAACTTTGAAAAACATTGTGGAAAATGAAGAAATTACTTGTGTCAAGCAATTTCCTTTTCTGCAATGTTTTCAACACAGAAAGATTAAAAAATCTAAAGTTTTATAAACTTCAAATTGTCGTCTGCAACTCCTTTCCAATTGGATCAGTCTAAAATTATGCTGTCTGGTAATGGGCTAAGAACCTTGAGAGAAAGAACAAGAGAATATTTCAGAAACATACTGCCATCGTAACATAGTTCTCTGGAAAGTGTTTGAGGCCATCTTGATGTACTGAAGACAGTAAACATTGTACATGCACATAGAATTGTTGACCCTTTCCACGAGAAAAAATCATAATTACACCGGAAGAGACCTTTAAACTCCAAGATTGGTTGACATTTATGTGAAGCATTTTTGTTCAATTTTGGCAACTCACACATCATAACGGTGGCTTAATCAAGCCGTAGTAATGACATTTAGACTGCCAATCAACCATCTTTATTTTTTGTTACATATCACTGACTACGAATTTGGCAAAATAATACTGTTTAATCCATTCCCACACAATCCAGCTTTTTCTCACCCCTCAAGGAAAAATATCTGAAAACATTGTGGAAACAAAGAAATTGCTTGTTACAAGCAAATCTTTCATTTCTCTCAAAGTTTTTACCCCAAAAGACAGGGATTTTTTAAATTTCACAAACTTAAAATTGTTGTCTGCAACTTCTTTCAATTTAGACTAGTTTATTTTTTATCATCTTGGGAATGGGTTAATATCAAAGTTGGACTTCCTGTTGGAATTCAGTTGGCATGGCAAGCAATCCACAAATTGATTGTCATTTTAAAGATTTTTAATCCATTCCCACTTGACAAAATTTTAGACTGGTCCAAATTGAAAGAAGATGCAGACGACAATTTCAAGTTGATGGAATTTTAAATTTTTTCACCTTTTTGGATAGAAAACATTGTGGATAATGAAGAAATTGCTTGATACAAGCAATTTCTTCATTTTCTACAATGTTTTCCAAAGCTTTTTTCTTGAAGGGCGTAAAAAGGAGGGATTGAGTTGGAATGGGTTAAACCAGCATACTTATAAAACATTACTAAACATACATGTGTTCTTGTGCTTTCCTGGCGTCTCCCTTACATGCCATCAAGGCCGATTTCTGTACAGCTGCAACACCCACAACTGCTACATTCATACCCTTAAATATAACAATTATTGTGTCTCTTAACCCTTGTCATGTTGGACCCGGAATATTCCTGTTTAGCAAGGAGGTATAGACAAAGATCAGCCTGCACACATGTGCAGTAAATGTATTCACCCAAAACAATTGCATCCAGTACAGTCAGCCTTTAATTTGAGAGGATTTTATTCAGCATGACAATTATTTAGTATTTTGTTACCAAATATGGACATCGCCACTCAAATCGCATTGAAACAGTTATGAAATAAAAATATTTTATTGCGAAGTTTTCAACAAAGACTGTCAATAACTAACAATAGGCCCCTGATCTTTTGATGTGGATGCAAACTAAAAATCATCAACCAAAACTTGTCTTGGTCCATCTTAGGTAATAGACTGTACATGAATTACTTTACATTAACCCAATACCACACAATGCAGCAAGTTGATACCCCGACAAAATAAGGTCATGGAAAACTTGTTCGGAAAGGATAACAAGCACATTGTATCAAGCAGTGTCCCCCTTCCTCACAAAGTTTTCTACCCAAATTGGCTCTCATTGTAACAAGCAATTTCTTCTTTTTCCACAATATTTGCTACCCTATTGAATGGTTATTTTTCAATTTAAATCCTTTTTAAATTGTTGTCTGCAAAACCTTTGAATTTAGACAGGTCTAAAACTTTTCAAAACAGGAAAGTGTTAAAGGATCACGATCAAATCTTGTCATGCTAACTGAAATACTTTATAAAAATTGCATCAAAATCAAAGTGCTCAATTCTTTTATTTATCAAATCATGCACAACTCTGGCTTAATCCATTACCAGTTGGCAATTTTTAAACTGGTCTAGATTGCAAGGATTGCCAATTGTTTGGGAATGGGTTAAAAGTCAAACAGGTGGTGTAGAATAAGATCAGACTGCACAAAGTGCAGATTGATCATAGTCTCTACACCTCCTGTCAAAGCAGCTATATTTTGGGTTTTGCAAGGTTAAATGTCCCTTTATAAAACAAAGACTTTTGAACAAATTAAGACAATTGACAAGATTTCTACAGAATCAAACTAGAAATTGTCGCAAGCAGACTAATACCCCCCTACAGCACTTGACCATGTACAAGTGCTATCCGCCAAAGGGCTGTAACAAAAATTTACTTTTTAATTAAAGGGCCACGAATCAGCCAAAATTAAATGGACCATAACCAAAATAGGCTATGCACATGTCTGACTTATATCGAGGCTTTCTGTGAAATTTGAATCAAATCCCTCTAATGGTTGCTGAGAAATAGAGCAGGCACGATTTTTCACCAAAGGGCCATAACTCCATCAAAAATCAATGGACCGTAACCATAATAGTATATGCACATCTCTGCTTGATACTGATTATATCAGTGAAGTTTGAATAAAATCCGTCCAATAGTTGCAGAGAAATTGAGCGAACCGGAAAAAGCTACAGACAGACAGACGGACAGACAGACAAGCTTACTCCTATGTACCCCCCAAACATAGTTCATAAATTCATTTTGATCGGCTGTGAAATGTATACCTTGTATATATTTTACATTTACAGTTGTGGTTGGATTAAGCATCGTAACTAGTTTATTAAAGCTGTGGTAATGTTAAGGTCCCTCAACAAAGGTTTGCCTTTTTATCCTTAACCATAGAGACACAATGTGATTTTTCAGTGCACCTAATTGATAAATGGGACCAGTCTTGCAGAAAAGGAACATCTTGGAAAGATTAATAATTTCTTTAAAGCTTCACAGTCAATCATTGGAATTTCTAGGTGGACTATCCCAAGTAACTGAAAGGAAATCCCTCATTATGTGATGGTTCACTAATAATTACCTCTTCCATTTGTTTTCTATCTTCAGTAACATCTGTAGCCTGACTCAACACTCTCAAACATCTCATACCATTCTTTAGTGTGTATGAGATCTGCACCTAAAACAATCAGAGAAAACATAGAGTGAGGTTGTACACTGCTTTCAAAATCATTTAATTCAAGCATACATATTGACGTAAACCCTAGTCAAACTGAACCCGGATTATTCCTGCTTTGGCGAGAGGTATAGACAAAGATCAGCCTGCACATATGTGCAGTCTGATCTTTAGTCTACACCACCGACTTTTCCCTTTTAGGCAAGAATTATTGATAAGATGAATTTTCAAAAGATTTATTAACCTACAATTTCTTCCAGTGCTTCAGCCCTTTGATAAATTCAGAATGACAAAGGTTAGGCAAAAGTACAAATTTAATCATTGCCACACAATTCATTTTTTGGCTTTTTCCAATGTTTGCATTCTTAGGTAAATGGACAAAAAGCTGTTTCTGTAATTAACCCATTACCACACAATGCCACTTTTTGATGCCTTGAAGAAATATGATTGTGGAAAACAATGTCCTTTTGTCGCAATGTTCTATACCCTATTTGGCAACCTGCATTTAGATGTGCTGAAGAAATAGAGCCTTCGAGTAGATTGTAAGATTTTCTCATTTTCTTACAAAGATTTCAAACCCATAATATAATATCTATTTTTCAAATATGACCACCCTAGAATGGTCATATGTAACTTCTTTCAATTCTGAACATCCCAGAGTTTTGTCATTTGATTATGAGTGAAACAAAAATTTTCTCTTACCTGGAAAGGAATGCTTTTCTTTGATAATTTCTGTTTTGGATTCTTTCCTTTGTATTTAAAGGTTAAATCCATATCTTTAGATGCATTTCCAACCTCCTTAACCAATCTGTTAGTCTCCTGTAAAATATCAGATTTACAAAAGAGCCTGTTGATGATAGTTCCAACAATTGACAGATCATAGCTGTCAATCAAATAATCAATTGACCAATCAAATCATTCTAATAGACTTTAAGTCAACTTGAACTCCGACATTTGTGTTATGTATTTTTTGGTTTTTACTATGCTAAGAACTCCAACATTTGTGTTCAGTATTTTTTTGTTTTTACTATGCTAAGGTCACCAGCCATTATATTTTTCTGCTACATATACTGACAGCATATTTTTCAAAAGACGCCTTTTTAGAAAATGAAACCTTCTATTGGGGTTCTGTTGGCTGAACCAGTGATCCATCAAAAAGGAATAATTAATGATTTTACAATCATTCTGTGAAAGTTTGAATAGAATTTGATGAAAATTGTAGACTTAATGTGTTAACAAGAATTTTTAGATGAAATTTTCAGACAGACCCTTCTCCTTTGATACTTGACCGAAGTAATGAAATTTCAAGAGGAATGATCCTAATGATGATACATTTCTAAGAAAATTTTCATAAGGCCCCTTTCCTGTGTTTCTTGCAGGATCAGACACAATTTGAAAGGAACAGTTCTTATCATGGTACAATCATTCTATGAAAGTTTGAAGATAATCCAATAAAAAAAGTGGACTGCTAACAAGGAAAAGTAACCGAGAGACAGATGATAGGACGGACATACTGCCAGCCATTAGCACAGAGAGGGAATCAAGCCATCATTATAGCTCTTCTAGCATTTGGTCAGTAGTGTAAAAAATATTTGGTTTTTTTTGGAAGAAAACATTGTGGATAATGAAGAAATTGTTTGTTGCAAAGTTTTTGGTTTTTTTGAGGAGTGTCAAAAAGCTTGATTCTGTGGGAATGGGTTAAACTTAGCTTGATATCGTCGTAGTTTGTTGTTGTCTAACCTCACTTTTTGAAGAAGACTTTAACAAAGCCTGGTTGCTTGAAGCCATCTTTATTTAACAAGTACATGTACATGTAAGTGCCAGGATGCATAAAAGATAGAAAACTTTTGGTGATTATGAAGGGATTTTATAATAGCGGGTACTTGAGTACCCTCTGGAAATATAACCATGTACAAATGCAAATACAAGTACAAATTATCGACCGGTTTCAAGGCTTATAGCAGCAGACCATTTGAGAAAAATGTAAGATGATAATCCTGTGCTCTTCTTTTCCCTGTTATCCATTTTCTCTCTGCTGATTTATTGTTCTGAATATCTTGGTAAACTTGGTCTAATTTTCTTGACCCAATCCCAAACAACAAATATTTAGACTGGTCCAATTTAAAAAAAAAAAACAATGTATACAACAATTTCAATTTGATAGCAGTTTATTTCTTTCTGTACTTTTTAGTAGAAAAATTGTGGGAAATGAGGAATTTGCTTGTTACAAGCAATTTCTTTATTTACCATAATGTTTTACTGAGTTCCTTTCTTGAGATTGATTGATTGAATGGGGTTAAATGCAACTTTCAACAATATTGCAGTTATAAAGCAGTGGCTGGAGCACCAAACAATGAAATCCTGGTATTTCTCACACTAGCACTACCACTTAGGTTTATGATTATCCATCCATTCGTGAGAGACTAATGTTGGAAAGGATATGTGCCGCCTGTGATCGAACCCATGACATCCCATAATTGAAGATTGGGAGTCTGGTGCACTACCAACTGTACCCTGAATGGATTCAACAGAACACAAGAGTGTGTTGCTGTTTATCAATCCTCGCCATAGCACATGCCCATATGAGCAATACCCTCAGAAAATGGTTAGTTGTTACATGACAGAGTGCAGCAAGGATAAAGGATGAAACTGCTGAGAGCACTGCCTGCTTCTTGATGCTTGAGATATAGCACTATAGTATGGGCCTTGGTTTAACATTTTGTCCGAAAGACAGTTTGTTTGTTGATTCAATCAGCCCTGGGCTCTTGAGATCTGATCTTGAGGTTTGAACTCAAGTGCACGACTATCTTAGCTAATCTGGCTGACAAGAACGTAAGATCAATTTTTCATGCCTTATATTATTTAATCTTTGTTTCATCAATATTTAAGCTTCGATAAGCTGATTTTTTTCATATTTCCATGAACGTACCTGTTGATAGCCAGGCTCATCAAAAACAAGATCCGGGTGTAAAATCACAGTCACATCAACAGCCGTAGCAATGACATAATTCTGGGAAATAAGTCGAAGTTCACGCATCATTTCTAGGGGGTTCAAGACATTCACTGTACCCCCAGATACTATGGCACACTGCTGCACATGTCTGAGTCCAGTCTCTTGACCTTCAATGGCTATTATCGAGATTCTAGTGTTGTTCTCCTTCGCAAATTCTCCAATCTTAAAAAGAAATCATCCAAAGCATTTTAACTCACATCCTTCTAGATTTTTTCATTTTTACCTACTATCTAACAATCCTTTGTCTTTACACGTTGGAGACATATTGCAATTATTTAGCCCACTAATACCATGTTAAACTTGACAATAGTTAACCTTCATAAATGTCCCACAAGGAACTTTTATTTACCCTCTTTTAAAGCCATTCAGTCCTTTGACAATGCAATTTTAATTAGTCAAAGCACATATCGAAACTAATGTTTCTCATGGCAAAATAACACCAAAAGAAGCACCATTTGACATTTTTGTTACAATCATGTTAATGGCAATAAATTCTGCAGAATAATGCTGTTTTACCCATTCCTGAACAACCGCATTTAAACTGGTCTAAATGAAAAGAGGTTGCAGACAACAATTTAAAGTTAATGAAATTTTAAAAAATCTTTGTCTGGCTGGTTAAAAAAAAATTGTGAATAATGCAGAAATTGCTTCTTTATTTTCCATATTGCTTTCCTTAGCCTTTTTCTTGAAGGGGGTAAAAAGGTGGGCTTGTGTTGGAATGGGTTAACATTGAAGTTGAACTTCCTGTCATATCTCAGGTGACATGTTACACCTAACCATTATTCTTTTCCAACATCAGCATAGCCAAGCCACCAGATGCATATTATACCTAGGTGAACTGCTTATTACTTATCCATTGGTGAGGATGAGGCAACTTGCAAGTCACAATGACTCTTGTCAAATGTTAGACAGAATGATGGCCAAGCTAGGGATAAATCTTACACTTCCAAGATTGACAGCACAGTGCCTTGTTGATTGAGCTAACAAGACTTGGGTTTGGAATTTGAACAAGTGTAGAATTATGTCTCCTGACTCCATTTCTGAGTTTAATAAACAGTAACAAGAGGCCCATAGGGCCTAATTGGCCACCTGAGTCCAAAGAGCACAAAAAAACAAATAAAAGTCCACCAGATTATGCTACATACTAAACATCAAAGCTCTAATTTTAGTTTGGGAGAAGAAGATTTTTAAAAGTTTTCACTATACAGCCTATGTTAAACTCGGGACATCTTGGAACGCGCTTATTCTGACCCTGGGGTCAAAATTAATACAATCTTGATGGAGGTACACCTTGAAGCTCTAGGCCTTCTTGTTTGGGAGGAGAAAAGTTTTAAAATTTCACTATATAAGCCGGAAATGGGCTAATTATGACCCTAGGTATGAGGAATTGGCTGAAGGGTTGCCAAAGACAAGCTTGTTATTTGACTCGACTGTAGGGAAGGCACTCTATCGCAAGGAGGCAAGTCTCCAGAAGGGATCAAGCTTGGAGCCTTGCTGGTGGGTGCCATGTCTGGTGTGGAGCACGTCTTCCCGGACATGCTTCCCGATGACATGTCTTCGGTGGCACTGAATCCTTCTGGAGACTTACCTCCTTGCGATAGAGTGCCTTCCCTTCAGTCGAGTCAAACAACGAGCTTGTCTTTGGCAACCCTTCAGCCAATTCCTCATACCTAGGGTCATAATTAGCCCATTTCAAAGTTTTAATCCTGAGGCAATGATTTTTACAATCTTGATAGAGGTCCACAAGACAATGCTGTATACCAAATATATAAGTTCTAGGCCCTCCTGTTTTGGAGAAGAAGATTTTTACAAATTTCACTATATAAGCCTTTCTTAAATTTGTGACATCCGGGAATGGGCTAATTTAAATCCTGAGGCAATAATTTTTACAATCTTGATAGAGGTCTACCAGATGATGCTGTATACCAAATACCGGTAACAAAGTTCTAGGCCCTCCAGTTTTGGATAAGAAGATTTTTACAAATTTCACTATATAAGTCCTTTGTGAAACTTGTGATGTCTGGAAATGGGCTAATTTTGACCCTTGGGTTATAATTTATACAATCTTGAAAGAAATCCACTAGATGATGCTACATACCAAATAGAAAAGCTCTAGGCCCTCTAGTTTTGGAGAAGAAGATTTTTGAAATTTCTATTTTATAAGTCCTTTGTGAAACTTGTGACCCTAGGGTTGTAATTTATACAATATTGATAGAGGTCCAGTAGATGATGCCACATACCAAATATCAGAGCCGTAGGTCTTTTGGTTTGGTAAAAAAAGAGTTTCAAAGTTGTCACTATGTAAGCTTATGTAACCCCCCCCCAGCACAGTCATTTATTGAAAGATTTTTTTTTCTTGTACAAACTTGATAGTCCTTGCCCTAAAGACTCTAAATACCAAATGTGAATCTGATCTGACAGCTGGTTCATGACAAGAAGATTTTTAAAGATGTACCCTTTTTGGCACTGAATGGAGCCCAAAGGGGAGATAACTCCATGACGTGTTCAAATCTGAGCGCCTTCCCATAAGGACGCTTCCTGCCAAGTTTGGTTGAAATCCATCAAAGGGTTCTTAAGAAGAAGTCAAAAATGTAAAAAAGTAAACGCACGACGCACGACAGCAGACAAAACACGATCGCAATTGGTCACCATGACCTTTGGTCAGGTGACCTAAACATAAAGGGCTCCAGCATTTTCTTCATTAACTACAATGATTTTTTTTCAAAATCTATCTCATTACTTTTTTGTGGACAAGTTCATTTTAATTCTAGACAAGTAGAAAATCATGTCTTACGTATCAGGGGACAAGTGGAGAAACCTGCATTTCCACACAACTTGATTTAAATGTCCTTTGTGGCACAATATTTCTGTGTTTCCAATCTTTTCAAATCATTTATTATTTGTTACCATATTCCCACACAATACCTTTTTTTACGTCCCTCAAGAAAAAAACTTTTGAAAATATGTGGACAATGAATAAATTGCCTGTAAAGAGAAAATTCTTCCAATGTTCACAATGTTACCTAATTTGAAGGGCAAATATTTTTTTAAATTCAACCAACTTGAATTGTTGTCTGCATAATCTTTCAATTCAGACCAGTATAAATTCTATTGTATGGGAATGGATTAAAGGATGAATACAAGTAGATTACATGTAGATTAAATAACGCTACAGTGCATGTTTAACCCTGGTATAAAAGTTGCCAGAATCATTTCCCTGGATTTTTCCAATACCCTGGTTAGGTTGGCCATCTGTACATAAAATAACTTCAGACCCTGGGATATTGGCAATTATACCAGTGCTAATGGCGAGGGCCGGACCTAGAGCAGTGCTTCCCGATGTGGATAAACTCTCGATCTTCAAGTCCATATTTCTTGAAAAATGAAAGAAATTAAACCATATATCAGTAATATGTCAAAACTAGAATTCTTACCCTGGTATAAAACTGTTCCCCATCTGCTCTACCCAAGTCCCCTACACCTGTATTTGGCTCCCCGTCTGTACATAAGATAACTTCTGACATGGGCTTATCAGCAATCATACCAGCACATATGGCTAATGCAGGACCAAGGGCTGTACAACCACTGGTCCGTAAATTATCTATTCTCTGATCAATGGACCTGTAAAATTGATAGTCAGACCTCTAGCTGAGAAGGCGACAAACCAAATAAAAAATAGATCTACATGTAGAGGATTTTTCATTCAATATTTATGTCTGCAGCCCTATGTTGTGGGTATTCATAGGTATTGACAAATATTGGATGTCAATTAAAACAAGAGGGCTGCTGCCCTTGGGGCGCTCAACTGAGATAAAGGCTCTTTTTCTTTCAACAGTCTATTTTCATGTTAAGGTTAGGATTATGATACAAGTGGGCCATACTTTATGCATATATAGACTATGCACCTGGGGATCCAAAAGTAAAAATTACAAATTCAAAGGCTTTAGGGCAAATGTGAAAGAAGGATCATGATTTTAGCTATTAATTTGCTGATGCCTCATGCAAAATATCAAGGCTCTACGCCTTCTGGGTCAGGAGAAGAAGATTTTTAAAGTTTATTTTAAAATTTCACTTTTGTTGTCATGGCAACCATAGTTTTTAACAGATTTCAATTCTTTTAGCAATATTTAGAGTAGACCACCCAAGGAACATTTCTGCCAAATTTGGTTCAAATTTGCCCAATGGTTTTGGAAGAGATGTTGTTTAAAGAAATTGTTGACGGACAACGCACGACAGACGTACGCGTACAAAAGGTGATCACAATAACTCACTTGAGCACTTTGTGCTCAGGTGAGCTAAAAAGAAAAAGAAAAAAAAAATTGACAAATGAAATCAATCATTTGTGTTAAGCATTTTGTTGGTTTGATTAATCAAACATTTAACTAAAGCTGATTCAAGCTATAGTAACAATGTTTAGGTCTCCCACAATCTTTTTGATCTTATGTCAAATATTATTGCACAATAATACCATTTAACCCATCACACACAACACAATTTTTGACTGGTCCAAATTGAAAGAAGCTGCTGATAATAATTTCAAGTTGATGGAATTTTTTTGTCTTCTTGGATCGAAAACATTTTGGATGAAGAAATTGCTTAATAGACGATATATTATTTGCTGTATTTTCCAAAGCTATTTTCTTTAGGGGCGTAAAAAGGAGGGATTGTGTTGTAATGGGTTAATATCTTTTAGTTCCCAATGTATAGGCTTTTATCTTATGCTCTCTTTTCTAGATTCTTAAAACCGGACCACCTTCCAACTGAGAAGTACAAAATGAACTGAACTAAAGTCAGATACTGCAATTTGCAGTAGATAACCAGAGTCAAGGCATTCCACATTTTTCAAATTTTCCAACTGTCAAATAGTCATTCTACCATGCTACAGTTCCAGTTTTGAAATTCCCTGTATGACCTGTGCTGGGTCCTATCTGTTCTTAAATACTGTGAAGTCAACTTTAACCATTCCAAAATTTCAGACTGGTTCAAATTGAGAGCAATAGCAGATGACAGGTCAAATTTTGTGCAAATTAAAAAATATTTGCCAGATAGGGTTCGAAACACTGTGAGAAAAGAAGAAAAAGCTTGTAACAAGCAATTTCTCCATTTCTCACAGTGTTTTCCATAACTTTATTTTTTTCTATTGTGGAATTGGGTTTGAATGTCAATATTTTTGTTGTATATATTGTTGTATATATGTTGTATTTTTGTGTCTATATGTTTTATAAACTAAGTATTTGTGTTTAATGCAGTGAACTGCTCAAATAATTAAGGAGTAATTACTTCCCTTCTCACAAAGATGTTTTATCTTAAAAATCATACCTATATTCCTTCTTTTTTGTTTTAACCTTTTTACCCATTCCCACACAATTCCATTTTTTATGCCCTCTTAAGAAAAATGCCATGGTAAAAATTTGGGACCATGAAAAAATTGCTTATCACAATTTCCATAATGTTTTCTGCCTTATAAGAAAAGGATTCTTTTTTAATTCATTAACTGCAAATTTGATGGCTGAAACTCTTTAAATTCGGATTATTTAAAATTTTGTTGTTTGGGAATAGGTTAACACGCAATCCTTACTCATTACACCCTCAAGAAATTAAACCAAGGAAAACTTAATGGAATATGAATTGCTTGTAAGAAGAAACTTCTCCTTAATTTCATAGAATTTTCTAGTCTCTGGGGCAGTGATATTTCAATACAGATGGAAATTTTTCAATTAAAACAAGTCTAAAATTTTATTGTGTAGTAATAAGTTAACCCATTCCCACACAGTGACGATTTTAGACGCCCCTCAAGAAAAACAATTGGGAAAACATTGTTTAAAATGAAAAAATTGCTTGTAACAAGCAATTTCTTCATTTTACACAATGTTTTCTATCGAGAAAGTTGAACAAATTTAAAATTTCATAAACTTAAAATTGTTGTCTGCAACTTCTTTCAATTTGGACCAGTCTAAAATTTTACTATGTGGGAATGGGTTAATGAAAAGAAAACTACACCATAGACTTACTCATGTGTATTTTCCAACATTCCAAGCTCCATAGTTTCTGCATATGTTCTTCCATTTTGGATGAGTCCATCATAATTATGAAGGTCAGCATTGAAGGTTTTAGGACTGTCAGTATGACAGTCACCCCACACATATACTGTACTACCAAATGTTACCAAGGCAACCTTCTTTCCTGGGTGCTCCAGCTTTAATCTCTCTAATTGCCTGTGTCCAAAATTATAACATATCTAATCAAAATTATATGACAGGTTATTGTAACTAAGAAATATGTGGAACTGGTCCAAATTGAGACGAAAATTTAAGGTTTATGAAATTTTGGATTTTTGCTGGGTACAAAACATTGTGTAAAATGAAGACATTGCTTTTGACAAGCAATTTCTTCATTTTGTACAATGTTTTCCTAATTATATTTCTTGAGGGGCGTCAAAAAGCATCACTTTGTCAGAATGGAATAAGTTAATAAAATTCAATCAAACTAATGAATATGTCTGAGAATATCAAAAAAATTTAAAAGTCAATGTCGAATTATTTAAGGAAAAAGATGTGACTACAATTTATCCAATGGGTAACTAGCATTCCCGCCATGGGCGACTAAAGTCTTTTGAGTACAACTAGTTTTAAATCATCCACTTTAGATTTATGTCAGTATATTTACTAAAGCATCAAGTTTGCTTAAAATACAATAAGGTCAAATAATAATTCATCTTCATATGTTTTAACTTTTTTTTTTCAAAATACATTTAGAAAAAAAACAACTCACTTCTAATACAATATTTGAGCTTATTATCTACAAATGCATATTAATGAGATTGTTCATCATACCAAATATGAGCAATAAATCTTGAATAGGCTTGAAGAACTTGTAAATGCTTAGTTTTTTCGTTAAGTTTAGCAAATGTTTGACCTTGACAAATGACCTTGACCTTGGTATCTGCAGATGTGTATCGATGTGATCTATCATTATGCCAAATATGAGCATCGTTTCTTGAATAGGCTTAAAGTTATAGTAAATATTAAGTTTATTGGTCATGTTTCAGCCATACTGACAGAGGGACAACAGTAAAACAATATGCCTCTGATTGTTTGATGCTCATGTATGAAATATATATTTTGATTAACAAATATTCAGGTGTCTGAACAATTTGGGAAAACAAACTATAATCTAATGAGTATATCTCAGGTCCATAGAAAAAGACCACTTTTGTCTTGTTGCCTACCTTCTAGCAGCATCTTTTATGGCTTTTAGTCTTGATATAGAATTATCGGTGTGAGATTGACGATCTCTGGCATTTCTCCATTGGGCTGAAAGGTAGAAGAATAATTTCATAACATGTTATATTTCAAAAGGTTCAATCTTGTCAAACAATAAGTAAAGTTGAAATTTATCAATCAACAAATCCAGTGCTTACTTTATGTTAAATAGTTGTAGATCCTTGATGTAAGGTATCAGAAATTATGAGCAAAACTAAAGCTCTTGAAAAGTGGCTCAAAGGTACAAGGTCTGAAATGAAAGTATATCAATTGTTAGTGTATCAATAAAATTTTATGGCCTAGGTGTAAGGAATCAGAAAATAAGGGCAAGGGTATAAAAGGGTTAAAGTTTTTGATGGTTCATGGCTTTATGATATAAACAAAATAGCAAAGCCCTCTGTCTAATTATTTTGGAGAAGTTGTTTAAGGATTTCTCCTAGGTATATTGATGATCCCACTATATAGCACTAATTTCCTGAAAATGGTAATGCTTTGAAGTATAGAAATCAATACATGCCAAGTATAGAAGCTGTAAGCCTAATGGTTTAGGAGAAATAGATGTTCAAAGATATCATTATCTATTCCTAATTAAAATTAGGGATTAAAGAGAAAAGGGCTAATTTTTTAAGTAATTTGGTAGAGGGTCCATGGCTGATGATATGTACAAAATATCAAAGCTCTAGGCTTTAAGGTTTGGGAGAAGAAGATTTTCAAAAAATTCCTTCTTTTTTCCTTTGCAAAATCAGGGATCGCACAGAAAATGGTTTATTTTTAGAGTATGATAATTCTTTGAAGTATTTTGGTAGACGGTCAATATATGATGATATGTACCAAATATCAAAGCTCTAGGCCTTATGGTTTGGGAGAAGAAGGTTTTTAAAGATTTTATTCTTTTATTCTATGTAAAATCAGGGATTGCAAAGAAGAGGGCTAATTTTCATAACGCGGTAAGTCTTTGAAGTATTTTGGTAGAGGGTCAATAGATGATGATGTATACCAAATATCAAAGCTCTAGGCCTTATGGTTTTGGAGAAGAAGATTTTCAAAGATTTCCTTCTCTATTTCTGTGTAAAATCAGGGATTGCCCTGAAAAGGGCTTATTTTCAGAATACGGTAATTCTTTGAAGTATTTTGGTAGAAGTTCGATAGATGATGATTTGTATCAAATATCAAAGCTCTAGGCCTCATGGTTTGGGAGAGGAAGATTTTTAAAGATTTCCTTCTTTATTTCTATGTACAATCAGGGATCACACAGAAAAGGGATAATTTTCAGAATACGGTAATTCTTTGAAGTATATTGGTAGAGGGTCAATAGATGATGATTTGTACCCAATATCTAAGCTCTAGGCCTTATGGTTTGGGAGAAGAAGGTTTTTAACGATTCTCTTCTTTATTTCTGTGTAAAATCAGGGATTGTTCAGAAAAGGGCTAATTTTCATAATACGGTAAGTCTTTGAAGTATTTTGGTAGAAGGTCAATATATGATGATGTATACCAAATATCAAAGCTCTAGGCCTTATGGTTTGGGAGAAGAAGATTTTTAAAGATTTCCTTCTTTATTTCTATGTAAAATCAGGGATCACAAAGAAAAGGGCTTATTTTCAGAATAGGGTAATTCTTTGAAGTATTTTGGTAGAGGGTCAATAGATGATGATTTGTACCAAATATCAAAGCTCTAGGCCTCATGGTTTGGGAGAAGAAGATTTTTAAAGATTTCCTTCTCTATTTCTATGTAAATCAGGGATCACACAGAAAAGGGCTAATTTTCAGAATATGGTAATTCTTAAAAAGTATTTTGGTAGGGGGTCAATAGATGATGATTTGTACACAAAATCTAAGCTCTAGGCCTTATGGTTTTGGAGAAGAAGGTTTTTGACGATTATCTTCTTTATTTCTACGACCGATCACAATAGACCGATCATTTTACACAATGCTTTCCCAAATGTTTTTCTTTAGGGGCGTCAAAAAGCGTCACTGTGTGGGCATGGGTTAAGGCTTTTGTCCTTGTCAAGCAAAAAGAAGAGTAAAAATACAAGTTTGTGTGACAATGCCATAATGGGTTAGATATATCAATACTATTTAGCACTAAGAAAACTAAAAGCAGTAACAAAAAAACTTTCAACAAGGCCCTTATGGCAGATGGAATGTCACCATATTCAATAGGGATCATCCCTAGGGACATACAAACATTTTAGGCAAATTTGAGAAAGATAACGAGCCATATTGTGATCTGCAGAGTTGTCACAAGGGAATTGTGATAAAGGCCACTTTTCCATATTGATGGAAGATAAAAGTAGTCAACAGGGATCCTTCCAATGACAATACAAACATTTCAAGCAAATATATAGCCAAATTCAGACCTACAAAGTGGCAACACTGAAATGTTACCTGATTATGGTTTTTACAGGATCATTAGCATGTTATGCACAGGTGAGCTGAATTAGATTTATCAACCTAGATTTACAGGTTAAGGAATACAATGAAATAAAGTGCCTATGACACAATCTTTTTTAAAAACAAAACAAAACTTGTACAGAAAGCTGAAAATAGAGAAATTATAGAAGAAAATATTGTAAACCCTAACACACAACACACCTTGAAGTTCTGGAAGTCTAACAGTACAATTCATGGACCCACTTATATCCATACAGTACACTACCATTCCTTTACTCTCTTCTTTCTTCTCTGGAGTGGTCTCCTCTGGTTTAGACTCTTCACCTTCAGCCACTTCCTCCTCTGGTTTGGCAGGAATCAACACAAAGTCAAAACTGTCACCACTTGGAATTTCTTCTGGGCTCATGTCTATGTTTTCATTCTTGTGGTCACAGAATTCACTGTAATAGGAGGATACATATAGCAATAAATGCAACTTCGAAAATTTAAGACTTACTGTAAAGAAACATTTTTATCCTTGTATTTCTATTGTACTTTCTATACCAGGATTCAGAGTGATGCATTCCCAGTCAATTCAAATCAATGATTATTACATTGGTATGAAACTACTTATAGTATTGAACAGTTGAAATTACGACTGCCAAAATAGGGTAGAAATATTGTGAGAAAAGGTGATTTGGATTGTTGAAAGCAATTTCTCTTTTTATCAAAAAGATTTGTAAGGCTATTTTTCTTCGGGCATCAAATATTTTTGCATACAAGTTATGTATAATGTGGAGCTCCATGGTCAAGTGGTAAGAAGCAGACCTAGGGATCGGAGGGTCCTAGGTTTGAATCCTGCCAGGACTGTGGGAATTTTTCCGAACAAAAATCTTACTCCACATTGTTTCTCTCCACCCAGGTGTATAAATGGGTACCTGTGAGAGTTATAAGCCAATGTGCTGTGGCTGCCAGGAGCGCGGTATGTTAACAGCCGACTTGCAAATCAATGATCTGTGGGTTAAAATGTAAAGTTGTTTGAATACGATAGACGTAGAAAAAGACTATAAACCCAAGTTTTAACTTTTTTTATCTTTATGTCTCACCAAGTCCATGTAGAATGTTCCCCTTCCCTGTCGAGTTTAGATATAGATGATAGTATGGCCTCGCAGGATTTACACGTTGTGGGATCTCCTGTCACTACATTGGGCTCATTTTCAAGGATTTCCATCTTTACCATAACTACATTGGCATCTGCACGCCTCAACTTCTTCTTTTCTCCTCCTAAAATGAATTCAATCCTTTCCCAGTTGACAAAATCTTAACCAATTACCACTCAGTCCTGATTATCTACACCTTTTTGGTAAACATTTTGAAAAGCAATTTCTTATTTTCTCCCAATATTTCATACCTTATAAAAATTTGTACTTTATGGTATCATTTACAACATCTTTCAATTTGTACCAGTCTGAAATTTCATCATCTGGTAATGGGCTAAACTAGTCCAATTTGTGACTGACAACATTGCCAAGTAAACGTAAATTGAAGAACAAGCCTTATGCTACCTTTGGATAGCTTATCTGTATATAGATATAGATTTATTCCTTTTTTTATTATTAAAGTTTAAGCCTTTTTCCAAAACATTTGGCACTTTTTTCTCAACTTGACAACTTTAAGGGAATATAATTTGTTAATAGGTTAATAGAGGGACATTGTTTTTAACAAACTTATTATAGATTTATCTTAAACCATTTACCACACACTCAATATTCTTTATGCTCCTGAGGAATAGTATTCATGAAAAACATCATTGGTAAAGGAGAATTTTATTTTCACAAGCAATTTCTCTTTTTCTAACAAAAGTTTCTACCCTATTTGCCACCTACTTCTTAACCCATTACCTGACGACAACATTTAAAACTGGTCCAAGTTGACAGAAGTTACAAACAACAATTTTTGGGAATGGGTTAATTTAGATGCACTTTAAATGCACCTTAAATTTGCAACTTCTTTCAATTTGGACTAGTCTAAAAACAAGTCTTTTGAAAATGAGCTATTCTGCATACTTGTCTCTTGAGCTCAGGAGTTAGTATATTTATCTCCTTTTCATCTTGAAGTCAGGTCTAGTTCATGTTGGTCTACCTTGCTATGATTGTTTGTATATCATTAATTACCATTATGACAAAATTTCAGACTAGATAAAAATGGAATGAGTACCAAAACACAATTCAAAATGCAATTGGATTGAAAAAGTGCAAACTACTAGGTAAGCAAACATTGTGAGAAAAGAAAAAAACAAGATGTGTTTGAGAAACACAATGCCCCCATAAAAGGACTAATAATTTGACCTTTGTATGTGACCTTGACCTTATCACATGACCTTGACATGAGAAGATGCATATTATGGAGATGTATCATCATGCCAAATATAAGCATTGTATCTTGAATAGGCTGGTAGTAAATGGCAATGTTAAGTTCTTTGGTTAAGTTTTGCAGACAGAAAGAAAGACTGTATGACGTACAGACTGAATGGCCGACAACAAAAAAATAATATTCCCCCGATCTTTCGATGCGGGAGCATAAAAATAAATGTTCATAGTATTTCTTTTTTTACCACATTGTTTCCTCAAGCCAAATAAACTGCAGGATTATGTGGTAATGGGTTTTCGATGATCCTAAGAAGAGTTACCTTCCTTTGATAAAGAAATTTATAAAATCATTGGGCATGCAAAATGTTGTAGCTGTATTTACAACATTTTGCACAATCAATGACGATTTGTTGAGTACAATTACTAGAGATATAAAAAATGTCCAAAGATTTGCATGACAGCTATGACACAGATACTGAAGGGATACGTAGATTAGAGCAATACCTTAGTGTTTATTCAAAATAAGCCAAGTAGTAAAGGATTCTTACTTCTTGTCAGTGGAGCAATAGGTTCATCATTGCCACTATCAAAGCTATCGTCACTTTCATCAGAGTCAGTAAAATGAGCTCGTTGTTGTACTGGTGCCCTTTGTTTCTTCCTGCCACTGAATACTCTCTTTAGACTGGAAAAGAAGCCCTTTTCCTTGTCTGTGTCTCCAACATTTGATGTTTGGACTGCTGACTTAACTGGAGAAGAAAAAGGGACAAAATTAGCCATTGTCCTACAAGTAATCAGAGTAGGTAGAAAATATACAGTCTGACCTTTGTCTATACTGCAAAAAATCTAGGACATCCCAGGATCAAAAGGAGAAGGAATAAGTCATTACAAGATGACAAAAAATTAAAACAGGTCCATATTGAAAGAAGTTGCAGATGATATTTCAAAGTGTCCTAACATTGGAAAATAAGAGCCAATTAGGAAAGGAAGCACTGTGAGAAAAGGAGAAGTTGATTTCTATAAGCATTTTTCTTTCATCCCATAACGTTTTCTATACTGTAAATCAGGTTTTATTAGCGAGGGTTTTATTTTCGCTAATATTCGCGAGACAGGGAGCTCGTGAATTCAAGAATCTTGCTTAAATTGGACCATTTGTACACAAAAATACGGAGAGGTCCAAAGTAAGACGGGAAACGACGAAGATCAAATGACAAAATATTTACCTCTTTCTGCATCACCCCACTTTATTTCATTCATATGGCAATCATCACGTCCTCGGCATAAAAATCGAATAAATGAGTTTTGTGAAAAGAGTGATTTTTTAACAGGCGGATTTTTTTTATAACCTGCCAAGTAAGTCCGTTAGTTTATTAAATATAGGTATACTCAAACATAAAAATGGAAAGCAGATGAAATGATAAAATTATAAGTGACGACAATTAGGAAATAAAGAGCTAAAAAGTTGTAACTGGCTCTTTATTGTATAGACTCTTAGAACCTTTTAACAACATGAAAGCATGCGATGCAAAATGAATCAATTATAATTAAACAATTGTACCTGTTTTAACGCGGGAAGAAATTATTTCATCATATCACAGTTTGGTAAACTGATAATTCGATACATTAGTGGTTTAAGGGCGTAAGCTCAAAAAAATATTATGACCTTAAACTTCTTTTTGATAACGGCTTTTTTATTTCTTTTCAAAAAAAGCAAAAGCAAATCTAAAACCTAAATATATACTTTGCGATCTTAGAACGATTTCAGAAGAGAAATCGTTATACCATGAGAAAAGAGAATAGGTAAAATGTTCTTAAATGGATGACAAGTAATCATTCTATTCATAGCTCGGTATTGAAATGGGCTGTAATCATATCTTCACTGGTGTATTTCCGGGGATACTTACGGAAATTACCGAAGTATAATACGGCTGCTCGCGAATTCATGAACTCGCTAAAAAGTCTTCGGGTCCTGCTCACGCCAAATTAAGACGACGCAAAAATTACCCGATTTACAGTAATTTCATTTCAATAGGGTTGGCAAAGGGTGGAAATGTGTGGTAATGACTTATATAAACTATTTCTCAGTACCTTAAAATTTTACTCAAAAGTTAACAGGCTTTATTTTACAGATTTTCATCTTAAAGTGTTAAAAGAAAGTAAGGGCTTTTCAAAAATTTAAACTGTTTATAGATCAGAAATATCTTACATAGGAAAACATTGTGAGAAAAAGAGAAATATTTCAAAAGTTAAATGGTTTCTATCAAAGACACCCACCCCTTTTCAGATTACACTCTCTTAACCCATTCCCACACAATGCCCCTTTTTTACACCCCTGTAGAATACAGCTTTGGAAACATTGTGGAAAGTTAAGAAAAAAACAATTTCTTTATTATCAGCAATGTTTTCTACCCCAAAAGACAAAGAATTTTCAACTTTCAGCAATTAAAAATTGCTATCTGCTACTCCTTTGAATTTGGACCAGTCTATAGTTTTAAGGTATGTTAATGGGTTAAAACTTTATTCTACAACCTCTTTCATTTTTGACCAGGCTTATATTTGTCAACATAACATTTCCCCTTACCTCTTCTTTTCTTTTGTTTGATTGGTTTTGGTGGCTTTTTAACATTCTTCTTTTTACCAGCCATTTGTTTTCCAACCTTTTTCATTTCCTCAGATATCCCTGTTATGTTGACATACTTTCTGTATGAGTCTTCAATTGTTGGGTCATAATCTTCAACAAATGTGTCACTCACAAATCGTGTTGTGATGCTTGATTTTCCAACACCTCCTGAACCCAAGACAACCACCTGCAATAATTATAAGTTTGTGTCTGTCACACTGGTAATCAGTTGAATATTGTTAAATTATTTCTATCTTTTAATCCATTCCCACACAGTGATTCTTTCTGTCATCCCTCAAGAAAACAACTGGGAAAACATTGTATAAAATCAAGCAATTGTTTGTAACAAGCAAATTCTTCATTTTACCATTATTTTCAACGCAGAAAGATGAAAAAAACTAAAATTTAAATTACTGTCTGCAACTTCTTTCAATTTGGCCCAGTCTATAATTGTATCATCTGGTAATGGGTTAAATCATAATCCACTATTAAGAACATAAATGACAAGTACTGACAAAATGAATCTGGAAAATTCTGTTTGAAGCTTGAACATTTTGAATACAGTCAATCTTGCTCAAAGGACACCTCTATTAAGGTAGCACTTTCATTAAGCAACCAGCATCAGCATCCAAATTCCCTTCATAATTGGACCTTTTTGCTAATAAGATTATCAACTTTAAATCCTATGTTGGTGGATCTAATTAGAATTTTCTCAATAAGACAATCTTAATGAGATCCATCAAAATATGATTAAGTGAGAATACTACTATAATTCATGTATGCAGTCAAAACAATCCCTCATAATTGTCTCAAAAAGTGTATTATGTGACCATTCTTTTAAATGACCTCATTTTGGAGCTCCCTTATGTGGCTGCTTAAAACAAGTTTAAGCGTACACAAATACATATGTTGCTTATTAATGCACAATCAAGTTATAGTCTTCGAATTTACTATGAGTGGTGAAAGATCAACTTGGATTGAGAATGATAGGCTGCAATAGTTTCTCATGAATACTATATCATTGTCTTTCAAGTAGCTTAGCTTTTATTGGATGGATTGATTGGTTAAATGGGGTTTAACATCACTTTTTACAGTATTTCAGTCATATCGCAGAGGCTGTAGCACCTAACAATGGATTCCTGGTATTTCTCACACCAGTACTTCAACTACATCCTTTCCTTCCTCCAGCTGCTTTCCCACTTAAGTTTAAGATTATCCATCCATTGGTGAGAGACAAATATCCGAAAGAATATGTGCCGCCGCCAGGGTAGTTTTTATTGGAGTAGCAGTCCAAACTAAATACAAAACAAAGTGTTTAAGATTCTTCATTTACTTAGTGTGAGTAACACATTCAATTAACCCATTCCCAACAAATAATTTTCCATTTTCCTCTTGAGCAAACGCTTAAAAAACCTTGTACAAAATGAAGAAACTGCTTGCAACAAGCAATTTCTTCATTTGACACAATGTTTTCAATCCATAAAGTTGCAAAAATATAAGATTTAATAGACTTTAAATTGTCGTCTGCAACACAATTAATTTTGACCAATCTAAAGTTTAGCCATCTGGGAATGAGTTAAAGAATTGCAGTTGTCAATCAAAAAATTGATTGACTACTCCCTAGAAAAAAATTCATTTAGCCTAGAAGTAAATTTGTAGTTAATGATGACCACCAATATTTTGTCAAGAATTTTTGTTGGTTTGGTAGATAGACATAGTAATTACAGCTTATTCAAGCTGTAGTTACAAAGTTAAGATTACCAACCTACAATTTGCTTTTTGTTATGATCTTCCTGGCCATATTTTATCCATTAATGTTTCAACATCATACCTTGTACTCTATCCCATTTCGTGGAGTACACCTGATAAGGGTTTCAAATGCATTTTTCACATTCACACCAGTTTTTGCTGATGTTTCCACAAACTTTAACTTCAACTTATCTGCCAGCTCTTTGCCTTCCTGTGTGGTAATTTTTCTTTCATCTTCTAAATCTATCTTGTTGGCAACAAGGACCTATAACAAATTCAATAATAAATTTTAGAAATAAACCTTTCCAAAAATTCCTGACAAACCGAGATTTGGATAAGAGCGAGTATGATCCATATTGTTTATTCCAAACCCTATGTTGTGGATTCTTCTTAGAGCTGTCTCTACTGGAAGATTCCTGAAAAATATCAATATCAAAGTATTCACAGAGATGCAAGATGTGTTAGTAATATATGTCCTTTTGACAGTTTTTTGTAGGAATGTGACCCTGACAATTGATTTTTGATCTTGAAGTTGTCTTAATCTATTCCTAAACAAGAAAATTATAGACTTGTCCAAATTAGGAGAATTTAGGTAGAAAAAATCAGAGAAATGGGAAAATGCTTGTTACAAGCGATTTCTCCTTTTATCACAACATTTTCAAAAGCTATATTCCTTCAGTGCTTCAAAATGCAGGATTATGTGGTAATGGGTAAAGCAGACTCCCTCAGATAGCAGATGGAATTTCTTCATTAAAAACATGAGCATAATCAGATGAAATTTCTTCATTACAATATGAGCCTAAACATATAACTCTTTCCTGAACAATCCCTGAATTTCAAGTCCCTATGATATTATTCTAGCAATTTCTTATTTTTTCACAGCATTTTCTATCATAGGATAATTACATTTTGAATTGCACTCACTTTTTTTTTTGTCTGCTACCACTTTGATTTTGAACAAGTCTAAAATTTTGAAAACGGTAAAGGGATAAATAGATGTGATAGAAAGTGTAAATTTGCAGGTTAAGTTTTACCCAAACAGACAGATGGGCAGGCTGACTGAAAAGTTTCAATTCTACTCAGCCCGCACAGTCTCAGTAGAGTGAATAGTTTTGCACTGCTCCCATTTAGCCTGGTTCAAGTGCAAATCAAATCCCTTCCTTGATCTGGAGCCCTTGATATTCATCATAATTTGTTTGAAAGGGGTTTAACACCACTTAAAAAAATATTTCAGTAATTTTGTGGCAGATGGAGCACCTAACATGGATTCCTGGTATTTCTCACACCAGTACTTCCACTAAATGTTTTCTGAATTCAAGCTGCTCACCCCCCATAGACTTATGATTATCCACCCATCGATGAGAGACAAATGTCCAAAAGGTTTTCTGATGCAAACAGGAATTGAACCCGAGACCTTTTAAAGCCATACAACAGTAGGATCTGCAAAGTAGTGTCAACTTTACTTTGGATTTAATTCCCAAACCTGAAATTCAGAACTCCAGTTTTGAACTTTTTATTTATAAATAAATTGATAATTCTGATTTTTTTCTCTCTAAGGCGAAGGGTAGATAAATTGCCAATATACTAAGCATGTAAGGGTAATGTTCAATGAAACATGACATTATGGCAAATCAAGTTTATAACAAGTAGAACACTTTAAACATGTATATCTATTTTTTCAAACAATATTTAAATGTTTCCTGTTCAATCCCAGATTTTCTTGTCCCTGTGTTTTTATAATTGAGAAAATATTGTGGAAAAAGAAGAAATTGCTTGTAACAAGCAATTTCTTTTTTTTTCTCACAATATTTTTTCTAGCCTGTAGGTTGGTTATTTTTCAAATTGCACTCTTTTTAAATTGTGATTTACAACTTCTTTCAATTTGGACCTGTCTAAAATAATGAAAAAAAACTAGAGGGTTAAGTAGCCTCTGAAGTGTTAAGGGGACCTTACATCAGATTTTGGACAAGTTTCTGTTGGCAAATTTAAGGATTAGCTGAATTGGAAGAAGAGAACTATGATGGTCCTAAATAGCTCACCTGTATTGTCTGCTGTTATAAAATGCAACTAGAGCCAAATAACTATAACCAGTTTCATGAAGATTGAGCCAAAATTGTAGCGTCTATATTTTCAATAAAGCATTTGAATAAACAAAGAAATTATCATTATGGCCCCTTTTCTTGTGTTTTTCAATAGAACCTTCCCATAATCTATATGGTTCAACTTTATGACAAAAAATTATCCTGACCAAGTTTCATGATGATTGAGCCAAAATTATGGCCTCTAGAGTGTAAACAAAGAAATTGTCATTAAGGCCCCTTTTCCTGTGTTTTCCAATAGAACCTTCATATAATCAATGAGGTTCATTCTTACGACCTAATGATTATTCTGGGCAAGTTTCATGAAGATTGAGCCAAAATTATGGCCTCTAGAGTGTAAACAAAGAAATTATCATTAAGGCCCATTTTCCTGTGTTTTCCAATAGATCCTCCCATAATCAATAGGGTTTGTACTTGTGACCTAACAATTATTCTGGGCAAGTTTCATGAAGATTGAGCAAAAATGTGGCCTCTAGAGTGTAAACGAAGATATTTTCATTCAGACCCCTTTCCTGTGTTTTCTGATAAAACCTTCCCAAAATCCATAGGGTTCAGCCTTATGACCTACAATTATTCTGGCAAAGTTTTATGAAGATTGATCCAAAACTGTAGCCTCTAGAGTGAGAACAAAGAAATTGTCATTTGGCCCCTTTTCCTGTGTTTTCAGATAGAACCCTTCAATAATCAATAGTCTTTATCCTCATGACCTAACAATTATTCTGGGCAAGTTTCATGCAGATTGAGCCAGAAATATGGCCTCTAGAGTGTAAACAAAGAAATTGTCATTAAGGCCACTTTTCCTGTGTTTACCAATACAATCCTCCCATAAACATTAGAATTCATCATCATGACCTAACAATTATTCTGACCAAGTTTCATGAAGATTGAGCCACAATTAGGGCCCCTTTTCCTGTGTTTTCCAATAGAACCCTCCATGAATCAATAGGGTTCATCCTTGTGACCTAACAATTATTCTGCCCAAGTTTCTTGAAAATTGAGCCAAAATTGTGGCCTCTAGAGTGTAAACAAAGACATTTTTATTCATACCCCTTTTCCTGTGGTTTATAATAGAATCCTCCCAAAATCATTAGGGTTCATCCTTATGACCTAACAATTATTCTGACCAAGTTTCATGAAGATTGGGTCAAAACTGTGGCCTCTAGAGTGTAAACACTTAAATTGTTGACACTGTATGACGGACGACGGACTACAGACATTCAACTATCACAAAAGCTCACCATGAGCACTTTGTGCTCAGCTGAGCTAAAAGGACACAGATTTGGATAGAAAAGACATCATGTTTTATGATAAGTAATGCACATGTATATTGATTGTGTTAGAATCAAATAAATCACAATATTTTATTTGCATTTATTCCTTTCCTACTTAAACCAACTTTTTTATGCCCTACATGCAAAAGTTTGGGATACCATTCTTGAAAATGAAGAAATTGCTTGACTCAAGCAATTTATTCATTATCCACAAAGTGTTCTACCCCCAAAAAACAAACAGTTTTAAAATTTTATCGAGTAACAAGGGTCACAGATCAGGCTTTCAATGGTGTAATCAAAAACCATCAAGACTTGCAGGAGTAGTTTAGCACATATTGATTTTGACAAGACTCTTTTTTCCATGACACAGCATTGAATCACAAAATGCTTATAATATGCACAAGGTCACATAAAAACAAACATTTAGTCAAAATTAGTCAAAATCTGTCAAGAATAGTAAGAGTAATTGGGCAAACAAGGTAAAATTTACGCCAACGAGGTCAACTGACTGCCAGCCTGCCTCTGACATTCACCAATCTATTAACCAGATTTTTCTTTCAAAAACCTGATCCATGCTAATTGATCTTTTCAGCTTCTTTGAAGTTTGGCCAGTCTGTAATTTTGTTGTCTGGTAATGGGTTTAACATTAAGTGGGTTGTTTTGTTGCAAGTGCTCCAAACCCCAAGACTTGGCCCTCAGATTATATGTATCAGCATCAAAACTCCCCAGCCTGTGTCTAATGTCAGCTAGAGTTTTTTGATGCTGAACTTTTTAAATTTTTTCTAAACTAAAATTCAATCAGGTTAAGTATCTCAACTTACAGCTGGTGGATTTTCATCATCTCTGACCCTTTTCAGAAAGTCGTAGAGGGCCTCCACTTGTGAGAAGGATTCCTTGTCTGTCACACCGTAAATCAACAGGAAACAGTTTCCTAATCTGGTGTACTGGTCTCTCAAAGCAGAGTACTCTTCCTGTCCTGCTGTGTCCAAAATGTCCAGTAGACATGACTGTAAAACATAACAATAATCCTTTTTACCCTTTTCCAGACAACAAAATTTTAGACTAGTCCAGATTGAAAGAAATTTTAGATTTTGGTTAGAAAACATTTTGCACAATGCTTTCAAAATTACTTTTCTTGAGGGGCGTCAAAAGCGTCATTATGTGGGAATAGTTTAACAGTTCAACCACTGGTTATTATAACATTGAATTAACCTGTTCCAACACAATCCCCCTTTTGTACACCCCTCAAAAAAGTTTTGGAAATCAATATGAAAAACAAATGCATTTTTTAAAATTTTAGACCACAAATGATGTGTTATCCCTAGACCTACATAACGTCTATCTTTAACCCATTACCAGATGGTAAAATTTAGACTGGTCTGTATCAAAAGGATTTGCCGACAAAAATTCTAGTTTTGTATAATCAATTATAAATTGATAAGAATTTACACTGGACCATAAATCTGTCTTTTGGGGTACACGACAATGTGGGAAATAAAGAAATTACTTGTTACCAGCAATTTCTTAATTTATCACAAAGTTTTCCAAAGCTTCTGTCTTGAGGGGTGTCAAAGGGGGGGGGGGGAATTGTCTGGGAATGAGTTAAAATGGAAAACATGTGTCATACAAGGTAAAAAACAATTTGAGAAAAGAAGGAACTGCAATATCTCCTTTTCTCACAATATTTTCTAAAAGTATTTTTCTTCAAGGCTTGGAAAAGGGAGGTTGTGTGTAACCAAAAACTGCTTTAGTTACGATTTCATGTTTGTTTGAAAGGTTAACCCATTCCCAAACAATGACGCTTTTATACGCCCCCATATGAAATATTTGGAAAACATTGTGGAGAATGAAGAAATCGCTTGTTAAAAGACAAAGATTTTGAAGATTACATCAACCAAATTTGTCGTCTGCAACTGTTTTTAAATTTGAGGGGGGGGGGGGGTTAGCAATGTGTCTATTACATGTACAAACCTCGCCATCATCAATATCAACTTCCTCTTCAGATGACACGTTCCCTAAAACCACTTCTTCTTCATCCTCGCCTTCACTTAGATACACAAACTTACTTCCTAAAAACATCGCTAGATTTCTGAAAACTGTGAAAATATGAAATACAATGATAGATTAAAGTTGATTAAATTGTAGATTTTTTTCAACTTTCTGGGTAGAAAACATAGTGAAAAATGAAGAAATTGCTTTTTCTAGCAATTTCTTCATTTTACACAATGTTTTCCCAATCATTTTTCTAGCAGGGGGGCGTCAAAAAGCGTCATTGTTTGGGAAAGGGTTAGGAAAAAGAAAGTATTGTTACAAAAAAAGAGACATGGAATCCAAACCCATTTCTGACTATAGTTATTCTGAGCCTTTTTATACTACATTTCATTTAACAGCTTAATGATGCAGATGAAAATATTTTTTTTCTACATGAAAAAAAAAATTCTTTATAAATAAATGTATTTAACAATTCTCAAAATATCAAGCTTGTCTTTACAACCTTTTTGTATGAAATTGTGAAAAAACAATCTGAAAAAAGAAATTTTATTTATGATTTCATAATATCATTTAAAATTTTGTTGTTTAGTTCTTTTGTTAGTTATGTTTTGATGTTTATTTTCCTTTATTATGATCTGATTATTGTAACTATACGTAATCCATATAGAATCATGCCTTAATGGTCAACAGAATCAGGAAAAGAAAAATTGTCAAATGTTTAAAAACAATATAAAATCTTAATAATTAATGATTATAAACACAATGTTTTTGATAGTGATAGATTTTCAATTTGAAATGTCTATTTCATTTTAAATGTCTATGGTTTTACAAAAATATGCCATACTTTTATCCAGCAAAAATTAAAAAGTTAAAATTTTATCAAATTCAACATACCAGGTCTGCTCTTCCAGGATGTCAGCTTCTTAATGTTTGTGTTTGTTTACAAGGATGTATTTTAGTAAGTGTCATTTCTAAAAATAGATTCATATTGGTTTCTAAAAATAGATATTGCACACAAGGTAGTTTTAACTAACTCCCTTAACCCATTCCCACACAGTGATACTTTTAAAAACACCCCTCAAATTGATGAAATTGCTTGATACAGGCAATTTCTTCATTGTACGTAATGTGTTCTATCCAGACAGTTGAAAAAAACTGAAATTTCATAAAATTTGAATTTTTGTCTGCAACTCATTTAAATTTTGACATGTCTAAAATTTTGACCTCTGGTAATAGGTTAATATCCATTGTCATAAACCTTAACCCTTGTCATGCTGTATAAATTACCTTACTGAATTGACGTAAAATCAAAGGGCTGGAAGTACTGATAGAACTTGTTCTTCAATAATCAATATTTCTTTTCGTAATTGATTTCATAAACAACTCTGGCAGGAAAAGTACAAGCAGGAGGTGTAGACCAAGATCAGACTGCACTTATGTGCAGGCTGATCTTGGTTTATACCTCCTGCCAAAACTGGAAAATTCCGGGTTCAGCATGACCAGGGTTAATGGTGTCAAAAGGGTTTCAAATTTTGTAATTAGACTGGTCCAAATTTAAAAGAATTGCTGACAGTTTTTCAAAGGCATTAACCCATTACCAGACGAAAAAATGTTTGACTGGTCAAAATTCAAGTTGCAGATAAAATTTGAAATCACTCAGATTTAAAAATCTTTGTCTTTTAGTGAAGAAATCATCGAGGATAATGAAGAAATTGCTTGTAACAAATAATTTCTTCAATTTTCAACAATGTTTTCAAAGCTTTCTCTTGAGGGGTTTAAACAGGCATTATTGTGTTGGAATGGGTTATTATTAATCCTTTGATACAAGAAAGAAAACAGTTTGGTAACAACAGAAATCATTTGTTACATGCTTCTTTCCAACAACATTTTTTTCTAAATACCATATCAAACATATTTTACTTTAATATAATGTGCAGGAATGGAACTTACTAGATCTACCCGGCACTAAGCACATAAAGGAGAAATTTGACCAATCAGTGGCCTAGCCCACTTACTGAGTTGGTCTACCCATTGACTCTGACAAGCAGTTCCACTTCGCTTATAAACGGTGTTATTTTGCAAAATTCATGGCCAGTAGCATGTAACAAAAAAATTGAATGGTTGGTTGGCGACATAGAAATAAAAATTACAGCTTAAATAAGCTGTAGTTACGACATTTAAGACGCCAAACCAACAAAAATTCTTAACATAAATGGCAGCAAATGTCAGAATTCTAAATAACTTCTAGTCTAAATGAATGATTTTATTGGTTGACCAAGTATTTCATTGACATCAGTGATTGGTCAATTGGTCTTTCAATTATTTCATCAAGTAAGTATATCAAGATACACAGATGTGGATAATGAGATAAACCTAAACCCATTCCAACACAATCCTGATTGACACCCCTCAGGATAAAAAATCTTTCTTCACTTTCCACAATGTTTTTGACCCTCAATCACAAAGATCTTTAAAATTTCACCAACATTAACCCATTCTTACACTATAATGCTTTTTGATGCACCAAGAAAAAGCTTGGACAATGAAGAAATTTCAACCTCAAATGACAAAAAAAAAAAAAAAATAATAATTAAAGATCTTCATCACCTAAAAAATGTCATCTGCAACTTCTATGAATTTGGACAAGTCTTCAATTTTGTTTTCTGGTAATGGGTCAATTAATCCTAAACTAGTATAAAAAAAAAACTTCAGAGTAAAGAGGGAGCAAGGTATAATGTAGAAAAATAAACCTATAGTGAACTAGGAAGTAATATTGTCCAATGATTGCCAAAACATTAGATCTAACAGCCTAATTAGGTAAGGGTTACCATGTTTTGGCAGTCATGTCACAATATGTTCTCACTTTTCATAGAAACAAAAGTTTGTTTATTAGAATAGGGATTGTTAATTTCGGAATTAAGAATGACAAAGCCAAACTGTTAATATTACATGTAATTTCAATGATTATAATCCATTAAATATCCTACATACTTTCAGTTTAACCAGGAGAATCTGGATTTTTAAAGATGGCTAAAGCATCTGTGAAGTTTAATCCTGTGAAACAACCAAAACTAGCTAAACATGACATTAAAATGCTGGATCTAGCTTTTGCTTTGGATTGTACATCCAGTATGGGACCCTACATATGTTCAGCACAGGACAACATTCGAAAGATTGTTGAAGAAATTGTAGCTTTGGAAAAGAGTGAGATAAGACTGGCACTTGTAGAGTACAGAGACCATCCACCACAGGACACAACATTTGTTACTCGCATTCATGACTTCACCACATCTTCCGCAACAATGAAGGGCTGGCTGGTCGAGTCAACAGCTTTTGGCGGGGGTGATACACCAGAAGCTGTAGCTGACGCCTGGCATGATGTTTTAAAATTGGATTGGAGAGAAGAGGCAACAAAAATATGTGTGTGTATATCTGATGCTCCTCCACATGGGCTTGGAACAACTGATGATGCATTCCCTGAGGGGTCTCCAAATGGAATCGATCCAGTTGAAACCATTCACCAAATGGCCAGTAAAGGTATTACATTATATATGGTTGGGTGTGAACCATCCATATCAGGCTACAAGGATTTTTTCATGGCAATGGCTTACATCACTGGAGGACAATATGTACCACTGAAAAAGTCTCAACTGCTCGCTAAAGTGATTATTGGAGGTGCGCAGGAAGAGTTATCATTATCACAGTTCATGAAAGAAGCCGATGATGAAGTGAAAGCTGATCTTTTGGCTGGTAAAAGAATTGATGAGAAAGATATATCTCATCGGGTGCATATGAAGATGTCTGCAAAAGGCTTGGTTACTAAGCAGCTTCACAAGAACAAAGCAGAGTTAGATGATGCAGAAAGCTCCACAAGAGCAATGGCTATCTCTGGGAGTAAATCACTGAAAGATGCAAAGGAAAGTTTTCTGGTTGTACCAGCTAATGTGGATGTAAAGTCAGGAGCCGGGGGTGAAGATGAAAGTTTTGAGATGGTGGAAGCCAAAGTTTCTTTAAAACAGACTATGAGAATGGTGAAAAAGTCCATATCAAAAAACTCTCTTCATAAGTAAATCTTTAACACCTACTTTAACGGACACAGCAGTTCTATGCCAACTCTGTATAAAACTCAATCCAGAAAAATATATGGACAAATTAGAAATCCAAGCAAATAGGTGACTCTGAGAAGTATGTGTAAATAATTTGATATCAAATGTGATAATGATTTATAGTTAATATTTAGCACAAGACTTTACTAACTACATTTTTTTCAAATATGATTTTTTCTATAGAAATATATTCCATTTTCTAACACGGATGTCCTGTTAAAAATAGCTTTCAAATATTACCAATAAAAAAAACAACTGTGATTGTGCAATATAGTTCTAACTCAAAGAAAAGAAAAAGTTCATGCAAGACAGTACTAACTCACTTAATACTGTCTTGCACAGAAAAAAATACAAAATTCTATTATAACTATTAGAGCAAGACAGTACCAATTGGTACATGACTTTTGACCCTCTCCAAAACATCACATGACATTAAATCATAAAAGAAATTTACTGTATTGCCTTAAAATGAAAAAAAAAAAGGATTTGTGGTTAAAATTTGTTTGAACAACTTCAAACTTGCAGATTTAATACTAACTATTTTACTTGAAAATTATATGAGTCTAATTAAATGAGTAAAGGAAAGAATATATACTTTACCAAGATATAAATACTTGTAACCATTGACACTTAGCACTGGATACTTGGAGATTATTCAATTTTGTGCTCCTTTGAGCACAACAGGCTCAAAAATAAGCTTTTTTTTGCTTATCTGTTGTGCCCCATCTGCAGTTATGTAGTCATTGGTTATTGTCAACAGTACTAGTGGTCATAACCTTTGGTCAATCATTCTGAAACTTGCTCAATATTTATCTCAAATTCCAATATTGGTCCAACTATATCAGTAAGTAGTTACTAAGTCAAATCTTAAAAATTCCTTGTTAACACTCCAGAAAGCCACAAACCTCTCTCAATCATTGTGATCTAAATCATACCAAATCTTATATATGTTCTATAGGCCACAATTTTGCATCAGTTAATAAGAAACTTGCTCAGATTTCAATGATGTCTAGGTCAAGTTAAAATAGGGGTTTGCAATGACATAAAATAGGGCACTAAATCAAATAATGGAAAAATCCTATTAATGGCCACAACTCTAACTCAGTATTGAGGAACTTCACAGAATATCTATCTCATTGATATTTAAGTCAAGATCAAATAGGGGTTAGTTATGGTCAAAGGATAGGTAACTTGGTCAAAAATCTAAGAAAAATATTTTTACACTCTGGAGGTCAAACTTTTAACTCATTTGTTGTCAATTTTTCTTTGAATGTTGACCTAGACAATTTCTAGTTGAAGTTTGAGTATATATTTTACTGCAGCAAAGATCAAAGGTAACAAAAATCTTGTTAATGCGTATGGTTTTTACTCATTAAAACATTGTTAAATTTGTTAAGATTGTTTATTCCAAAGTCATCTCGGTCAAATTCAAATATGACCTTAATTCTTTACCAATGTTAAAAATATAATAAAAATAAAAACAACTTAACAACCCAGTGTAAATGATTTAGAATTAAATGTGATAATGATTTATAGTCCATATTACGGATTTTTCTTACAGACTTGGCTCTATTTCTTGAATGTCTTAAGGCATCATCATAATACACTGTAACCTTGTTATAACTTTATATGTGGAGTCCAAGAAATGAAACACTGTACCCATCCAACCCCCCTTTAGACCCAGGATGATTAAATCAGACCAGTGGATCAGAACAAGACACCTGATAAATCACAACAACACTCCAAGATTGGTTAAAAATTAATAAGTTTAATTAGCCCAAAAAGTTGGACTGATATTATAAAAATTAGGAAATGAAATGAAAAATGTAGTTACAAGGTTTTTAGCAGAAAATATACAAATTCCAGTGTAATCAGAGTGAGTTAACTTCTACTCTTACCCTCCAAGTCTATGGAAACTAAACAATACATAAAATTTTATCTACAAACTAATTATGCTCTTTGGGTCCCCAAATATAAAAAAACTAGAGAAGGTTCACAGTAATATGTTTTGTTACCCGTACTTATTATTATTATTTGGGTGTTAATTCAACAATATTTTAAGCTTCAAGTCGACTTAAAGATTTCCATCATGGAGGAAAAGGATATAATCAAAGAAACAAACATAGCTCTATCTCCTTTGAGACCGATGAGTTGTTGAACAAGTGGGGTTACAGATGCTATGATAGAATATTGCATAGATCAGCCTTCAAAGGTCTTTCATGGTTTTGGACTAATACCCCTAACAGCAGTTGTCCATATACAAGTGATATCCTCCAAAAGGCTTCAACAAAAAATTGACTTTTTAACTTAAGGGCCATAAATCAGTAAAAAAATAAATGGACAATATCCAAAATAGGATATGCACATGCCTGACTTATACCGAGTCTTTCTGTGAAATTTGAATCAAATCCGTCCAATGGTTGCTGAGAAATTGAGAAGACACAATTTTTCACCAAGGGCTGTAACTCCGTCAAAAATCAATGGACTGTTACCAAAATAAAATATGCACATCTCTGCTTGATACTGATTATATCAGTGAAGTTTGAATAAAATCCGTCGAATAGATGCCAAGAAATTGAGCAGACAAGATAAAGCTACAGACAGACGGACGGACAGACAGACTGACCAACAAGCTGACTCCTATATACCCCCCAAACATAGTTTTGGAGGGTATGATAAAAACAACATCTAAACCCAGTAATTTAGGAATCGAGATTTAAACCTACCAGTTGCTACTGGAACAAATCTGTATTCCATTTTTAGCCTGAGATTGCGTAAGCAATCTGAGGCTAAAGTTACAATGCTAAAAATTCAAACCCATGCAGAGTTTAATGTGAAAACATAATGTAAAAACATCTACAGCAATCAATGTGATCTTCTGTCGCATGAAAAGTAGATCGGATCTGACCATAAATTAATACGCCCTATTGAGGCGAAAAGGACGAAGGCAAGATTTGACTCATTGAAAGCTGTCGGCTTGATGTACAGTACTTTGGTTTGAGTGTTCTGAATTTGGCAAAATTATCAAAACTTGACAAGTGAATGCAAAGAAAGAAAGGAGATATATAATATATTGGAAATAATTAAACATATATAATCATAACATATTGCTAAGAAAAAATAAGGTGTTTGTTTCATACCAAAAAATATTACTTATTCTAGAGTAACAATGTTAAAACGGTCCGGTTAGACGGAGTTGCTGTATAAAGCTGATAAGCGAAGCTGTCGTTTTTACGCACAATTGGAATGTTTTGTTTAACAAATTAATTGGTCATTCATGGGATCATATTCCTACTGTCTGAAAACAGTTTGGTCGTGCTCGGACTTTGTGTCTATATATTTTTACCTCCGAATTCTACCAAAAGGATGCAACGTCTACATACCACTTTTGAGAGGTGTACATAATCATGTTAACCTGGTAAAGGACCGCCCCCCCTCTCTGGCTCTCTTTATCTGGAGATTATAAAGCGCATATTTACATAACGAAATTGGTCTGTGTGGTAGAATACTCACATCACACACAAGAGCCTCCTAGTTCGAACCTGGCTACATACTTCATCTCTCACTCTCTAGCTCTCTCTCGCCAGCTCCACTGGCTGAAAGCCAACAAGCTTTTGTCATGATGTGTTGTCCGTCGTCCATCCGTCCGTAAACTTTTACTGTAAAAATCTTCTCAGAAAGTACTGAACATAATTCAACCAAACTCAACCAAAATTAACAGGAAGGATCCTTGGGTGGCCTTAATCAGACCACTTCAAAGCATTTTGATCAAATATGTAACAATATATACATGTAAATATATCGTTACAATACCTCAACGGGATGACAATGATTGTGGGCAGGTTGTGTCCCCTAGTGCACAAATTGGCAGATCTGCACATAATCAACAGTAGATTTTGGTAAAAAGTGGCACCTCCGATTATCCGACCATCAAACTTTTTCTGCCCAGATTATATATCTCCTGTATACATATCTCAGGCTTTCAGCGCTTTGATATAATGTGTAGGCAAGTAGGCTAACTTATTTTCTACTTATTGATAATAGTGAGAAATAAAGTCTTGCTTTAAGCCATTTCTACACATTGACACCTTTTGATGCCCCTTATAAAAAACAATTGAGAAAACATCATGGAAAATGAAGAAATTGCTTGTACCAATTAACCAAAATTATCAATATCAGCTATTGTCATCAATAAAAGTAATTTTTTCGAACCAAAGGTATTAATCACCACAACCATCCACTGTTTGGTGTGGCTTCAGGTAATTTTCTATTGATTATGTTTCCAATATTTTCTGAACAGATAGGAAAAATTGTGACTAAAGTTGTATTAACATTGAATTGGTTATCATCACAGCTAAAACGAAAAATGGTCACACTCCCCCACTCACCCCACAATTTCGGGAGACAAGACGACCTTGCCTTATTACTGCATCAGTATTTTAACAGAGATGTGATGTAATGTCATTTTACATATTGATGTGTTTTTCTTGGTTGACTGTACTTGCATGCATTTAACCCATTTCGACACAATCACCTTTTCTACACTCTTCAAGAAACAAGAGGGCCGTTGGCCCTGGGGCACTCACCTGAGATAAAGGCTCTTTTTCTTTCAACAGTCTAATTTCATGTTAAGGTTAGGATTATGAAACAAGTGGGCCACAATTACATATAAAGACTATGAACCTGGGGATCCAAAAGTCTAAATTACAAATTCCAAGGCTTTAGTGCTGATTTGAAAGAAGGAAAAAACTTTTTCCATGGGTTATAATTTCAGAAATAAGAAAGAAGTCTGCAAACTGATGCTTCATGCCTATACTCCCCCCCCCCCCGGTCCGCCCCTGGAGACCCGAGGATCATGATTTTAGCTATTTTGTAAGAGATCAATATACTGATGCTTCATGCAAAATATCAAGGCTCTACGCCTTCTGGGTCAGGAGGAGAAGATTCTTAAAGATTTTTTTGAAATTTCACCATGGCAACCAGAGTTTTAAACGTATTTCAATTCTTTTAGCTAATTTTAACGGGGACCACCTAAGGAAGATTTCTGCAAAATTTGGTTCAAATTGGCCCTGTGAATTGGGAGGAGATGTCATTTAAAAAATCGTTCTTTATTTCTATGTCCAGAAACGGGCTAATTTTGACCCTGGGGTTATAATTTATACAATCTTGATAGAGGTCCACTAGATGATGCCACATTCCAAATATCAGAGCTGTAGGTCTTTTGGTTTGGTAGAAAAAGATTTTCAAAGATGTCACTATGTAAGCTTATGCTTATGTAAACCCCCCCCCCCCAGCATGGCCATTTCTTGATAGTCTTTAGCCTAACAACTCAAAATACCAAATGTAAATTTAATCCGACAGCAGGTTCATGACAAGAAGATTATTAAAGATGTACCCTTTTTGGCCCCTTATAGAGCCCCAAGGGGAGATAACTCCATGACGTGTACAAATCTGAAGCGCCTTCCTATAAGGATGCTTCCTGCCAAGCTTGTTTGAAATCCATGCAAGGGTTCTTAAAAAGAAGTAAAAAATGTAAAAAGTTAACGCACTACGCACAACGCACGATGACGGACAAAACACGATTGAAATAGGTCACAATGACCTTCGGTCAGGTGACCTAAAAAATACCAAAATTGATAAAATATTTGCTTTTTTGCTTGAAGACATTAAATCATAAGAAATGAAACGAAAAAACTAATCACACTTATGTATGAATCTGCTTCACATATTCATTCAGTGTGATAAGGTTTTTAGTCAATAAGCCAATCAAATCTTTCTTTTAGATCTGAAGTAAACTTTGAACTTTACATTGGCAGACATTTTTGTAAGTAAGGCAATGTAAACATCATTAATTAAGATATAGTTTCACTTTTAAACTGCCAAATGAACCAACATGCTTAACCTATTCCTAGAAAACAGAATTTTAAACTGGTCAAAATTGGAAGGAGTTGGAGACAACAATTTAAAGTTTATGAAATCTTACTCTTTTTCAACTTTCTTGGTTGAATTTTTTTTCTAATATTGTTTTTCTTGAGGGGCATCAAAAAGCCTCATTGTGTGGGAATGGGTTAACATTAATGTCTGAGTTCAAGGTTAGCTCCTGGTCTAAATGAGTGATTTGATTTGTCTATCCATTTTTGGTTGGCAAACATATCTGTCAATTAAGATTTATCCACAAATCTTCTGTATTCAACATCATGAACTCACTAATCAATTATCATATCACTTTGTGAAGGCTATTTAACATGGGCGCAAAAAGTAGCCATGAAATAAATATTCAACACCATTGGGATTTAAACCAGGGACCCCTCTATCTTGAACAAGAGCCATGTTGGACATGGCCATCCCCCGCCTAAAAAGCTTGAAAGTAAACTGGAGCCAGTTAGAATTAGGCACTGCATTTCTTATCAATGAGTTCCATAATAGCTATTATACTTTCAGATATGCTCAGGACAAATCTAAGTCTATAAAACAACAAAGGGCAATAACTCTCAAATAATGCAAGCAAGAGTTGTGGTTCTTGTGCACAGCACTTCTCCACAACGAGTTCTATCCAGCTATGAAGTTTCAAGTTAATAGCTATTATATTTTTAGAGATATGCCCCAGACAAAATCTTAGTCTTTAAAACAACAAAGGGCAATAACTCCAAAATTATGCAAGCAAGAGTTGTGGTTCTTGTGCATTGCACGTCTCCCCAATGACATCTATCCACCTATGAAGTTTCAAGTCAATAGCTTTTATACTTTCAGAGATATGCTCCAGACAAAATCTTAGTCTTTAAAACAACAATGGGCAATAACTCCAAAATTATGCAAGCAAGAGTTGTGGTTCTTGTGCACTGCACTTCTCCTCAATGAGCGCTATTGACCTATGAAGTTTCAAGTTGATAGCAATTATACTTTCAGAGGTATGCTCTGGACAAGTTTAGTGATGGAAGGACTGAGTTACAGAATGAAGGATGGAGACCATTCCTATATCCCCTTCGCCGAAACGGCCGGGTATAATCAAGTGCTCCTCCACATCACAAGCTATTATGGCAAGTTAGAATAAGCAAGCCTTACACACTTACTGAGTACACTACCATCATCAGGGTGTTTTAAAGGGGAACACTCACAATGGATAGTCTTGTTTACCTGGCTATCAAATTAATAGCAGAGGGATGAAACCAACTTGTCTTAAATTTTGCATGAACATTTTTTCAAGTTTGAAATTCGCAATCAAAATTCATTGTCACGTTTTAAAAGTTACTTTAATCGAAATAAACCAAATCCTAAAAAGTTGTATTCTATAGGTGAAAGAATGCTACAAGTCATCCATACATGAATTAGAAATCATTGCAGCTCTCTTAATCAGCATTTATTTGACAAAAACATTGCCAATTCCCCTCTCTGTAATTGTGGTATGGCCGAAACAAGTGAACACTTTTTTTCTGAATGTACAGACTATGATACTATTAGGAATAGTCTTTTAAACTCTCTTTCAGTGTTCGATATAACCATGCTTCTTTTTGGAAAAGATGACTTGACTTATCGCGACAATGAAAATATTTTTCTTGAAGTCCATATCTTTATCCACTAAAGTAAAAGATTCTCGCAATGATATTATTCTTGTTCCATTCTCCGTTGATCAACACTCTACACATTCTGGCATCAAAGAAAAAGATTTCCTTCTGTGATCCTATGTAAAAGCTGGTGTACAAAGAGCTCAAATACATCCCCCAAAATATCCCATGAATAAACTTTGAAGAGGTCGATATGAAGGTATTCAATATAAAATAAAGAACATTTTCAAATTTTATTTTCATCCATTTTGTTGCCATAGCAAACACAGTTAGGACAGATGGAATGTTTTGTTAAAGTTCCTTCTAGCAAGAAGAAAATGTATAAATAAAATGATGACAATGGACAATTATGGACAATTGCAGCCAGTATTGCGCAATCACAGATGACCATCTTGAGCACTTTGTGCTCAGGTGGGCTCAAATGGAATTGGCCGAATTTCAAAAGGAATGATTCTTTTGGTGCTGCAATCAATCTACAAAAGTTTGAAGAGAATCTGCTGAAAATTGTTATTTTATAGTGTTTTATTTTCATAAATTCCCTTTTCCTGTGTTACTGAACAGAAAGTTGAAACAAACAATCCTTATAACATTACAATCAACATGTGTTGTAATGTGATAACAATGTCACTTGACCCATTATAACATAGTCAAAAATTACATTCCAAAACAATGACTTTATTATAACAGAAACAAATGCATACAAGAGGACCATGACTGTCCTATAATGCTCATCTGATCATTTGAGCTCTATGCTTTATTTTGCAACTTTGCAGAATTATGGAAAAATATCAAAAGGTAATGCAATATGTACCAAGTATTTATAGTAAGTTTGGAAGGTTGAACCAAAATTGCAAACCTCTAGAGTGGCAAGATGGAAATTGTCAAAAAGGTCTCTTTTCCCTTGATTAAAGTCACAATGTCTTTATTATTCAAATCTTCCTCACAACAAAGCAAATATTTTCAACAAGTTTGATGAGCCAAGATTGTGATCTCTAGAGCTATTACAAGATAATTGTCAACTAGAACTGTCGCCTGTAAGGGATGACGAATACCCCCCAATGTTGCCTCTTTTAAATGATGCCAAAACAGTTGATTAATCATAATGAAGATTGCAGGTGCACAAGTTCCCATTGCAAGGAAGATTTCAGTAAAGTTTAAGCAAAATTGGTCTGGAAATGTGGGAGGAGATGAGGACACAAAATTATGTCCATGGACAGACAGACAGACAGATGGATGGACAGACGGACGGACAACCAATTTCAAGTATACCCCCCCCCATAACTTCGTACATGTGAACCACTTTTATTTTTTTAAGCTGTCAACCAGTTCAGGAGTTATGATTTATTCTCTATATTGTATATAAGACAATAAATCAAAGGGGCATAACTCCTGTAACAGTTGATTAATCATAATGAAAATTGCAGGTGCACAAGTTCCAATTGCAAGGAAGATTTTGGTAAAGTTTAAGCAACATTAGTCAGGAAATGTGGGAGGAGATGAGGACACAAAATTATGTCCATGGACGGACAGACGAACAGAAAACCTGATTCCATTATATCCCCCCATAACTTTGTTGTGGAGGATATAATAAGGTCCCTTTTCCTTTGATATTAGTCAGCATGTCACAATACTGAATAGGATTCATCACGGGTTTAGCGAGTTTGAGAAAGATTGAGCCCAAATGTGACCTCTAGAGTAGTAACAAGAAAATTGTGAATATGGCCCCCTTTTCCCCTTGATATAAGTCAGAATGCCATCATATGTGACAGGGTTCTTTCTCATCACTATAAAAACATTTCCAGCAAGTTTGAAAAAGATTGAGTCAAAATCGTGAATCCTAGAGTTATAACAAGAAAATTGTCAATAAAGCCCCTCTTCCCTTGATAAATCGGAATGCCATCATAATCAATAGAGTTCTTCCTTATATATACATTTTCAGCAAGTTTTAGAAAGATTGAGCCAAAATAATGACCTCTAGGGTGATAACAAAGAATTTTTGATGACAGACGACGCAAAAAAGCTTACCATGAGCATATTGCGCCACCTGTATGACATCAGTATATTTGGCTACTACAATGTACATAAGAAACAAATGCATATAAAGTCTTAAAATCACAGCCTATTTGCTATTTCTCTTAACAACTTAATGAAAGGTTTGCCATGAATGGCAGATCACTGACCTCACCCACTGACCTCTGACGTGGTAGTTTGACTTGTTGCTTGTTACAAGCAACTACTTCATTATCCAGAATGTTTTCTACCAAAAAGTTATAAGAATACAAAATTCCATCAACTCAAATTTGATGTCTGAAACATCTTTGAGCTTGGACCAGTCAATAATTTGGTTGTTTGATAATGGGTTAAACTTGAACTAAAACACCATAACTCATCTTCTATCCTGAATATCGTCCTATAATTTGTGATTGTTCATCCTCAGACATAATATTATAATGAGATAACTGCATTGTAAAAGATCCTGTTCCCGATGTAATGGTTCGTAAATCTGTTGAATATCCCATCAACTCTGATAGCGGCACTATTGCGTCAATGGCTCTGTATCCATTTTGTTCATAAAAGTCTTTAACTTCACCTCTCCGTCTTGAAAGGTCAACATTGACTGTAGTGAAATAATCTTCCCCCATGTGTACCTAAAACAATAAACTTTATGTATTTCATACTTTTGATTTTAGTTATAAATAATTAAATGTTTAGTTTGGTCTAGCAAAAACAAGCGTTCTGATTGGTCGAAAAAAAAAAATCATAACTCCATGAACAAAATTTTGAGCACTCAACGATTTTATATGCTTCCGCACAAAATACTCCAATACAAAAAGGTATCAATACTTGTAAAATATTTGCTTTATTCGCTTGATGCTATTAAATTATAAGAGATGAACAGAAATATTTTTTGTTTTCATGGAGGTATGAACCGAAAAACCTAATCACACAATGTATGAATCCACTGCGTATTCATACAGTGTGATTAGGTTTTTTGGTTCATACCTCAATGAAAACAAAAAAAATATTCTCTTCATCTCTTAAATGATACATGAAACATTATGTAAAGTAAGTGGTCAGGGACATAAAAAGAAAAATCATAAGACTTTAGATAAAATTTCAAAAGATTTTAGACTGGTCTGAATTTGAGATTCAGACGACAATTTAAAATTTAGGAATTTTATGATTTTTTCTATTTTTAGGGTAGAAAATATTGGAAAAATGAAGAAATTGCTTGAGGGGCGACAAAAAGCATCATTGCGTGGGAATGGGTTAGGTAAAGATCTGTTAAAAAGTAATACACAGATAAAAAGTAGAAAAAAAAATCAAACCAACCTGTAGTGACATAAACGGCTCTGTTAACTGACCATTAGCCTTCATCAGGGCATTAGTCATACACTCTACAGCTGCAGCTTTAATGAACAAGGGTGTTGACCGTTTGATTATTTGGAATTCAAGGACATCAACCGCTACATTTAACACTGGACATCGATATACTGGTCCTACAGTTATGGAAAAATGTGAGAAGTTCTTTAAAAAAATATCAATAATATCACTAAGACAAGTTTTCTCTCTCTTCACAAATTACCACACAACCCTACATTTTGACCCTAGGAAAAACTAGAATTGTTGGAATGCAGACTTGTACCCCAGTCCCATCAGCATTTTGTTAGAGTTAGAGCATGGAAACAAAACTGTCCACTGATGGATGGGTGGACAGATGAATGAACAGAGAGACAAACAGACATGGTGAAGCCAATACATTTGTATATCCCCCACTATTTCATAGGCAGGTGTATTATAAATGTGAGAAAATAGAAAACGCTTGTTGAAAACAATTTGTCTTTTTCAAACAATTTTTTCCCTATTTGACCTTTATTTTTCATCATCTGAGGATACCTAGATTTTTGCCTGGTACTGTTAATTTAACCATTCCCTCACGACAAAATTTTAGACTGGTCCAAATTAAAAGAAGCTGCAGATGACGATTTCAAGTAGATGAAATTTTAAATTTTCTAGTCTTTTTGGATAGAAAATATTGTGGATAATGAAGAAATTGCTTGTTTTACAAGTTTTTTTATCGTAAGAGGCGTAAAAAGGAGGGATCTTGTGGGAATGGGTTAAACCATTTCTATACATAATTTTACAACCCTCAAGAAAAGAGCCCCGGTTACCATTGTAAAATATAAAGACATCTTTTGTAATGAGAAATTTCATGTCTTCCAAAAATATTTTCTTCCAAAAAATGATAAAACATGTTTAAATTCTATGAACTTAAAATTGCTGTCTGCAACTTCATTCATTTTGGACCAGTCTAAAATTTTAATGTCATGTAATTTGTCAAAGGATCAATAACCATGCCTACAAAAGTTGTTACAATATACTTCAACAAAATATTTGTCTGAGATACAAGCAAAAATAATGTTATCTCGAACATTTTGTCAAGGATAAAATTGTTATTGTACAACTACATATTGTAAGTAAAATTTAAGGTCGAAAAAATGGTTTGGTACATGTGTCATAGTCAACCTATTCCACCCAGCATTCTTACGCATGAAAGGAATAAATTATTGTAAAACATTGTGAGAAAAGTAGAAATTGCTTGTAAAGAGCATTTTCCCCTTTTCTCACCTTGTTTTAGGTTTCTAACAGATTTGACAGTTAATTTCTAATTCATTTGTTCCTTAAAATGCCATGTGTAGCTCCTTTCAAACTAAAATGTTGTGGTTTGGTAATGAGTTTAATATAGCAGTCCTGCACTGAATAAATAATCTGATCGCTAAGGGTAAATTGAGTTTTTAAACCATTGCCATATAATAAAATTTTATACTAGTCGAAATATGAAGAGGTTATAGATAACATTTCATGGTGTTGAGACAAAAGAGATAGCCTGTTACATTTGCACAGTAATTGGTTAGCTGACTGCAGTCATTCATCAGTTAGACAAGACTCCAGCTTTATAATCTAATGAATACATGATCTAAATTACCATAGCAAAGAGCACTTTTTATCCCTTCATTGATTGCCTTTTTATTCATGTACCCGATTTCAATGTCCTCAGCAAATTTTGCAGCTTTAAATGTTTGACTGGATTCATCAGGCTTGACCCGAATCTTCAATTTTACAGCGCTGCTTGTTTTACCAAATGCATTCTCAAACAGCAAATCTTCTATCACTGTGTCTGATATAACCTCCTTGTATGCAATCTGGAATGAAAGTAATAAGAGTAGCATTACAAGCTTAACTGATTACCAAAATTTTAGAGTGGTTCAAAATGAGAGGAGTTGCAGATAACAATTTAAAGTTAGTGGAATTTTAGAAAACATTGCAGAAAATGAAGAAATTGCATGTAACACGCAATTTCTTCATTTATCCCTTTCCTGGTTAATCCCTGTATTTTACGTCCCTGTGATTTTGTACTTAAGAAAACATTTCGGAAAAAGAAGAAATCGCTTGTATCAAGCAATTTCTTCTTTTTCCACAATATTTTCTACCCTACTAAATCATGGTTATTTTTAAAATAAAATCAACTTTAAAGTATCGTCTGCAAAACCTTTAAATTTGTACAGGTCTGAAATTTTGCAAAACCGGAAAGGGTTAACACAATATTTACCTGATTGCATTTCTTGAGCGGCATCAAAAAGCATCATTGTGTGGGAATGGGTTAACACATATACATGTCTGCTGCAGCATTGTCATGATGGAAGAGTACACCAAATGACAATTTTCCATGTCTGTTCTCCTTGTTATTGTTTTTTCACAAAGCTGGAGGTAAGCATAATCCATCTCCAAGCACAGTTGATGTTTGTTACTCACATCAAACACCTCTGTGATAGGCTAAATGACAAGATTCTTGTCAAATAAAGGAATGAAATATGTATTGCTTATGAAAAGACAGGACACACCGTCTGGAAACACACAAGGACTATAGGTGTTCTGGCCTTTTAGCAATAGAGCTAAAAATTTCTGAAAACTGGAATTCCATCTTCCCTACTTCAATAGAAATCAATAGAGCTAAACTCAAAATTAATCTGTAAGTAATTGCAGACACACAACAAATATCAGCTCAATAGCTTCAAGCATTTAGAAAAAAAATAATTGACAAGATTTACTGACAGAGACTGCATTTTTTGTGTCATTTTACCACCAGATTGGTCTTGCCATATCAAACTTTGCACCTGACACTTCATAGATATTGTGTGACATGTGTGACTGGTTATTCTGAAATCCATTTTTAGATTATACTTTGGAAATCTACAGATTGCAGCTGTCAATCAAAGAATCATTTGAACAACCAAATTATTCATTTAGACTGGAAGTGAACTTTGAACTCTGACTTTGGGCAACATTTATGTGAAGCAATATTATTGGTTTGGTGACTTTTATGTCTTAACTCAAGGTTATTCAAGCTGTAGCTACATTATTTTGGTTGCCAACCAACCATGTAGCACATTAATGACTATATATTTTCAAAATAATGCCTTTTAATATCCAATCAAAACTTACTGTAAGAGCTCAGAGGGTGTGGCCAGCAATCTATTTACTATCAAAGACTGGAACATTCTAATGTACACAGATATATGGACAGTGTTAACTCAGTTTGCCAAGTAAGCTAAAAATCCTACCTGTAAAGGTCCTAGATACACCTCTATACCGTGTTCTTTTTCTAATCTGTTCTTTACAATATCAATGTGAAGTTCTCCCATTCCAGAAAGAACCATTTCACCAGTATCAGAGTTTACTTCTACCTGTAATAAACCAGGGCTTGTCCTCGTAAGGGTTGTGTGGTAATGTGTCAACAATTAAAAAAATATCCTTTGACCCTTAGAAAAATATTTAAGAGATGAAGAGAATATTTTTTGTTTTCATGGAGGTATGAACCGAAAAAACTAATCACACTGTATGAATACACGAAGCGGATTCATACATAAGTGTGATTAGTTTTTTCGGTTCATACCTCCATGAAAACAAAAAATATTCCCTTCATTTCTTATAGTTTAATAGCATGGAGCGAACAAAGCAAAACTTTCCACTTTTTGATACTTTTTTGTATGGAACTATTTTGTGCGGAAACATACAAAATCGCTGCGTGCTCAAAATTTTGTTCATGGAGCTATGAATTAAATTTTTCGACCAATCAGAATGCTCGTTTTTGATAGACGAAACTAACGATTAAATTATCCTGATTTGACCTCTAGAAATTTTTCTCAAGGGGATCAAGATGACCAATTTAGAGAAACTAAGTATAATTAGGGAAACATTGTGGTAAAAAATATGTTTGTTAATTTTTCTTTTAAACTACAAGAACGGAAAAAAAAACAGCCTGCAATTGTATTAGTCTTTGTTGCCTGAAGATGTAAAAAGAATCTGAGATCCGCTAGAAGAATCAACAAAGTAAAAAATGGACAGAAGGTATAACTTCTCATTGAAATTAAATATTGCTGGTATCATTTAGATAGAATCAAGCTTAACATTATTGATGTTATAATTTACCATGTCATCATTACTCCTCTGTTAACCCTTTCCAGTTTAATGGTTTTTGAGAACTTAGGATGATTTAATAAGGAGATATTGTGAGAAAAGGAGAAAATGCATGTGTCAAGAAAATTTCTTCTCTTCTAATGATATGTTCCAAGCTTTACAGCACTTTATTTATTTTTTCTGTTTTGCAATTAGACCATTCTCACACAATCCTACTTTTTAAAGCTCACAAAGAAAAAAGTTTAATAAACATTGTGGAAAATGGAGAAATTGCTTTCTTCATCATCAAGAATGTTTTCTACCTAAAAGACAAAGGTTTTAAGGATTTTGCAAAACTAGAAAATGTTGTTTTAAACTACGTTCAACTTTGGCCATTCCAAAAATTGTTATCTGGAAATGGGTTTGCACCTAACTGAAACATATTCTGCGATTTCTTTCCAAATTGTTAACCCATTCCAACTCAACAGAATTTTGGACTTGTCCAAATTGAAAGTTAATGCAGACAACTTCAAGTTGATTATATTTTAAAGATATTGGTCTGCAGGGGAAGAAAACATTTTGGGATAAGAAGAAATTGGTTGTATAAATCAATTTCTTCAATTTCCACCCTATCTTCCAAAGCTCGTTTCATGATGGGCGTAAAAAAACGAGATTGGGTGAGAATGGGCTAAGTCAAGTTTTGGAGCTATGAACCTACATGTAGGCTGGGATCTTCTCTCTGCAGCTTTTCAAGGGCTTGCTCCATTTGTAACTGTTTGGATGTACTTGGAGCTTCAATGGAACAGAAGAAGACAGGTTCAGGTATATCAACTCCAGCTAAAATGGACTGTTCCGTGTCATCCTCATCCATAATCTTGTTATGTCTTTTAAAGGCTGATAAAGCCCGTTTGGCTGATGATGCTGATTCTGTCAGGGTGTCTCCAGTTTTTGTCTGAAATTTAGTTTTAACAACTGTATAAAAAATCAAAAAGCATATCATTAAAATATATGTAATGACATAAAGAATTTTCATCCTAGTCCATTCAAGAGATGAAGAGAATATTTCTTTTTTTGAAGGAGGTATAAACAAATCACACTGTATGAATACACAAAGCAGATTCATACATAAGTGTCATTAGGTTTTCGGTTCATACCTTCATGAAAACAAAAAATATTCTCTTCATTTTTTATAATTTAATAGCATCGCATGAAAAAAGAAAAAACTTCACAAATTGTGATACGTTTTAAATGGAACTATTTTATAAGGAAGCATACAAAATTGTTGCGTGCTCAAAATTTTGTTCATGACAGCAAGAATTTTCTTTTGACCGATCAGATTGCCCGTTTTTGATAGATAGAACTAAAAATTAAATCATAGTCTAGTGGTAAGACCTTGGTATGGGGTCCTAGGTTCCTGTCCTGTCCATAGAATTACAAAAAAGGGGAAATTGCTTGTGACAAGCACTTCCTACTTTTTCAGCATGTTTTACGAATTTTGAACTAATTTTTTCAATTCAATTTTTTTGATATGATGTAAGCAACTTCAACTTTTTGATTAATTCTTAAATTGTTTAATCTTGTAATGACTTCACCCAATCCCACACAAGCCCTCCTTTTTTAGCCCCCCAAGAAAAAGGCCTTGGAAAACATTGTGTAAAATGAAGAAATTGCTTGTATCAAGCAATTTCTTCATTATCCACAATGTTTTCCATCCAAAAAGACAAATAGAATTAGAATTCCAACAACTTGAAATTGTCGTCTGAAGCTTCTTCCAATATGGACCAGTCTAGAACTTTAATGTTCGGGAATGGGTTAAATGATGATACCTTGCAAATCAACTATAGTTGTAAGCCGAAACCCTAGATAGCCATCCAAACCATACAATACTGACAGGGTCTGCATCCTAGAGTATTCAATACTGATCCATGTTTACTTGACAGTTCTCATGTTACATCAGAATTTAATAATATCTGGTGACAATTCTTTTGTAGAGACTAACAGGAAAAATCAGTTTGGTTGACACATTCCCACACAATAACGCTTTTTTACACCCACCAAGAAAATTATTTGGAAAAACACAGTGGAAGATGAAGAATTGCTTGTTTCAAGCAATTTCTTCATTATCTACAATGTTTTCTACCCTGCAAGACAAATTTCTTTAAAATTTCATCAACTATAAATTATTGTCTACAACTTCCTCTTTCAATTTGGACCAGTCTAAAATTCTGTCATACATATGAATGTCATATGAATGAAAGATGAGCTGGCGTGTGACGTTTCCAACATTTTGTACATGATTCGCAATGAGAAGACTAGATCTCCACATATTGCATGTAGAATATTATCTGTTTGTCTGAAAACTAAGCATGTGTCACAGACTCAGATGCCTCTGCAGAAAAGCTTGTCAAATGTCCTTCAGTTGTGACCTTGAACTTGGAAATATCCACCAGAACTTTATGAATGACATTAGTACTCATCAAGGGGAACAACTGAGGCAAGTTATTTTGAAATCCATCTATTAACCCATTCCAATACAATCCATCCTTTTTAGGCCCCTCAAGAAAAAAAGCTTTGGAAAACATTGTGGAAAATGAAGAAATCGCTTGTATCAAGCTCATTATCTACAATGTTTTCTATCCAAAAAGACAAAAAAAATTAAAATTACATCAATTTGAAATTATCATCTGCAGTTTCTTTCAGTTTGGACCAGTCTAAAATCACACCCTATCCCCCCCAAGCACCCCATCCCCAACACATTTCATCCCCCACCCATCAATCCCATCCCCCACCCTTCCCAACACCCACACACCCCAATCCACACACATCCTAACCCCCACACACCCCATCCACCAACACATACACACACATACAAGCCCATAATATAGACAGATAGAGGTAAATCTATATGCCACTCACAATTACATGGCAGGGCCATAAGAAATTGTGACTTTCTATAGAGTGAAAATTGAAGAATCGGATCAGTCTGTGTAGATGATCTGATTCTTTAACCCCTTCCTGTTTTGCAAAATTTTAGACCTGCCTAAATTCAAAGGTTTAGCAGGCAAAAATTGAAAGTGGATTAAATTTGAAAAACAACCATTCAGTAGGGTACAAAATATTATGGAAAGAGAAGAAATTGTTTGTTACAATGTTTTCTCATTTATAGAATCATGTGGACGTAAAAACCAGGGATTGAAAAGGAAAGGGTTAACTGAAGCACTTGTCAAATTGCTGGAAATATCACCCACAGAATCATAGGATAGTTTACAATAACCATCACAAGCAGAGTTCATACCTTTAATAATCCACCTATACATACAATACTGCCTGGACCAGCTTCCTTCAGTATTCGATACTGATCAGCATTCACTTGATAAAGTTCTACCTTCTCATTACAAGTCTGGTTCACATTGTACACCTCTGATTTAGTCCTCATTACTCCACTATACACTCTAGCAAATGTGAGTGGACCACGATGTTTATCATGTGTTATCTTAAAAGCATAAGCACAAAGAGAATTACCATAGTACTGTATAAAATCATGGTGTATATCTTTTGGAGTAGGAAGATAATGTATAACAGCATCCATTAGAGGTTGAATACCAATATTCTTTTTAGCACTTCCACACAGAACCAAGACAGCATCCCTTGATAATGTTAACTTCCTCAATGCCTGTCTGATTTCTTCTACTGAAATTGTTGAGATATCTTCATCATTAAGCACCTGATCAGCAACTACCTCACTGTAATCAGCTAGAATCCCTATCATAGATTCTCTTGCTTTTAATGCACTTTGAAAAACTTCATCTTCAACTATATTTGAAGATTTTATATTGTCAGATTTAAATTTACTACCATCTTTTGAATTGTGTATATCCCAGGTTAACTTTTCCATAGAAACTAAATCAATTAAGCCACTAAAACTATTCTGTTTACCAACAGGAAGATTTATAGGAACAGGTTCAATATTTAATTTGTCTCTAATAGCGTTTAAACACATGATGAAATTTGCTCCTTGTTTATCCATTTTGTTCAGAAAGATTATTCTGGGTACATCAAATTTGTCAGCTTGTCTCCAAACACTTAAAGTCTGGGCCTCAACACCTGCAGAAAAAAAGATGAGCAGTGAAAAGCTATTATTAGTACCTCTGCCAAGCCCAATATATACTGCTTTGGGGTAGAAATTGATCACTATGTCCCTCAAAATCCCTTATTTGCAATTAACTTGGATTTGGACTTGTCTAAAATATTGTTGTCTGGTAATTGGTTAAGGTATACTGCATATCCAATGCTGCTGGCAGAAGTTTTGCCCATTCCCAAATAAAGACACTCTTTTACGCCCCTCAAGAACTAGAGGCGCTTGAGTGCCTGTTCTGCTCCACAGGCCTCACAAGCAAATGGTGTTTTCAGGAATTCAATACAGAGAAAAAGACTATCAATTTCAACCTAGGGGCCCAGCCTGCCAAAATTCAATATTTGATATTAGAGGTATAGGCATGCTCTCAAATGGTCTAGGGGCCCAGCCAAAAATCTAGGGGCCATGGGCCCCTGCTAGTCTTTTTCCCTGCGATATAAACCAAATTATATTCACAATGTGTGGCAAATAAATCTTGTCAATGAAATCTTCACTTTTCATTGTTCTACAAAAAGTCAATTCATTTACTAAGTCAGATGAAAAAGGTATTAACAATTTTACATGTGTACCATGTATATTGACATAAGCCATGACCATAAAAGCTATGTTTCAACCATTCAAAATTAATTCGTGGAATCTGAAAAAGTCACCTTAGGATCATTCCTGTGAAATTTGGTTGAAATCCATCAACTGGTTTCTGAGAAGATTTTCGAAGCATTCACTTATATATAGAAAATACTGCCCATTAAAGCCACATGTTTTTCATCCCATCAACATTCTTTGAGAGAAACTGACAAAGAATCATTAAGGAATCATTCCTGTAAAATTTTGTTGAAATCTATTACCTGGTTTCTGTGAAGGTTTTCAAAGTTTTCACCATATATGGAAATTAGCTCTGCCCATTTAAGCCATGTTTATCATCCAAACAAATTTCTTTGAAGGAATCTGATAAAGTGTCACTGAATGATCATTCCTGTAAAATTCGGTTGAACATAATCTGATTTGAAATGTGGTATGCAACTTTTTTTCAATTTGGACCAGTCTGGAAATTTTGTCTTCTGTTAATGGGCTTAATAAAAGAGTAATAATAATAATGTTTTCTTATTTTCTGCTTCAAATTAAACTCTGATCATTTTTGTAAGTTCAGACCACGTAATACTCTCTTTTCAAATTATTGATTTTCATAACTTTTGAAAAATAGAGATTATAATACCATCTACAAAATATTTCAGAAACTGTTTCCTATTTTCTCAAACCTGAAGAAAAGAGACAAAATATTTGTTCACAGGAATAAGATCTCTTAACCCATTCCAACACAGCAAAATTTTAGACCGGTCCAAATTAAAAGAAGCTGTAGACGACAATTTCAAGTTGATGGAATTTTGAATGTTTCGTCTTTTTGGATAGAAAACATTGTGGATAATGAAGAAATTGCTTGATACAAGCAATTTCTTCATTTTCCACAATGTTTTCGAAAGCTTTTTTCTCGAGGGGCGTAAAAAGGAGGGATTGAGTTGGAATGGGTTAAATAAAGACTAAAAGAAAGGATGAAAAATACTTCAATATCAACTGCATACTAAATAAAAGAAAATATGCAGCTTCTAGGTTGTAGCTCTGTTTTTATTTTCCTATAGAAATAAGGAATATACGCAAAAAATTCCTATTTAAGGTGATCCACTTCTCCTGAAAGTCTCACCACTTCTCCCTATTTTGAAAAACTTCTCCCGTTTCTCAGACTAGGGAGAAGTCACTTCTCCACTTCTCCCCAAATTTTGAGAGTCTGCAGAGCCCTGTACCTGATCATTATAGCTCTGGGATTGCTGATAATTTGTAACATGAGGCTTTGTCTTAAAATATGGTTTTAGAATGTCATTTATCCTTTTTAGAGTTTTGATTCACTGAATCATTTGAAACTAACCTGCAGATGCATCTAAAACAGCTATTGCACCATCTAGCACCCTCAGGGATCTTTCTACCTCCACTGTAAAGTCTATATGACCTAAATATAGATTAACCCATTACAACACCACATGATTTTAAACTGGTCTAGATCAACTTTTCCTGATTCTTGAAATTTTAAAGACTGCTCCAAATTCAAAGAAGTTGCAGAAAATAAAAAATGGAAGTAATTTGAAATGAAACCATCCTTTGTGGTAGAAATATTGTTGAAAAGGGGGAAATTGCTTATTACAATGTTACAATGTTTTTTTTTTTTTCAAGTATAAAAGGGTTAAAAGAAAATGCAAACAATAACTCAAAGTGTATCTGAATTTACAAATAAGTGCTGATTTTGGGAAACAAGAGATTCATGGACAAGTGTATATTGCCCTGAAAGTGGTTGTCAGTGAAATATGTATTTTTTTCCAATATTTATTGCTTAATTATTAAGGCGTCATTTGGAAAGGTGAACAAACATTTTAACACACACAAACTAAAAAAGAACCCAGTGATTTTACAGGCAATTTCTTCTTTCCTCACAATATTTTCCAATTCTGTAATTCTTTAATCTGTAAAAGTATGAAAGTGGTAACAGGTTAAATGCAAGATTCATTTAGATTAATAGGCTTTGTATCAACTCAAAACAGGCAATCATGGTTTTGGTTTATCTTTAGAATTAACTTTATTGGCAGATAGATTAAAGATTGATAGATAGCTTAACTTGTTAACAGTTCTCAGCTTGATGAGCAAAAAATATGACTGCTAGAGTGTTTATAATTTTTTCTAAGAATTGTTTTCAGGACATACTGCAGTTCTTGATTGCAAGTGAATCGATTTCATACTTTATGAAGAAAACCATTCTTACCTATTTTCAGGTTGAGTGCAAATTGTGGAATTCAGAGTGTCTACAAGATTTTCCTTACTAGAGGCGCTTGAGCGTCTGATTCGCTCCATCGGCCTGAATTTACCTATCATTCCTGAAAAATTTGGTTGAAAACCATCCTGCAGATTGTAGCTTTTCACTGTTTAACATATAAGGGAATAAACCAAATCCATTGAAGCAATGTTAAAAGCCAATGAATTCCTTTTTAGCAATCTAATAAGGGGTCATCAAAGGGTCACTCTGGTGAAATTTTGTTGAAATCCATCAAATGGTTTCTTAGAAGAAGATTTTCAAAGATTTCACCATATATGGAAATGATTCCCCGCCCATAAAGCCATGTTTTCTGTCCTATTAAAATTCTTTGAAGGAATTTGATAAAAGGTCACCAAAGGATCAATCCAGTGAAATTTGATTGAAATCCGTCCATTGGTATCTGAGATGAAGATTTTCAAAGTTTTGACCATAGATGGAAAAAGCTCCGCCCATTTAAGCCATTTTTTTCATCCAATAAAAATTCTTTGAAGGAATTTGAAAAAAGGTCACCCAATGAGCATTTCTGTAAAATTTGGTTGAAATCCATCAATTGGTTTCTTAGAAGATTTTTAAAGCTTTCACCATATATGGAAATAAGCCCCACCCATTAAAGCCATGTTTTTTATCTGATTAAAATTCTTCAAATGGAATATGATAAAGGGTCAGTAAAATTTGGTTGAAATGCATCAATTGCTTTTAGAGAATAAGATTTTAAAGCTTTCACAATATATGGATATTAGCCTCACCCATTAGTGTAATGTTTATCATCCGATCAAAATTCTTAGAAGGAATCTGATAAAGGGTCACCCAAGGATCATTCCTGTAAAAGTTGGTTGAAATCTATCAATTGGTTTCTGAGAAGAAGATTTTTTAAAGCTTTCACCATATATGGAAATTAGCCCAACCCATAAAAGCCATGTTTTTCATCCGATCAAAATTCTTTGAAGGAATATGATAAAGGGTCATCCAAGGATCATTTCTGTAAAATTTGGTTAAAACCTATCAATTGGTTTCTGAGAAGAAGATTTTTAAAGCTTTCACCATATATGGAAATTAGCCCCGCCGATTAGAGCAATGTTTTTCATCCGATCAAAATTCTTTGAAGGATTCTGATAAAGGGTCACCCAAGGATCATTTCTGTGAAATTTGGTTGAATTTTGTTTAGTACTTTCTGAGGCGAAGATTTTTTAAAGTAAAAGCTTACGTATGGACAGACGGACGCACACACAAAGGACACAACGCCATGCCAATAGCTGGATGGCTTACAGCCAGTGGAGCTAAAAACTGACCTTCACTTGATTTTGTACTTGCCCTATATCTATTCAAAGCAAACATACAGATCAATTTTCAGGTTGACTGAGCAAAAAGTGTGGCTTCCATAGTGTCTACAAGGTTTGTGCAAGAATCAACCTTGTGACCTACTTTTGGACCCCAAATGACCCAATATCACTTATCCAAGATTTCATCAAGACATACTTTCTGACTGCTTTTACAGATTGATTGAGCAAAAAGTGTGGTCTCCAGGGTGTCTTCAAGGTTTTTCTATGAGTTGAATGTGTAAACTAGTGTTTGACCCTTAGTAATCCCGTTTTGAACTTGTATAAGATTTCACCATGAAAAACATTATGACCCATTTGCAGGTTGAGCAAAAACTGTAGGCTCTTGAGTGTTTATAAGGTAAATGTTAACAACGGACAAAGGACCATGGACATTGGACATCATTCCACCACAAAAGCTAATGTTGTGCTCAGATGATCTAATAAGCCTTGCAATTTGCTTAACATGGAAGTTTTAGTAATATGATAACTCATTCCAACACAGTGACGCTTTGACGCCCCTCAAGATAAACAATTAGGGAAACATTGTGTAAAATGAAGAAACTGCTTGTAACTGCTTGTAACAAGCAATTCCTTCAATTTACTCAATGCTTTCTACATAAAAAGTACATATAAAGATTTCAATTGATTTAAAATTGTCGTCTGCAACTCCTTTCAATTTGGACCTGTCTAAAATTTTGTCCTCCGGTAACGGGTTAAGTCCACAGTATAAGTTCGAGTAAAGGTTTGAGGAAAAGCATTTAAAAGTTTACATTGACATAATATGACCCTGACAAACCATCAATAATGACTATGAGCATGGTAACTTAAGTGGTATGCAAGGTATAAGAAATTGGTATTTTCATAGGTTAAGTTTTAAGTAGAACGAAAGACAGACAGATGTTCACTGGTAAACCAATAAGCCCGATCTATCAAAAAAAAAAAGAAGAGGGGTGTCACATTTCACCTGGTGTATCTATGAGGTTAATTTTATGTTTTAGCCAGAAATAAGTAACAGCAGCTGACTGTATGGTGATCCCTCTCTCACGCTCTTGTTCTAAGAAATCAGTGACAGTGTCCCCACGATCTACATCACCTAAAATTAGAAAAGAAAGAATGAAAAATATTTCAGCTGTTGTAAACCTTTGAAGGAATATTAATCCATTACTACACTACAAAATTTAGACTGGTCCAAATGAAAAAACTTAAAATAATGAACTATTTTTCTTTTCTCTGGTTTTGTCATACATGGAATTAAATGCAATTTCTCCACAGTGTTTTAAAAAAAATGTCTTTAGGATCATAAAAAAGAAGGGTTCTGTGGGAATGCATTAAAGAACAAGACACTTGCATTGCTTCTCATCTGATTAACTGTTCCCATTCTATAGATTCCCTTTTTCATAGCTCTATTGAAAAGGCAAGTTTTTTTTCATTGTTCCCAGTTTCTAACCCTAGATTAAAAAATATATCATATGTCATGTGAAACAACCATTCCCAAACATTCCCTCCTTTTTATGCCCCTAAAGAAAAAAGCTTTGGTAAACATTGTGCAAAATGAAGAAATTGCTTGTATCAAGCAATTTCTTTATTACACACAATGTTTTCTATCCAAAAAGACAAAAAGATAAATAAACAAATCAATAAAATTAAATCAAATTGGAATCTGCAATTTCATTCAATTTGGACCAATCCAAATTTATGTTGTACGGGAATGGGTTACGTTGGACAAATCTGAAAAACTGTATAGTGTTAATGGGTCAAAGGAGAATGATATACAAAGCTAATCATATCCTTCTTCAGCCTAGACTGTACAAGGGAATTAAAAGATGCAGGACAGAGACTAGTCAAACAGTCAAGTAGTATTAGTTACTTTCCTGGACCAATGATAAGCTTTACAAATAAGGCTTGGGGTCTTATTACACTATTTCTAACTGATAAAAATTTCTTCAAAATGTATTATTAAAGGTAATCCAAGGAATATATTCATGTAAAATCTGGTGGATACTTTCTTATGTAAATATCTTCAACGATTAGATAATATACCATATAATATGGAAATATGCCACACCGATAAAAGCTGTGTTTCATCTGATCAAAGGTTTATCAGGAATCTGACAAAGGTTCACCAATGGAAATTTGGTAATAATTCAGCCAGTATTTTCTGAGAAAAAAAAGTAAGCCATGAATGGAAATTCGGTTTGGTTCGTTGATAAAATTATTATCTAAATATTTACTACCTAAATGCGTCGAAAAGCCAGAAAAATACAAGATTCTTTCTGTAGTTGTCGTTTTGCCAGCGTCGATGTGAGCCATTATTCCGATGTTTCGAGTGAGATTTACGTCTACTGTCGGTCCACTGGTCTGATTAAGGCCATCGATCTTGGCTTCGTATGAAGATGAAGTTCGCATGAATACATTATGCAGTTGTCGCTGTTTCTTTAAAAGAGACCAGGTTAAGGGCCTAGAAACCATTTTTACAAGTTCCATGTTCGAGACGCGAATTCCAATGTCCTATTTATTTTATTTGTATGCGTTGTAAGCGACATGTTTATTTTGCGGATGCCAACCCTTGACTTTTCAAAAAAATTGTTAAATAATCACAAAACGCTTCAAAATAGTATCGATCGTCCATCTACATGCAAAAAATCCGTATCACGAGGTGAACCATCAGTTTTGACAAAAAAGAGAAAAAAAGTGACTTTAAGAAATAGGAGCGTTGGGTTAGAACTATTAACCGGTCGAAGGTTTAACCCTTTCCTGTGCAAATACGGGATCTAGCTTCGCCGTGATTTTATACTCGAGAAAACATTATGGAGAAAGAAGAAATTGCTTACAGCAAACGCTTTCTCATTTTCCACAATGTTTAGGCTACTACAACATAGGATGATTTCGTTTCAAATACGCACATAATTTCAAGTCGTCTGCAACTTAATTCTTTCAATTTGGGCCACGGTATAAATTAAATTAAAAAAAAAAAAAAAAAAAAACGGAATGGCTTAAGCAGCTAAAATGTCGGTTGAATCGAAGCAACCTAGATTAGCTTTATGTCGGCGAACTGGGTTCCCTTTCTGGTAGCGGACCGTTACCGCCGTCGACTTTAACTTTCTATTGTTAAAGTCGACAGTGGCACTAGTCTACCTTTCTGGTTTCTCTAATCTGCGTTAAAGAAATTTAATCAACTTGAGATTGCGAGGAACTTCAATGCCCGTCGTTTATGATTGCTCGGCTAGCGGGTATTGCGGGAAAATAAATATTAACTCTTTTCTGTCTTACGTAATTTTAGGCTTGTCCAAAAAAGAGATCGCAGATGACAATTTAAAGTGAATTTTTATTGAAACTCTACTATCCTATAGGGTAGAAAATATTGTTTGAAAACTTAACGGAAGAAATTGATTGTAACAACCAATTAAGTTCTTCTTTTCACACAATGTTTTTCAAGTATATATTCATGTGGACGTAAATCAGGGACTGTACGAGAAAGAGTTGTTAATCCTTTTGTATATTAACCCATTCCCAAACAGTGACACTTTTGGATGCCCCTTATGAAAAACAATTGGGGGAAACATTGTGTAAAATGAAAAAAATGCTTGTATCAAGCGATTTCTTCATTTAACACAGTGTTTTCTACCCAGAAAGTTGAAAAAATAAAGAATTTCATATACTTAAAATTGCATCTGCACCTCCTTTCGATTTGGACCAGTCTAAGATCATAGTTTTGCAGTCTGGTAATGGGTTTATCATAAAGTAGTTCCACAAGATTTTACCCCAAACTAGTAAAAAAATGCAAAGTATGATTCCGCCTCCAGTATTCATACAGAGTGACCAAGTTTATAGGCTCTTTATCTCACTGAAAACAAAAAATCTTATCTGACTCGGTTTATAACAGAAAATCATAGGAAAGACACGTTTTCCACATTGTTTTCTATCCCATTCGATCCCTTGTTAAAGAGGCTGATCCCGAATGCCAACCAAGAATAAGTCGGCCAATCAAATAATTCATTTAGCCAGGTTTGTGGACCATTAAGTCCGAAATTGGTCTACATTTTTGTGAAGCGCGTTTGTTCGTACGCTTGAATAAACTTTAGATTGCCAACCAAACGCTTCAATTTATGCTACATGTTACCGGACACAAATTTAACTAAACAATGTCATTTAACCCTTGTCATGCTGAACCCGGTATATTCCGGTTTTGGCAGGAGGTGAAGACCAAGATCACCCTGCACATAAGTGCAGTCTGATCTTGGTCTACACCTCCTGCTTGTACTTTTCATGGCAGATTTATTTATGAAATTGATTTCTTAAAGAAATAATGATTTTTGAACAATTTCTATCGGTACTTTCAGTCCTTTGATTTTTCAGCGATTCAGGAGGTAATTTATACAGCATGACAAGGGTTAATATCAAGGTCGAATTTCTTGTAGGAGTCCAGTGGGCGTGGCATGTGACCCGTCGATTGTATCCACTTTGATTTGTCTTCAATTTTGACTAGTCTTGTAGAAACTGTAGTATATAATGATGGAGAGCGCATTTCACTTTCGGTCTAAATGAAAATGATTTGACTCCTTTCCTGTTTTTCAAAATTTTAGACCTGTCCATTTGAAAGAAATTTCAGACGACACCTAAAAATGAGTGTAATTTGAAAAGTAACCAACCTACAGCATGGAAAATATTGTGGGAAAAGAAAAAAATGCTTGTCACAAGCATTTTCTTCTTTTCCCACAATGTTTTCTCAAATATAGAATCACGGGGACGTAAAGACCAGGGATTGAACAGGAAAGAGTTAAACTGTGAAATCTCAATTAATACCCGAGGTCGGAAACTATTGCCTATTGCTTTCTTTCAGAAAAAAAAAAAAAAAAAACGCAAAAAAGTCCCAAAACCCGCGCGTTTGAGGTTCTTTTTTGTCTGACAAGTCAGATATAAGTCTCTAACCCCCAAAACCTGCGTGTATGAAAAGTCATCCCAATTAGAACGTCCTCCCTCGAGGCTTAGCACGAGATAATTTTGACAAGAATAGAAAACGACAGTTGTACTGACTAGAAAAGGGTTAACCCTATCTCCAAGTCCCTAATTTAGCCCCCCTTTCTCACCCAATTCTTGAAATGTTTCTAAGTAAGCCCCCTCCCAAATTTGGAATAATCTCCCAACGGGGAGGAACACACACACACGAATGGAATGTTACCAATTACAGCAATATCAAGCATTTTAAAAATATTGCAATCAGAGAAAACAGGAATTTGAATAGCTGGGAACCAGTGATAGCTCATTGAAACAATTGTGTACCTACTCTTTATTATGAAGAATTCCGTCAGTTTTTATCTATATACAATATACACGGCTCAAGGTGACAGATTGCTGGCCCCGCACTTTGAGCCCATTGACCTCCGATTGCAAGTAACACTGAGATACGAAACTGCGTTATTTTACAAAATTGATGACCAGTGACATATAACAAAAAAACTTGTTGTTTGGTGACCTAAACGTAGTAACTACAGCTTGAATGAATGTCGACCAATGTCGGAGTTCACAATTTACTTCCGGTTTAAATGTATGATTCGGTTGGTCGATTGATAATTTGATTGGAAGGCGCGATTCGTTAATAATGTTATCTCACCATGAGTTAAAGACTGTTAACAAACCAATCCCTTTAATGGAACATATCTTCTTTCGTTTTTTGTCTCTAATCTCTGTTTGGGTCGAAGTGTCACGTGATTACCATTTATAGTATAAAAACTGGCCCAAAGCGACATATTATCAGATACATTAGTTACAACCACAGTATGGGTACCCTGACTTTGTTTATTATCACAATGCTAGCGTATACTGGCGCAAACAGCACTGACACCGACGGGAAAACCATAACCAATCAAACAGCCGGATCTATTGATACCTATGACACCGACAGACCTAGCAATGCTACCGGCACTGTGGAGACCAATGACAAGAGCGAAATTATTAAAGACAGAGTCGATACCCACAAACCAAGCGACAATGGCAAACCCCGTAAAACAATTGGCATAGAAGAAAGCAGCAACACTGTTGACACAGACGATGTCGAAGGTAATAAAGATACAGATCAACACGTGTACAGTGATAGATTCATAATGAAAACGAATTTATCCCAGACGGAGGTGGAACTTATCGCTGCCAGAAATGGATTTGAACTCAAGAAAAAAGTATGTATTCAAATCTTTTATTAATGCTATGCATTCAACTGACTGATCGCGGCCATGCCCATTGACCTCCACAGGAATTTCCACTTCGATATTAAATGGCGAAAATTTGTAAAATAAATGCCAGTAACATGTACCAAAATAATGAAATAGTTGGTTGGCGACCTAAACGTCGTTGAATAAGCCGTTTAGGTCGCCAAACCAGCAAAGGTGCTTCCAAAAGATGTCGGCCAGTGTTGGAAGTCAAAGTTCACCTACGGTATAAATGAATAAAAAACAATAGGTCCGTTTTTGGTATATTTGTATTTTTTTGTTTTGTTTTTGTTTTGATTGACAGCTGCGACCTGTGAATTATGTATGAAGCAACATTTTAGACTGGTCCAAATTGAAAGGAGTTGCAGAAAATAATTCAAAGGTTATGAATTTGTTTGTTAAGCGGGTAGAAAATATTGTGTAAAATTAAGAAATTTTTACAAGCAACTTCTTCATTTTACACAATGTTTTCTCATTTATTTCTTGAGAGGCGTTAAAAATGCGTCATTGTGTGTGAATGGGTTAATTTCAAAGATTGTGAAATAAATGGATATTGTTTTAGGATGGTTGATGTCTTTTCTGTCTTTATGAATGAACTAAATATGGATATACTCGACCAACTCACTTTGTTTCCATATCTCGATCTGAGATTAGAGTAAGCGGGGCAGCATAGAAAGATGTATACAATACCCAGGGTAGCACAGATATTTACAAATTCGGCCATTTCTTAGAATACCAACGTATCTGTCTATTTCTAGTGCGAGGTTGTTAGAAATAAAACAAAATCCAGACATTTCTTGTCGTTTTTTGTTATTCTTAAGGGCGTATCCAAAAATTCAAATTTATAACCTAAATCATACAGTTTACAATAATCCAGCTTATGTTGGTTTGATATTTTGTCATTTTATGTTTGTATATACCGATCTTTGATTCGTTTTTTTTTCCCATAGGTTCATAGTTAGTTTGTGGGTTTAAGTTAGAGTATATATTTTTAAAACCAAACTTTTCTATAATGTTTAAAAAACGACAACACCATAGTTTGGTTCGACTCCAATAAAACCAGTTCAATAAAATCGTAAAGAGCTAAAAGTGTAGACCCTGGTCAGCCTGCAAAGACAATGCAGATAGACTTTTTGTGCCACACAGGAGGTTCCTATTTGCCTGACAAGTCGGATATAAGTAGGCGTTTCTATCCGATGACTTCTTTTTATTCTTTTAGAAAGATAAGGACAATTATAAACCAATATAAATGATAAGTCGTGGAGATTTATCAAAGAATCAATCGATCAATCGTTTCATTCATTAAGACCGGAAGTTTACCTTGACTCCCGAAATTTGCTGACATTTATGTGAAACATTTTTGTTGGTTTTGCAACTTAAACGGTGTAACTACAGATTAAGCAAGCTGTAGTAATGAAATTTAGGTCGCCAACCAACAATTTGATTTTTTGTTGTTGTTGTTACATGCTACTGACCATGAACATTGCAAAATGACGTCATTTGATATCAAATTGGAACTTTCTGTTGGGGTCAGTGGGCGTCAATTACATATCTTAAAAAAATATTAGAAAAAACAAACTTCATAACCTATAAAACCAATGATCAAATAACAGTTGTAAAATCTGATATACTTTTTAATGGTCTTTTCATTATTTCGTTGAGAAGTAATGTACACTTTTTTTAAAATGGAAAAGAAACTAACTCTTGTCATGCTGAACCCTGTACATTCCTGCATTGGCCCGGAGGCACAGACAAACACCAGCCTGAGCATATGATAATCTGGTTTTAGTCTACACCACCTGTTTGTTCTTTTTAAGCCAGAAATGTTCATGAAGTCGATTCTTGAATTAATTATTGACCCTAAAAACAGGATCTGCAGTTCTATCAATCCTTTGATTTTTATGCCATTTTGAAAGGAATTTCATTCAGCATGTCAAGTATTAAGAAACTGAATGGATGAGAGCAAGTTTACTTCGTGTTAGCATCGGTATAATGATTATTACTTTTCATTGTGATTAATACTTTGAAAGGTACTAGACGAGTTTTACGTGTTGAAAAGAAAGACGACAGTGCCAAGGATGTCAAAAAAGCCAATTACTTTGCCTGCGAATACCACCCTAAAGAAACACCCCATGGTAGGTCATTTAAAATTATGTCTTCAGACTTCGAAATTTCAAGTCATACACATCAATTCTAAGTTGGTGGAATTTTAAAATCTTTGTCTCTAATGTTATAAAAAAATGTGGGTAATGAAGAAATTGATTGTTATAAGTAATTTATTCATTTCCAACATAGTTTTCTCAAGCTTGTTTTTTTTTTTTTTTGGGGGGGGGGGGGGGTAAAACATCATTTTGTTGGAATGGCTTAATCGACAACCTTGACTTTGGTACCTAACCCTTTCCTGTTTTTTTGAAATTTTAGACTGGTCCAAATTGAAAGGTTTTTGTTTTTCAGACAACAATTCCAAGTCCAATTCATATGATGTGTAATCATTCAATAGGGTAAAAAATATTGTGGTAAAAGAAGAAATTGCTTGTTACTAGCAATTTCTTCTTTTTCCACAATGTTTTGTCAATCATCTAATCACAGGGGCCGCCGTCATAGCGCAGCTGGTAGCGCGCCGGACTGTCAATCTAGAGGTCCCGCGTTCGATCCCCGACGGCTGCACTCATCCTTTCCGAATATTCGGATCGATAATGGGTCGATAATCATAGACCTATGTGGGATAGCAGCTGGAGGCTAGGAAAGGATGTTATGGCGGTACTGGTTTGAGAAATACCAGGAATCCATTGTAAGGTGCTCCAGCCGCCGCGATATAACTGAAAGATTGTTGAAAGCGGCGTAAAACCCCATTCAAACAAAAAATCAAGGGATTAAACAGGAAAGGGTTAAAGGTTTCACTGCAAGAAATTAATCTATTAATGTATAATGATATTAACGTAAAAGCCATTAGCATGCCATGGCCAAAGTTAAAGTTAGTTTTATATCTGAAAAACGTGATCCTGACCTTGACAGATGATCTTGGTGAAAACATAAAGAATCCACCACCAGGCATAGAAATGTAAAATATGAAAGCCCTAACACTTTTAATTCATTTTGTATATTGCATTTACCCTTTTCACCTCTGTGACGCTTTTGAACGCATCACAATATGAAAGCTTTGGGAAACATTTTGGGAAAATGAAGAAATTGCTTGAAATCTTTTTTTTCCACAATGTTTTCTGTCCCAAACGACAAAAATTATCGTCTGCAACTTCTTTCAATTTGGACCAGTCTAAAATTTTGTCGTCTGGAAAAGGGTTAAAAATGAGCCAGGCATTGTACCTGGCTAAATGAAGTTACTATATGACGTAAGAAGATACCAGTGTTTTAATGGTGTCACAATTGTCTGACTTTTGCTTCGTCCGTTAAGAACCCCCACCCCAAAAAAATAACAACAACAACAACAAAAAAAAAAAAAAAAAAAAAAAAAAAAAACACCACAAACAAACAAACAAAACAAGATAAAAAGAAAACATAACAACATTTCCAAGTAACTGCTTCATTATACACAAACTTTTCTACATTAAATAGATATCTTAGAAATTTAATGAACATAAAGTTGGCGCCTGCAACTTCTTTAAATCTGTACCAATCTAAAATTTTGTCGCATAGTAATGGGTCAATGTACAAAAATCGCTAGTAGCTTGGTCATATTTTGAGATATTGACTTTTTAGTAAAGCATCAGCTTTGATAGCTTAAGTTATTTTAGGTCTTCTCAGATTTCAATGGGTGCAAACTGTCACTGGAGGCTCAACCACTTAATCCATTGAAAGTCTCCGCCAAAAAGTGGTTCTTGTGTATTTAAGTAATATTACAAACTCTGCCTGCAAAGTCATCTCCGAGGTAATTTTAACTAACTTGAGCTTATTGTGTTCAAAAATGGCTGGCCAAGAATTAAGGTTATTCAAATTGTAGAGATCTCCCCAAAAGCATGCAATACAACCCATTCCCACTCAATCCCGCTTTTAAAGATCTCAAGTTATGGATTTGGAAAACGTTGTGGGCAATAAAGAAATTGCTTGAAGCAAGCAACTTACTCATTGTCCACAATATTTTCTAGCCTACAAAAGACAAAGGAGATTACTTAACAAACCCGTGCTTTGCTAGCTTACTGTACTCTCAGTGCTTTGATTTTTCATCATTCGGAAAATAATTTATTCGTTTATTCTGAAATTTAAAAAAATTAAGCAAATCATTTTTCTTTCATGGAAGCATGTTTTTATTGAAAAAGTGTCATATTCTTATACAATCAAAGTTTTGAAAGTACTGTAAGCTAGCAAAGCATGGTTTTGTTAAGTAATCTACTTTATCAAAGGTTCTCATGATAAATCAACGAGGTTACATTACAACATTACAAAATCTTGACGGGTTAAATTGCAAGCAATTTATTCAGGATCCACATTTTTCCCGGAGTTTTTATTCTTGAGATGCTTAAAATCCGGGATTGAGTGCGAAATGGTCAAATGGCATGCTTTCGATGGAGTCCTTTACAATTTGAATAAACTTGATTCATGTGGCCATACCAGGCAGTGCGTATAGTGAGGACTGTGATCAGATTCATTCTGAACACAAAAAAACTCAAGTGAGCTAAAATATCTAGAAGATGAACCTTCAGGTAGTTTGCAATATTCCTGAAATACATAAGAGCTACTTTTTATTGCGTAGTCATTCAATGGGTTTAGTGGTGAAGCCTCCAGTGGTAGTTTGCACTCATTGAAATCTGAGAAGACCTCAAGATTTTGTCTGTTAACTTAAGCTATCAAAGCTGACGCTTTGCTAGCTAACAAGGAAGAAAGAAAAAGAACCATAATCTGCAAAAACTAACGATAGTTGATACCAGGGCTCGTGTTTGAAGCGTAAACTAGGGTTTTGACCCTCAAAAATCTAAAAACATCCTCTTTTGACGCTTATTCCTGTAATAATTTTTAAGGGTCAAACCCGGGTTTTATTCCACAATTTTTAAATGATGTATCTTATATACAATTGAAAATTGTACAAATATATTTTTTGATTCACATCTTTACGAGAAAAGGCCTGTCGGCACTTAGACCCTAAAACTTATAGCCAATATTCGCTTGCAGTTTTGACCCCTTTAAAATCAGTTTTGACTCCTAGAATTTCATGGTCAAGGATTCAGCAGCTCCTCAATTTCAAATGCAAACTTTACATTTACATTGTCCAGATGGTCCCTATAAGTAGAGGATAATCAAGCGGTTATTCCAGATATGAAAAAATATTTCACGAGGATGCCTTGGTAGGCGTTGAAAAATCGAGTTCGCAGCACGAGTTTTTTTAACGCCTAACAGCGCATCAGAGGTAAATATTTTTTCATATCTGAAATAACCAGTTGATTATTCTATTTATTATATACCATATTATTTTATCTCATTTTATTTCTTTTTTTATTAAAATATCGAAACCACTTTCTTTGATAGACTCTTTATAATTTCACTGGGTTGGAAAAAAGTAGCTCCTAAATTACGGCAGAAAGTGAAACTGAAAAGTGATATCGTCACTCCAGTGATGTTATCAAAATTTATTACACTGAGAAATCCCAAGATTTCACAGCGAAGTATATAATAATGTATGTTACTTATTATGTATGTATATGTATTTTGACGAAGAAGTAACATATTTCCCTATCATTCATTCTGTTTTATTCCAATTAGAACATATAAATCTAATGAATTCAAATAGTCGATTGAAAATGAAGATAAAAGTTATGGTTACAGCAAACAATTATAAGAATTTCAACTACTAGGAAGTTAAGATTCGTTTTTTATTGGTGCACGCTACAACGATTAATCATTGGACAGTTTATCACGCGATAAATTTCGTTTATTCATCTAATGTCACACACGAGAGTGCAATACTCAAAGTACCCATTCCCTTATCATTAATTAATGAGCCCTTATAGAGGCTCCTACTTTTTGAAAACTAAAACAGTGATATTCAAATACATTTGTGGTCCATCAAGGGTAAAAGTACTGATCGGTATTTTACTCATATTTGATAACTGCAAGTTTTATGATAATTCTTCCCTAGTAACTTTTCCCAAACCAATGGAAATATTTTTTTCTTTTACTCTACATAAAGTAGACCAAAGATTGATATATTGAACTGACGCCATTAAATACTTGAAACAGATTTACAATTGTGACATATCAAAAAACACTTTCATAATTTTTTCGAGGAATTGTATCTTAATGAAGTCTTCCTTATATTTATGCTTATCAATAAGAAATTCGTGCAGAATTAACAAATTTCAAAGCGTTCTGGGAGTACTTTGAGTAGTGAATATAACATAGAAATAAAGCACCATCCATATATCATAAGGCGTTTCTCCCTTCATCGAAAGCGTTTTTTTTTTTCTTTTTGTAGCTCACCTAAGCAAAACGATTGAGCTGAGCTATTATGATTGGGCTGTTTCCGTCGTCTTTTGACCGTATGTTTTATTAATCATTTCCTGTTTTGCAAAATTTTGGACATGTCCAAATTCAAAGGTTTTGCAGATGAAAATTGAAAGTGGATCTAATCTTAAAAGTAACCATTCAGTGGGCTACAAAATATCGTGGAAAAAGAAGAAATCGCCTTTTTCAAGCAATTTCTTCTTTTCTACAATGTTTTCTCAATTATTAATTTAAAGGGACATAAAAAACAAGGGATTGAACAGGAAATGGTTGAGTCACCAATCTTCAACACTTGTCCAAAGGTTTTTAAACCTGTTTTGATGGTAAAAGTCCATTATATACGAAAATTCAAACTAAGATTCAATTTGCAATTAAGCTAGGTCGCAAGGTGACACCTGAATATACGCACTGTAGATTCTTCCGTTTTGACTCAGGTTAAATGTCTCCATTTGTATGTATTTTCGTTCATATATCGTAGCTATCGTAGAACGCAAGGTTTTCCAAATGGACGACGTCCATAGAAAATTGTCTACAGTTAGTAATTACAAGGGTTAGTGCAAGGATACAGTACAAAACCACTCGGGGCTCCGTGACGTGCCCTGTGAATTGAAACATTAAATGGAGTATCAGTTTTAAAGTCTCATCCGATAGAGAATTGGTTTGTTAGTTGCAGTTGGATCAGTAAAGGACCCGAATCTGCGATCTCAGGTTTGAGTTCGGGTGCTCTGCTAATTGAGATAACCGGGCTGACTGAAAGTCCCTCGTGTCATAGTTAATGGACGGGTTGCGGCTGTCAATCAAAGAATCAATCAACCAATAAAAGTAAACCATTCTATTTTTTTTGTTCCACGTTATTGGCCATTAATTATGCAAAATAACGCCGTTTAATTTTGTTGGAGCTCAGTAGGCGTGACCAGCTATCCGCCTAATTGCGAAACAAATCTGGTTATTTTGTCCTCCATTGCTATTGCACCTCTATAATAAGAATAAGTCCGACCAATTTCAATTTCGGGTTGTGCGACAACTTGTTTTTTACTCAGGTTTTAGCAAAACAAATGCACGACACAACATGTTTGTTTTGCATATACGCCATTCCGTCTTTGTCACCTATATTGCAACTTATAGTGTATAAGCCAAATGTGTGAGTCCATCTGCCCGCCCGTTTTTGTTTTTTTTTTCCATTTTTGAGAAATTTTGTTGGCTTCAGTTTTGCTTACCTATGTTTAATTTCCTAACCTAATATATGTCTACACCGTATAAGCCACCAACATATACATTTTATGTGTGTGTGTGTGATTACACCACACTTAGGAAAAGTGAAGAGCAAAGATAAGATATATATATTTGCGTTAATGAAGAAATATTTCTTTTTGTTTATTGTTATCATGTCGTTCATTTAATCATGTATTTTCAAGAATGCTGACGCTTTTAATCGATCACAATGTGCATGTTTACAAGGAATTCATTACTTTCTTTTATTATCATTATTGACATCATTTTATCATTATCGTGTTTTTTTTTCGACTAGGGTCATGCTTCTCGATCCTAGTTAGCCTTTTTCTTTGCTTTGGTGTTTCGTTAAGAATGCGATTTTGTCCTGTTTAGAACCAAGTGACATACATTTAAATATGTCCACGCGGTGTTCTCCTATGATTAGCCGATTACATTTCTTCAAAGCCCAAAGGATTATTTTATTTAAACATGTTCTTTTGATTATGATTACAAACTACAGAATTATTGTTTGGTAATACGTCATTAGACTTAATCCTTGTCATGCTGAACCCAGAATATTCCTATTTTGGCAGGAGGTATCGACAAAGATCAGCCTACACCATCTGTTCGTGATTTCAAATTAAATATCTACATAAAAGTAGTGCTTTTATTTCTCTCAGCCGCTTGACTTTAATGAAAATTATAAAAGATGATTTTATTAGACAAGGGTTGATATTATCAACACATCGATGTACATTCATAGGCGTCGTTATCATTGAAATCTTGGTCTCCCACTTTTTCATCGGTTCATTATTACAAAAAATTACCAGAACATCAAAATACTTGTCTACGTTGCATAAGAGATGTTGAACAGAAAAGCGTGTACTTCTATACTAATTAAGGTATGACGCGGAGGGACAGCTTCCATTTTGCAAGGGCAATACAATTGAAAAATACAGAAGGAAAACACGATCGATACCTTTCTTTTAACACGTTCTTAGCAGGTGTATGTTAGCATGCATCTCCATCTAATTCGCAAGAACCGGGTTTCCAACAATTAGGTATCTAAGGCAAAAGAGGCTATACTTGTGTTCTATTGTATCCGTTAATGGACAAATTATATTTATCGGGCCGGTAAAGCGGTGTTTGGCCGCAAAAATTATTGACATACCGTAAATATGACTGCTTCAGAATTCGATTTACATTTTACGTATAAATATTTTAGAATTTTCAACAATTTGAAATTGCTGGTGCAACTTCTTTCAAGCCTTTCAGAATTAAATTTACATTTTACGTAAATTCTAAACAAGTTCTGGCTTATCTGAAAGCGAACAATACTTATGTTTAGCACAGACCTATAAGTGATATGAATAAAGCTCTGGCTATCTGACACAACTTGACAGAATGGGCGTGTACACACGAAAAATTAAAGTACTAAAAAGTACTGTAAGCTAGCAAAGCATTATTTTGTTCAGTAATCTTCTCCGTCAAACATTATCGTGAAAAAATAAACGAGGTTAAAGTAACCAAGGAGTTCCCACACAATCCATTCTTTTACGCCCCTCAAGAAAATAGTTGTGAAAAACAATGTGGAAAATTAAGCTCTCCGTGTATCCCATTATTTTAGTTTTTCTGTTGACATATGATACACTTCTCCACTTAGCTCTCCGTGTATCCCATTATTTAATTTTTCTCTTGACATAAGATACACTGATCCACTTAGCTCTCCGTGTATCCCATTATTTAATTTTTCTCTTGACATAAGATACACTGATCCACTTAGCTCTCCGTGTATCCCATTATTTAATTTTTCTCTTGACATAAGATACACTGATCCACTTAGCTCTCCGTGTATCCCATTATTTAATTTTTCTCTTGACATAATATACACTGATCCACTTAGCTCTCCGTGTATCCCATTATTTAATTTTTCTCTTGACATAAGATACACTCCTCAACTTAGCTTGTTACAACCAATTTCGTCATTTCTCCTAAGAGATATAAATATCTTAGAATTTTCAACAATTTGAAATTGTTGATGCAAACTTCTTTGAAGCCTCTGATCAGAGTCATTTTGAACACGTGAGCTCAAGTGAGCTAAAAATATCTAGGAGATGAACTTGCCTGCAGAGTTTGCAATATTCTTGAAATACATAAGAACTACTTTTTATGGCGAAGGCATTTAATGAATTAAGTGGTTAAACCTCCAGTGGCAGTTTGCACTCGTTGAACTCAAAATTTTATCTGTTAACTTAAGCTGTCAAAGCTGACGCTTTTCTAGCTAAAACAACGAATTCGTCACGTACCTTTAATTTAATTTTTAGTTTCGTCTATCAAAAACGGGCGTTCCGATTAGTGAAAAAAATATTAATAACTCCATGAACAAAATTTTGAGCACGCAGCGTTTTGGATGATTCCACACAAAAAAGTCCCGTACAAAAAGGTATCAAAATTTGTAAAGGTTTGCTTTTTTCGCTCGATGCAATAAAATAATAAGAAATAAAGAGAATAGTTTTTGTTTTCATGAGGGTATGAACAGAAAAACCTAATCACACTTATGTATGAATCCGCTTTGCGTATTCGTACAGTGTGATAAGTTTTTTCGGTTCATATCTCCATGAAAACAAAAATTTATTCTCTTCATCTCTTAATTAAACATGGACTATTTTCACGTGTACTGATGTTCGGGGTTTTCCATAAAAATTGACGATGGCGTTTGTATTTTTACTTTTTCTCGATCATTTTCTTTAAAATATGTTTTAAAAGATATTTAGTGAAATAGATATCATAATTCAACAAATTATACATGTATAAAACTTCATCAGCGACAATAACAACAATAACATTACTCTGTCATTCGGTGGCATTCCGTTACAATGCTGAAAGCACTTCGATTTAATTATTAACTCGGTTAGACCTTCTTATTTCCAATAAAGTACATTAAAGTAAGCTGTCTTTAAACTCTGAAGCTCTATTTTTCAGAATTATTTATTCAAAATTCAATGCAATTCGAAGCAATGCAACATTTACAAAATAAGCCTGTTATAAATTCTTTTACAATGCATGACAATGCAATGAATTAAGATATGGTGTGTGTGTGCGCGCGCTCGCGTGATATTTACAATACTCTTTCAACAAATTATAAAGGATATGCAAACTTAAAGCCAATCTACTATACTAAAAATAAACAAGGCTGGACTAATATGTACGCTAGTTATTTAACAATATATATGGAATATACACCCAACGCTAAAACGAAATATAGAGATCATTATCATTTCTTTTTCTTATTCATTAATCTGTTTATTCAATGTCATTTGTGTTATTTATTCTTGCAGTTGTTTATTTTTCTCTATAGATACAATCCTTTGAACAGGAGAAATATCTAAAGCTGTACAGGAGACAAATGCCAGCTAACGATAATGCTTCCCCAGCACATAAAGCAGCATTAAGCAGACTGTCCCCAGTCATTACGGATGATCGCTGGTTGGACATGTGGTATTTGGTAAGAATGTATATAGCCTTTGATTGCCTCTACAACTAGAACCATTCACACACACACGCACAAACAAGAACTTGTCATAATTTTTAGTTGGCTTCGTTTTATCAAATGATATACAGGAAATGGATCAATCTAGACTGTCAGTCACGGAATATATCGACCAATCAAATTATTCATTCAGCCCGCAATGTATATTTAAATTCCAACATTTGGCACCATTTGTGTGAAACATTTTTGTTTTGGAGACCTAAACGTCGTAACTACAGCTTGTTCAAGCTGTGGTTACGTCGTTTAGGTCGCCAACCAACCGTTTTACTCTTTTGTTACACCCTTCAGGTCATTCATGTATCACAGTGATGCCGTTAAAAATCGAAGTGAAACTTCCAATCGGAGTCAATTGGCGGGGCATAGGGAGTCAATGGGCGGGGCCAGCGTTTGGTCAATTGAATGATTGATCATAAAATACCTAATTTATTTAACGAGTCATCTAGATATGTAAATACTTGAAACGTTTTGCCGATTTCCATCTGGACGTTTTTGATGAATTCGATATCTTATATGTACAATTTTTTATTCTATTTATAATCTTTTGGGATAAATCGATAAAATTTCTCCTCTTTATCGATTTAAGATATTCCACAAAACATTATAACGCCGTTTTTAAAATGACGTCATTGCATGATCTAAGTGACGTCATTTTTCACGTTACCATAGGCTTCGGTTCATTTACATAGCCGAGAACGTTCAAGATATCTTAAGCGAGATTAGAAATAATATCGTCGTTGACGAGCAAAATGTCGTAAATACAGCTTTAATCAAACTGTATTTACAACATTTTGCTCGCCAACCGACGATATGATAACTCAGACAACAGAAAGGGCGTGATTTCTATAATGGAAAATAAAAAGTAAATAAGTAAAAAAAAGTAAATAAGTAAAAAACGTTTTGTGTGTTGTAGAGTGTAATAGAATATTATATTTTATAGATCAATTGTCTTAAGAATTATACAAGAAAATTAATACATGTAGATAAAAATGTGGTTATAGTGAATCAACACATAACAATTTTCTTTTACTATTGTGAATTTGATCTGATCAAGTTTCAAACCTTTAACCTTTCCAGCATATTCAAAAGAAAAAATCTATTGATCTAACGGGCTGTCACAACCAGTTCCAAAATAATATATGCTCAATCCTAGGTTTAACCAGTTTTGAGCGGAACTTTTGCCCATTATTGATTAAACAGACTCTCTAAGGAGTGCTTTCCCCTAACGATACGCTTTCGCACTTATTTCCATTTTTCAGATTTTCTATTGCCCTAAGACACTCTTTTCCATCTAGATGTCCTTCTTTCTATCTTTGACTTTGCTTGTTTTTTTGGGTTTTTTTCTAGTTTTCCTTGATTTCCAGTTAATTATTCTTTTACCAACATTTGATTTTTCTCTTGACATACGATAGACTCTCCGCCTTGGCTATCCGTTTATCTATAACTCTGGCTATTTTTCTTACAGTCGATAAACTTACAACTTTAGTTTTCGTTTATCCATATATGAATTTCTATAAACCCATTATCAAACAATGACGCTTTTGAATATCCCTCAAAAAGAAAGCATTGAAAATATTGGGAAAAGTGAAGAAATAGCAATTCCCCAGCTTTCCGTGTATCCAACTATTTTTGTTTTTCTCTTGACATACGATACGCTTCTCCACTTATTCCATTTATTCACTTATTTTATTTTTCTTAACACTCGATATTCTACTCCACTTAGCTCTCCGTTTATCCAATTATGTTACCTTTTCTCATGACATACAATATACTCCTCCACTTAGCTCTCCGTTTATCCAATACTTTTAGCTTTTCTCTTGACATACAATATACTCCTCCACTTAGCTCTCCGTTTATCCAATACTTTTAGCTTTTCTCTTGACATACAATATACTCCTCCACTTAGCTCTCCGTTTATCCAATACTTTTAGCTTTTCTCTTGACATACAATATACTCCTCCACTTAGCACTCCGTTTATCTAATTATTTTAGTTTTTTCATCTACCTTTACACAAGTTGCTTTACATATAGAGTATGCATTAATTGTTCTATCAACTACTTCTAAGCAATTCAATACAATGGGCCCCTACCGATATACGGAGTTGTCCCGAAAATTGTCCTTTAATTAACTCCCTTGACTCGACTGGGTAGTTCCGGTTTAAGTTTGCTCTATATAGTGAATAAGGTCTGAGACTAAATGCTCCTATTTTTAGTAGAATCAGATATTTTTCAGAATTTCATACAGAGAAATGTTGAATACGTTTATAATACTCTTAGAAATGAAATTGTTGTGGTAGTTTATATTAACGTTGACATGTTTTAATCGTTTTTCTCTCTCGTCCTAGGAACCAATTTCATTCTCGTCCAGTTTTCGTATTTTACTTCTCATTTTCGAAACAAAATTATCCAAGGCGTCATGTGTAGGAAATCATTTCGTTTACATCTTTGGTTTGAAAAGACTTATTAAAATAAGGAAACCAAAAAACAACAACCAAGAACAAAAATATTGCGATAAAGAATACTTTTACGTCGTTTTCTCGACATCATTTTCAGTTAAATGGCCATTACAATTTCTCTTGCAAAGGGTTAAATGGTTACTCAATTTTAAAGGTTAACGATGACCTTCCATAAACTGTTGTTTTAATTCAAGAAACTTACACGCTTCTGATCGGTATATTTGATTGCGTAAAAGACCACGGGTGGTATTTTCGAGATACACTGGATATATCTCATAATGATCGGCTATTTGCTTTGACTTTCACTCGATGTCCCCTTATTACAAGAAATAAAGGAAGTCGTTTGCTAATCAATCTAGTTTTAAGGATTATACGAGTTTTAAAAAGGATTATAAATGCAAGAAGTAAGGGGAATCTATTTTACAACTTTTCACCTTTAAAAAAATCTGGGAAAATGTTTAAATTAGAAAAATCTTTAAAAAAATGTTTAAGATCATTTACAATAATCTCCTTTTCTTTACAAAAGATAAACTATAAATTTTAAGTACTTATACATTGTATCATATATATCATTGCATGATATATATCTCAATATAGTAGTAAGTATATATGGTATCAACTTATTGGATAAATACGTTCAAAATGATGTCTTAGTTTGATCTTCTTAACACTTCTTGAGGTTCATCTTTTATATTTCCACTTTTTTATTTCTCCCTTTTTCTCATATATCTTTAAGAAGAATTTCGTCGGAGTACAATATAAATGTCTAAGGTAGGCTGTAGCTTAAAATAAGCTGTATAGTTACGGGTTTGTGTCGTAATCTGCGATTTTATAGTAAAGTAAACGGTGGTGCAAAAAGTCACATTCTGCATGGTGGCACATTTTCAAATTATTACGCTGTATGTAACATGTTTTACAAAAATATATAAACCTAAAGTAAAAACCCTATTACCATTCAAAATTAGATGGACATGTACTTACCCGATCCATGTCAGTGCCAATATCCCACAAACGGTTTATAGTATACCTTTACGGAATAAGCATGTATACAAATAAAAACAAAATTTATTCTATAGACTTATGAATTTTCTCAATGTTTTGGAAAAACGTATCTGCAAGTTTAACCCTGAGGAAAGAGATTTATACGCCTTTTTCACTAACGAGGTGACGATAGCCGGTCACACATGCATGGCAACATATGATAATTATGCCATTTTAAGTGATTTGGCTTTCAAATAAATTTACCACGGAACTTTAACAAATACATGAATGAGAAAGAAAAGTTTCAATAATATAATAAGATTAAAAACATCGAATTTCAAAGGTATTCTTGTATCAACCTATATAAACATTATGTACAAATATAGACCGGAAATACCCAGAGTTCAAGGGAAGTAATTGATCAAGTGGAGTAAACTACGTATATCGGTAGGGCCCATCTGCCCATATTCGCATTTTGTCCTTTAACCCTACAAAAATTTCGCCATTTTACGCCTGTAAGAAAACCGTTTTGAAAAAAGAAGAAAAAAAAAACCGTTGAGGGAAATGAAGAAATTGCTTTTTTTTTCGTTTCCAAGTTTTTTACTCGGAAATACAAAAATAAAGAATTTTTTAAAGGTTTCATCAACATAAAAAAGTCGCCTGAAACATCTTTCGAATTGAACTAGTTTATAATTTTGTGGTCTGAGAATGAGTTGAAGTACTGCTTTTCGAGTGTTCCTCGTTGTTTTCAGTGTTGTATTGTATGTCATGTTTTCAGCATAATGACACAAAACCAAGTATGGGAATATACCAGGCCTGGTCACGTGGTTATACAGGTAGGGGAGTAACGATAGCTTTCTTGGATGACGGAGTCGATACACGACACACGGATCTCAAGGCAAATTATGTAAATATTCTGTACTTAACCATAGATACTTAAATTCAGGAAACTTCTAGTATCAACAGTATACAAAATTTAGTCACCATATGATTATACATATATAAACCATATTTCACGGGAACGGAAAAAGGACGCATTAACCCATTTCCACTTGAGACAATTTTAGACAGATCCGAATTCAAAGATATAGACGACAATTTCAGGTTGATGAATTCTTTGTCTTTTTGGCTAGATAACATCGCCGACATTGAAGAAATTGCTGGAATCAAGCAATTTCTTCTATGTCCACAATGTTTCTAAATCTTTTTTCTTGGCGTTGAAAGGAGGGATTTTGTGGGAAATGATTAAAAGAACGTCCGTTGCTTATTTTTACTAATTAAACATCTCTTTTGACGGAAACCACTGCGCCGTAAAACATGAAGCTGCTCCACCCTGTACACATTATAACAAAGAGATGCACATTGTTGAACGTTCCTCAATCCAAGTGTCCCTTGGAATAAACTGGTCGTCCATGAACCGAGAGGCTCCTTTTCCCTATATTAAATTGTGTTTCCTGGCAAAATACGGAAACGGTATGAAATATACCCTAGTATATTGCCATGAGTATAATCAATGGACTGAAAGTACTGAGACGTTGGAATGCGCTGAAAGGGTCATAACTGTGGAATTTGGTTCAAATTCATTTATTACTTTCCGAGTAAGCCTCTCTCCTTTAAACTTTAACCAGCATTCCCATTCATGTACATATGTGCGTGAATAACGCACAAAAACATAAATCCACATACAGAAATAAAAAACTAGCATCGTCTTAACCCATTCCCAGACAGTGACGCTTTTAAATGACCCTCATTATGAAAGCTTTGGAAAACATTGTGGAAAATGAAGAAATTGCTTGTCACATGCAATTTCTTTATTATCCACAATGTTTTCTGTCCAAAAAGACCAGGACTTTAAAGATTTCATCAACTTACAATTGTCGTCTGCTACTTCTTTGAATTTGGACTGGTCTAAAACTTTATCGAGTTGGAGTGGGTTATAAGCTCGTGTCACGCACATCAAAATTAGAATTTTCAAGCATATCATTAACTGTAATACGTGAACAGAGAATAACAGCTAAATCAATGACTTCGATGATTATTTGACCCTCAACTCGGCCAATTCTGTAACGATCATACTAAACTCACGTAGATTTTCACTTCAAATTTATGAGTATACGTGGAAATTTGCGGAAATGCGCGGAAACTTGTTTCAGGGTGATCGATTTGAAATACCGGTTAAGACTTAGGAAAACAGAATATTTAAAGCGTTGTGAGTAAAATTCAAAAGAAAAAAAGACGTTAACGTTATTGTAACTTTATTGTTTGCACATGGTAGTTTTGCCTTTTTCCTAAATTTTCCTATAATATGATGAAGATAGTATCAAATTATCTTCGTTGCCCTGTAGTCGCGCGATTTCCTTATTCGTCATTCGGCTTCAGAACCGTAAAAAATCTTCAGTAAAAAGGACCGAGCTTAAAGTTAGATGACACTTGTTAACGGTTTGATGTGTTATTATTGATTTAAACTTGTAAATAACGACATAATAAAGCGTAATTATTTAGTAAATAAGTAGAAACCACAAGTTGATATGTTTACATTCTAATTTTTAAAATCTTCTACTTTAGTTTTGCATCTATTTAATTTCTTTTGAGTAAAAGCTGTAAAACCCACAATAATCGCGTTTGCTTGATGCCTACGACCCCCCTTAATCGCTCTAGAATGTTTTAAAGCACTGGGCGGCGTGATTATTGTAAAAATGATTTTGCGAACTGAGCCATATTTGTAAACATTGCCTATCTATGGTCACATGACTACCACATGTCACTTGAGATCACGTGATTACCAAACACGGGCCGGCGAATCTCAAAAAACAAATTACTGCGCTGATTATTATCTTATTTTTCAATAATCTAAAGCAAACTAAAGCATGTTTAGAAGTCTCTAAACGAATTTTTATATCATCCTTTACATGTGCCATATTATTGTTTTCGGCTACAACTAACTGATTGTCCGTGGCAAGTTGAGATGAGAAGTAACCCGAGTTGTATTCATATCTAAGATATAACGTGATATGTGCTATCAAGTAACCCGAAACGAAATTGTCTTGAGTTCATTTTGCGGTTTTGTTAAATCTAAGTTGGAATTGCTCCGCATTCCAACTTAAAAAAGTGTCACGTAGGTACATCAAAGTTAAGTATCATTCTAAAAATCTCTTCCTAATAGATAGTTTTTTCTTTCTTTCTTTTTTCAGAGAAGTGACCTGAGTTATAATTTCAATTACGATAGACTTAGTCCCGAGCATTCCTATAATGATAATGGGTAAACTTTTCGTTTGATCCCTTATTGATATTTCTAACCTTTCATATGTACACGAAGTGTGGGCACTGATCAGCCTGGACACCAACATAGGACATTTAGAATATTCGTTGATCATGTAATGGAACTGTGAGTCACTTTCTATCTGTAGAGCGCATACTGAAGACTCTGATCAGACAGTACGGATGCAAATCTAATTTGAGTCTTGATATGGCGCCTATGAATAATGGCTGGAAATGTTGTGCATAGGTTGATTAACCCTTCCCACACGATAAAATGTTAGACCAGTCCAATTCAACAAAGTTGCAGGTGACATTATTAAGCTGGTGAAATCTTTAAAATCTATGTGTTTTGGGGCAGAAAGCATTGTTGATAACGAAGAAACTACTTGTAACAAGCAATTTCTTAATTTTCCACAATGTTTTCCAAATCTTTTACATGGGTTACAATGGGTGTATACATGAAATACCCTAACTGTCATTGTTCTTCATATAGTGACGGTTCTTAGTCCTAGATATAAAGATGAATTGAATAGTCGCCTATAGTTCGCATTATAGTTCGACCTAGATATCAAAAGATGTTATTGTCATAAATCATATTACCAGGGACAAACGCTGATCGATAGTCAGCAACATAATTGTGACAGCTTAAAAAGCTGAAGTTACGACGTTCTAGTCGTTTACATAGGAAAATGACGAATAATGCCAGAGGTCAACATTCATCTCATAGACAAAAATGATGATTTTATTTTTCTTTTTTCTTTTTTGGAGGGGGCGTTTTTCTTTATAATTTTTAACTTACAGCGGCGAATCGCCATTGTCCTCTGTTTAAAAGTCACTCTTTTTAAACGTAAACTACGACGAAGATGTTAATTATATACCTGCAGCCTATGCGATGGGTAGTACAAAACAGAGGCATGCGTTCGGTTTATCGGTTTGCTTACGACTGCCATCAAACGGGCTTATCAATTAAGAAGATGCATCTAAACACGTTTTGTGATGCTATGTAACATCACTGTTATCATAATAACAGTATTTTCTATGCATTCGTGTTTTTTTCTGTAAGACGAATGCTTATGAACGATATCGAATTACTACACGGAAAACGTATAAAATTTAGATTGCCACTATGACTCACTTGAGGACTTTCGTTTCAATCCTCAATGTAAGCAATAGAATTAGTACAACCACGGACAATTTGCTTTATAACTTCTGTGAACTGAAGACACAGCCACATTAGCTCAATTGGTAGAGCACTCGAATTTAAACCTCAAAATCGCGGATTCGATCCCCGGACGGACCAAACTAGCGAACTGGTTGTCTGTCAGTGCATGAGACGTTAAACCGAGGCCCCGTGTGGTGATGTTTTCCATCGAACAGTTAGAAGTACCAGGCATAGCACTCGACATTTTAGTACTATCCCCAGTAACAGCTAACCGTCTCTTGGGGACGTCGCTCATATGGATATGTGGTACGGTAGCGCCGAAATACACACACATAGGTTACCCCCTTAATTTTAGAATCATTATGACGGGAAATGTCAAGTATTTATATGTGTATACAATTTAATTTAGTTTCGTCTATCAAGATTTAAACCATTGGATTGGTTGTTTTTTTGTGGGTTCCATTCACAAAATTTTGAGCACACAACTATTTTGTATGCTTGCGCACAAAGTAGATCCATACAATTTTAGTTGTAAGTTTTGCTTGATGGCGTTAAATTTAAGAAATAGAGAGAGTAATTTTTGTTTCGATTGAGCTGTGAACCTAAAAGCTTTATCTTACTGTATGAATCCGTCTATAATCATCATACAGTATGGTTAATTTCTAAGGTTCATACCTCAATTAAAAATAAAAACTATTCTCTTCATATCTAAAATACATGTAGGCTATATCTTTGTTCTGCACATGAAGGAGTTGGTACTTTATCCGAATTTCTGTAAATGGCCATTATTTTGCTGACTTGCCTAATAAATGAATTGAAATATATATATTGGCTTTTATGAAAAGCATTTTTGAAAGCCGCACAAAACCCCAAACCAGCTATTCTTATTTCTGTTATGTATTCCTACTGGCGACCTATTCCATTTTTGCTAAAAAAAATCTGTACTAGAAATAAAATATGATCTTTGCAAAACCACAATGTAAGAATCGCACTTTGTCCTTTTCCGGTCATTATGGATGCCGGAATTTTTTCATTCCTAATAAAGAACATATATATCGATAGCTTAGTGGAAAGACATCATAAGTGTCTATACCTTGTATAGACAGTAATTGTGTTTTTGCACAAAGCCACCGATATAATTCTACCTGGTAATGCCTGATTAGTTCAGAATTTAACAAATATATTTCCTTACTTTCCAGCCATGGAACAAGCTGTGCGGGCGTTGTTTCTGCTGTAAAAAACAACAAATGTATCCTTGGGGTAGCATACAACTCAAAATTCGCAGGTGAATATGAACCCAAATCAGAAAACAACAACATGTTTTTCCATTTTCCAAGACTATTACTTTTTTGTCGAAAGAATCCATATCAGAATAGCCAACTAAACTCAGAAATGATAAAGAATAGTGGTAAGCCGACAGACTCTTAATTTTATTGCATTACATCCTCTTATAACCAAGGTGTTGACAAGTATGACACATGATCATAACATTCGGACCAACGCGCCCCATAAAAGGGCGTATTCTATATGCTAGATTTCCTCTTCTCTAATAGACATAAATTAATCTGCCCCACATTACATAACATCTAAACGTTTGTATATCAAAATCAATTATGTAGAAGAGGTTAATTAATTAATTCCACCCACCCCCAAACACACACACAAACACACAAATTAGGTAATACATTAAATAGAATATCGAGTATGTGGTCATGGAATAACCTACATAGTAAAACAAGTAAAACTCGACAAAGCATCGCTGATGTCTGTCTATTAACGATCCATTAAATAATTTTGATTTTCAATATCCCAAATAGCTCAGTTCGTAGAGCACTCGACATCAAACATCAAGATAACTGGTTCGAGCCTTCGGCTGACCAAACTAACAAACTAATTGTCTTTCGGGTGAGACGTTAGACCGAGACCTCGTGTGTCGGTGCTTTACATGGAACACGTTAAAGAATTAGGCGGACCTTCAGGAGGTCCGTCCTGTGTCGTTGCACTATCCATCGTAACAACTAACCATCTTCTGGGGGCGTCGCTCATATGAGCATGTACTACTTTAGAGACGATAAATATAGTGAAATACACACATATCCACTCATATAAGTCTCCAGGCGTAGCGCAGTGGTGGTGCGTCGGACTCTTAAATACGTAGCGCCGGGTTCGATCCCAGGTCGCGGTGAATATATTTTCGACATTTGTTCCCCACCAATGGGTGGAAACCTAAGTGAGATGAGGAGGTGTAGTTGTATAACTAGTGTGAGAAATACCAGTAATGAATGTTTAGGTGCCCCAGCCGCCGCGATATAACTGAAATACTGATAAGAAGTGGCGTAAAACCCTATTCAAACGAATACATTAGTCTCCAATGGTGTTAACTACACTTTAATCTCAGCGTTTTACATAATGTACATTAGATATTTATAAGCGTACGTATACTGTAATATTTTAGCAAATTATTGTTTTTGTTTTTAATAGAAGGACTTTTTTTCTTTCACCAGCTTTAAAAATCCTTGATGACAATCGTGGCATAACAGCCTCAGACCAGGCCATGGCATTTAACCGCCACTACGACGAAGTGGATATATATAGTAATAGTTGGGGACCGAGCGATGACGGAGATGTCTATAGTGGACCAAAAGAAATTTCGGTGAAAGCGTTAGCATCGGGAGTTTTCAAGGTACATCATGCTTATAGTTTCTCTTTTGAATCTTAACCCATTCCAACACTATTATGTTTTTGACGACCCTTGGAAAAACACATTTTGAAAACTTTAAGAAGCAATTTCTTCATTTCCCACAATATTTTCTATACCCACAAGGACGAAGATATTTAGAATTTTAACAACTTCAATTGTATGTAACTTCTTTAACTTTTATACTATTCTTAGATTTTATGATTTTGCATTGCGAAAAAAAATATACCAGTCGTTAAAGTATATGCCTTTAAAATGTATGTGAGCGGGGATGTATTGGGGCAAGGTATTGGGTTGGAGTGTATCGGGGCAAGATATTTGGCGGGATTGTATTGGGACAATATAATAGGCGGGTACGTATTGAAGCAGGATATTGGTTGGGAATTCATTGGGGCAAGATATTGGGTGGGAATGTATTGGACAAGATATAGGGTTGAAATGTTTTGGGGCAAAAGATGTTGGAGTGTACTGGGGCAAGATATTGGTAGGAAATGTACTAGGACAAGATATTGAGCGGGAATGTATTTGGGAAAGAGATCGGGTGGTGATGTATTCGGGTAAGAAATTGGGTTGGAATATATTGAGGCAAGTTATTCGGCGGGAATGTATTGGAGCAGGGTGTTTGGTGGGAGATTGGATGAGAAAATATTGACACAAGATATGGGGTGGGAATGTATTTGGGTATGATATTGGATGAGAGTGTATTTGGGTAAGAAATTGGGTGGGAATGTATTGGGGAAATAGATTGGTTGGGAATGTATCTGGACACGATATTGCGTGGGAATGTCTTGGGGCAAGATATTGGGTGGGAATGTATAGGGGAAAGAGATAAGGATTTCAGCGGAGCGTGATTCACAATTAGGAATTGTGTCGTAATGTTTCTAAAAGACTATCCAAGGTAGCATTAATCCCATACAACAAACTCTTATTTTACGCAAAATAGATTTTTTTACAACATTAAAATTTCTTTACACAATTGAAAGTTCCGTTGACCAATCAAACCATTGCTTCCGTCCGTAGACAGTATGTTTGTCTCAGGCACTTATGTAGAACTATTTATTCGGGTGACAGCCAACCCGTTGTAGCTATAGTTTTGTTGTTTTTTTTTTATCATCAATAGTTAGTACTTCTGTGTCGCCTTTTAACGATTAACTTTCTGCTTTGTATGGAGAGACAATCAATCAATCAAACAAACAAATGGCTTCCGGAATCTCAGATTAACTATCTAATCAGATTGTGGCCATGGAGGTCCACCAATATTTCGACGAAGTCGGTGAAATAATTGTTCACAGGTTAATCCATTCCCACATAATCCCCCCTTTTTATGCAACTCTGGAAAAAAGATTTTGAAAACATTGTGGGAAATGAAATTGCTTGTATTAAGTAATTTCCTCATTATCCACAATGTTTTCCATCCAAAAAGATGAAAAACGTTAAAATTCCATCAATTTGAAATTGTCGTCTGCAACTTCTTTCAATTTGAACCATTCTAAAATTTTGCCGTGTGGTAATGGGTTAATATCCGTTCTTTAATGATCTAAGAGGAATTATTGAGAGTTCTCGGTGGATTTTCAATTGATCATTCTACTGTAAACAACAACAACAAACACAACAACGAACTTTAAAATAATCTCCCTATCCCCCCCCCCCTAAAAAACACAACAAAACAGTGAAGACATTGGTAAGGTAGATTTACTGTAAGTAAGTATCATTTCCTGCGCGATGACATCACCTGGTTGCCTTGTAATTCACGTGCAAAATGACGCGCTTTGCGAGATGTCATACATAGTGTATCCTTTTCGCATTAAAGAGAGAAAATAATCGTTTATTTTTCGCTTGATACTCGTCAAAATTGAAAGGAACTGCAGACGACAATTTAAAATTTATTAATTGTTATTATTACATATTTGCCATTACATTTTTTATTTATGAAAGAAAATATTCTTGTTCTCCAAAACACTTTTATTTTGTTTTATTTTAATCGTTTTAATGCAAAAAGATAGCTTCTAATAATTGTAAAGTGACAGTGAAGTAATGGTGAAGATCTAATAGCTTAAAAAAGTTGTTTAAAACAAATGAAGCTGAAGAAAGATCAATGGATCGCAGATTTCACTAAAAAGATAGATTCAATGCGTTAATTTAGGCAGGAAGTTTAACATTTTAGATTGTTTGGCGACTTAGAGGTCGTAGCTACAGCTTGTTTAAGCTGTACTGACGATATTTAGGTCGTCAACGAGCCTTTTGCCCATTGTTTTATGTTCCTGGCAACATGTTTCGTAAACTAGTCTTGATATTTTTAAGTTGAACTGCTTTATCGTATGTCAATGGGCGTAGCCATTTTTTCCCGAGCCATTGTGAATAAAAACCGAATTAACTCATTTCCACACAACAAAGTTTTAGGCTGGTCCGAATTGAGAGAAGCTGTAGACGACAATTTTAAGTTGATGGAATTCAAATTTCTTTCCTCGTTTTGGATAGAAAAAAATGCGGAAAAAGAAGAAGAAGAAATTTCTTGAATCAAGTAATTTCTTCATTCTCCACAATCTTTTCTAAAGCTTTTTTTCTGCACCGGCGTAAAAAGAGGGCTTGTGTGGGAATGGTCAGCAAAAATGGTAGATACGACTAATAAAAAGGTTTGTCATGTAGGGAAGAAATGGAAAAGGGTCTATATACGTCTTCGCATCTGGAAACGGTGGACAAAATGACGACGACTGTAATTGTGATGGATTTTCAAACAGTATATACACAATTACCATAAATAGTGTGTCGAACACAGGCAAACCGGCTCACTACGCTGAAAAATGTACCGCTGTTCTGGCTACTACATATGGAGGAGATTTTCCAAACCCGATGTTGGTAAGTACAAGACTTCTTGTCTCATTTAAAAGTGTAATTTGGGCTCAACGAAGCTCAGCTGTCTTTGAATTCAATGAATCTATAGAATCGTTTCTATGAAATCGATTGATTGATTGAATGGGGTTTTACGCCGCTTTCAACAATCTTTCAGTTATATCGCGGCGGCTGGAGCACCTAACAATGGATTCCTGGTATTTCTCACACCGGTACCGCCATCACATCCTTTCCTAGCCTCCAGCTGCTATCCCATATAGGTCTACGATTATCAACCCATTGGTGAGAGACAAATAGTCGGAAAGGATGAGTGCCGCCGTCGGGGATCGAACCCGGGACCTCTAGATTGACAGTCCGACGCGCTACCAACTGCGCTATGACGGCGGCTGAAACGGTAAACCAAATGGATGTGCCTTGCAAATAAATGCTTGCGATTTAAGTGTGCCTCATGCTTGTTAAATCAGTCTTACCTTTATCAATTGAAGAATCGCGGCTTTCAGTCAAACAGTGTATCGACCAATCAAATTATTCATTATGACCTGAACTAAACGTTTAACTCCAATACTGGCCAACAATTCCGATAAAATAAGGACGTATAGGTAGAGATGTGAGGACAGACAAGAACTGCTGAGATATCAATATATATGCTAGTAAACATCGTGCGATTTGAGAGATCTATGTATTTGACATACCCATCAACCCGTTGATCCTTCCGAGGATGATGCACTGATTTATTTCTATTTTGGGCAAAGATTCAAAGCCTATCCTGTCTTTTATAAACGTATCTATATCTGTGCGAATTTTTGGATGGTTTCCCCTCCCTGATATATAACATAAAGTTCCACTTCGATATTAAACGGCTTTATTTACAAATTTTATGGAAAGTAACATGTAAAATGAAGGTAAAATGGTTTGTTGGCGATCTAAACGTCGTAAATTCAGCTTGAATAACATTTAGTTATGACGTTGAAGTCGCCAATCAACAAAAATGCCCAACTAAAATATCGACCAATGTCGGATTTATAGTAGTTCACGTCCGGTCTAAATGAATGGTTTTATTGGTAGATTGATTCTTTTACTGACAGCAAACACAATCCTTCAACTTCAATTTCTCTTCCATTTGTAGTAATTCTCGAAACTGTATCGGTATTCGTGTAACTAAATCAACCATAAACTTGTTTTCAATCTATTTTTTTCCCTTCTAGGTCACCACCAACCGATCTAATACTTGCACCAAGACATTCCAAGGTACTTCTGCTTCTGCGCCAGTTGCAACTGGAATTATTGCTTTAACACTCGAAGCTAAGTATGCAAACATTTTAAAGGGGGCCATTTATGATGTTATTTGATTCATCACGCCCAGTAGGATGATAACGATATCAATGCTTATTTAATGCTTTTAAATCAAAGTACTGAAAGTACTGTAAACTAGCAAAGCATGGTATTATTAAGTTAACTTTTTTGTCTTCGGTAGGGTAGAAAACATTGTGGACATTGAAGAATAAGATTCTTAAACGACGGGGTTTAGTGGGAATTGGTTGTATAGTATGCTTTTGAATGAGGTTAATTCATGTAACCAGTCATTTTGAAGACAATATGCTAAAGTGAACTATACTTGCCTAGGAGATGAACTTTTAATATACCCGAAATACACAAGAACTACTTTTTATAGCGTAGACATTCAACGACTTTAGTGGTTAAGCCTCCAGTGGCTATTTGAACTCGTTAAACTCTGAGAAGACCTCAAAATATTGTCTGTTAACTTAAGCTAACACAGCTGACGCTTTGCTAGCTAAAATTAATATAACAGTTATTAAACTACTATCTATTTCGGGCTAGTAATCGTTTTACCCTCTATTTCAAAGTACCATTGATTGACCTTATAGCGTTGCATAAATAAAAATAAATAGATAAATAAATAAAAGAGAGGAAAAGACCATTTTTGAACATGATAGCATACCTTGTTGACATCATAAAGCAACACTTTATGAGCTACACGCCAGATGTTGACAAGACCACACAACCTATTGATATAATAAGACAATGTTTGAAAATGCCAACACGACATTTGGACACTAATACACTACATTTGGACATGATACGACAATATTTAGGTAAGCCATCACCAAAATTCGACAAACGACAGTACCATTAGATATGATAATGCAGAATATAGACAAGTCAGCATCACATTTGAGTATGGTTATATTACTGTTCTGCACGTAGTAAGACCAATATTAGGAATGTCACCATTATTGCTCATAACATCAGACAGTTGTGGTGTTCCGTAGATTTCAGTATTTGCAAACTACTTTTTTTGTCTAAAGTAGATCTTGCTTAAGCTTGTGTGGTCTTTTGTTGAATATTTGCAGTCCTGATTTGACTTGGAGAGATGTTCAACACCTAATTGTAGAGACTTCATCACATTCAAGACTTATAGATCCTGAAGGGTTTACTTATAATGGCGTAGGCAAAAAAGGTAAGATACTGCCGAGTTATCATATTGTATGTCGTTCTAAAGTCGTCAAAGAATCGAAAAGTTTATAGCAAAATACTAGTATTTCAATATTTTGAGGGCCTTTTACTTTAGGCATAAATGAGCTAGTAAGTACTATCTGAAAAATCAAAGTACTGAAATTACTGTAATCTAGCAAAGCAATTTTTAGCTCTACTGGCCGAATGCCACTAGAGCTATAGCGATGGCTATTTTACGTCAGACTGGGTCAGATCCGTCAAGAAACACGGGAAAAGGGGCCTAATTAAAACTTGATTAAAAAATCTACGTTTACGCGATAAAGTCCACAGTTTTCATCGGATTCTCTTCAAACTTTCACAGAATGATTGTACCATCATAAGGATCGTTCCTTTCGAAAATGGGTATGATCCGTCAAGAAACACGGGAAAAGGGGCCTTATGAAAATTTAATTAAAAATTCAATTAAAAATCCTCGTTTACGCGATAAAGTCCACAGTTTTCATCGGATTCTCTTCAAACTTTCTCAGAATGATTGTACCATCATTAGGATCGTTCCTTTCGAAAATGGGTATGATCCGTCGAGAAACACGGGAAAAGGGGCCTTATGAAAATTTGATTAAAAAATCCTCGTTTACGCGATAGAGTCCACAGTTCTCATCAGATTCTCGTCAAACTTTCACAGAATGATTGTTCCAACATAAGGATCGTTCCTTTCGAAAATGGGTATGATCCGTCGAGAAACACGGGAAAAGGGGCCTTATGAAAATTCATTAAAAATTCAATTAAAAATCCTCGTTTACGCGATAGAGTCCACAGTTTTCATTGGATTCTCTTCAAACTTTCACAGAATGATTGTTCAAACATAAGGATCGTTCCTTTCGAAAATGGGTATGATCTGTCAAGAAACACGGGAAAAGGGGCCTTATGAAAATTTAATTAAAAAATCCTCGTTTACGAGATAGAGTCCACAGTTTTCATCAGATTCTCTTCAATCTTTCACAGAATGATTGTACCAACATAAGGATCGTTCCTTTCGAAAATGGGTATGATCCGTCAAGAAACATGGGAAAAGGAGCCTTATGAAAATTTAATTAAAATTCAATTAAAAAATCCTTGTTTACGCAATAGAGTCCACAGTCTTCATTGGATTCTCTTCAAACTTTCACAGAATGATTGTACCAACATAAGGATCGTTCCTTTCGAAATTGGGTATGATCCGTCAAGAAACATGGGAAAAGGGGCCTTATGAAAATTCAATTAAAAACTCCATTAAAAATCCTCGTTTACGCGATAGAGTCCACAGTTTTCATCGGATTCTCTTTCTCAGAATGATTGTACAAGCATAAGGATCGTTCCTTTCGAAAATGGGTCTGATCTATCATGAAACATGGGAAAAGGGGCCTTTATTAAAATTTAATAAAAAAAAATTCTTGATAACACTCTAGAGTCCACAGTTTTCATCAGATTGTATTTAAACTTTCACAGAATGATTGTACCATCATAAGGATTGTTCCTTTGGAAATTTGGTCAGATCCATCTGGAAACACGGAAAAAGGGGCCTTATGAAAATTTAATCGAAAAATCTTTTAAGAAATACTCTTTAACACTCTGGAGTCAATAGTTTTCATCGGATTCCCTTCAAACTTTCACAGAATGATTGTACTATCATAAGGATTATTCCTTTTGAAATTAGGTATGATCCTTCAAGAAACACAGGAAAAAGGGGCCTTCTGAAGTGTTTAATAAAAAATTCTCATAAATAATAATATAGAGCCAACAATTTACAACGGATTCTCTTCAAACTTTCACATAATGATTGTACCATCATAAGGATTGTACCTTTTGGAATCGGATATGATTCCTCAAGAAACATAGGAAAAGGGGCCTTATTAAAATGTAATTCAAATATCTTTGTTAACACTCTGGAGTCCACAGTTTTCATCTGATTGACTTCAAACTTTCATAGAATGATTGTACCATCATAAGAATTGTTCCTTTCAAAATTTGGTATAATCAGTCAAGGACCACGGGAAAAGGGGCCCGATTAAAACTGGATTGAAAAAGTCCTCGTAAACACAATAGAGTCCATAGTTTTCAACAAATTCTCTTCAAACATTCCCAGAATGATTATTACATTATGTGGATTGTTCCTTTCGGAAGTAGGTTTGATCCGTCAAGTTTCATGGGAAAAGGGGCCCCATCAAAATTTAATAAAAAAAATCTTAGTTAACACATAATGGCCCTAGATTTCACCTGATTGACTTCAAACTTTCACATAATGATTGTACCATCATAAGGATTGTTCCTTTCAAATTGGGTCTGATCCATTGAGAAACATAGGAAAAGGGGCCTTAGGAAAATTCAATTAAAAAAATCTTAATTAATGCTTGTAAGTCCACAGGTGAGACGGGGTTGTCTTTATACTCAAACAGAATAATTATACTTTTGTAAGAAGAGTTCCCTTTGGAATTGGTTCAGATCCATCAAGTAACATGGGAAAAGGGGCTATATGAAAATTCAATTAATAAAACCCTGTTAACACAATAAAGCCCACAGCTTTGATCAGATTTTGTTGAAACTTTCACAGAATGATTGGAAGGTCATAACTATCATTCTTTTCATAACAGGGTTTGAACTGTCAAGAAGCACAGGAAAAGGGGCCTTATGAAAATTTCATTTATAAACTCTTGTTACAAAGTCAAGAGCTTTCATCGGATTTTCTTCAAACATTCACAGAATAATTGTACAATAATAATGATTGTTGATGTTTGCACTAGACCTGATCCGTCAAGTATCACAGGAAAAGGAGCATTATGAAATTTAATTTTAAAATCATTGTACCACAATAAAGTCAACAGTTTTCTTCAGATTCTGTTAAAACTTTCACAGAATGATTATTCCATCATGAGGATTCTTTCTTTTCAAATTAGGCGTGATCTGTCTAGTATCATGGGAAAAGGGGCCTTTAGAGAATTTTATCTATAATACTTGTAACCAAGTCCAGAGCTTTCATTGGATTTTATTCAAACCTTCACAGAATCATTGTACAATAATCACGATTGTTGAGGCTGACATGAGACCTGATCCTTCAAGTATCACAGGAAAAGGAGCCTTATGAAAATTTTATTTTAAAAATTTGACACCAAGATAAAGTCTGCAGTTTTCATCAGATTCTGTTCAAACTTTCACAGAATGTTTGTACCATCATAAGGATTGTTTCTTTCCAAATTGGGCCTGATCTGTCTAGTATCATAGGAAAAGGGGCTGTATGAAAAATTATTACCAAATCCTCATTAACACAACAATGCCCCCAGTCTTTATCAGAATCTCTTCAAACTTTAATAGAATGATTGTACCATCATTTGGATTGTTCCTTTGTAAATTAGGTCTGATTGGTTAAGTGACACAAGAAAAGGGACCTTATAAAAATTTTGTTACAAAACATCATTATTACAATAAAGTCCTCAGTCTTTATCATTTTCTTCAAACTATCATTAGGATTGTTCCTTTGTACATTGGGTCTGATTTGTTAAGTTTCACGGGAAAAGGGGCCTTATGAAAATTTAGTTACAAAAATTCTTGACACAATTCAGTCCACTGTTTTCATTGATTCTCTTTAACTTTTAAAGAATGATTCTACCTTCATTAGAATTGTTCCTTTTGAAATTTGGTTTGTTCTGTAAAGTATCATGAGAAAAGGGGCCCTATGAATATTTCACTATAATCCATTAACACAATAAATTCCACAGATTAAACAGATTGATTGTACCATCATTCCAATTGTTGATTTTGACAGTGGATCTGACTATAGCAAGGGTCACATAAAAAGGGGCCTTATGAAAAACTCTCTTCAATATTCTGGTTAACACAATGATGTCCCTTGATTTCACCGGATTCACTTCAAAATTTCACAGAATGATTGTACAAATACTTAGATGGTTTTTTTCAGAACTTGGTACAAACCATCAAGTATCATGTAAAAAGGGGACATATGATTTTTTTTACATATTCTAGTAAACATAATGAATTCCCAATATTTCATCGGATTCACTTTTAACTTTCCTTTCAATGATAAAACCAACAGTAAAATATCACGGGAAAAGGGGCCTTATGAGAACTTGAATTTAATATCTTTGTTAACACAATAAAGTCAACAGTTTTATTTGATTATCTTCAAAGATGCATGGAATAATTGTGGCATTCGAAACACAGCAAAAGGGGCCTTACAGATTATCATTCAAAACATTCTTGTGTATGTGATGAAGATCACAATCATTATCAAGTTGTCTTTTAAATTTCACAGGACAATTGTCGGGTTGTAAGGAAAGTTCCTTTTGGAATGAAATTGATCCATCAGAAAACACAGGAAAAGGGGCCTTATTGATTTTCATTCAAAACAATCCTGTTTATGTGATTAAGTCCACAATTATTGTCAGATTCTGATGAAATGTTCACAGAATGATTGTAGGGTCATAAGGTAACTTTCTTTTGGAAATGGAGTGGATCCGTCATGAAACATGGGAAAAGGGGCCTTGAGGATTGTTTCTTAAAATGATAAAGGGGATAAAGCCCCTTTTTTTTTCTTTATGCATTCTTCTTTGAGCAATTAACTTCCTTAAATATCAGATTTCTTTAACGGAAAACTTGATAACCAGTAGAGCGTCTCAGGCCCTCATGGGCCTCTTGTTTGTTAAGCAATCATCTTTGTCAAGGATATCATGATAGATAAATGAGGTTAAAGTAACCTAAGAGTTAACCCATTACAACATGATAAAGTCTTAGACTGGTTTAAATTAAAAGAAGTTGCAAAAGACAATTTCAAGTTAGTTGAATTTCGAAAATCTTTCCTTTGTTGGGTACAAAACATTGTGTTTAATGAAGAAATTGCTTGTTACAAGATATTTCTTCATTATCCAAAATGTTTTTCAAAGCTTTTTTCTTGAGATTTTTAAAAAGCGAAATGGAGTGGGAATGGATTTAAAAATGCTTTAAAAAGATCTCTACAATTTGAATAGAATTTGAAATATTTCTGAAATACATAAGAACTACTTTTTTTGACTGCCTCGATGGGTACTCTGAAGGTCACGGGTTCGAGCCCCACCGTCACTGAGGTGTGTTCATTGGCAAGACACTTAATAGCCATCCTCAGTCTACCCAGCTGTAGAAGTGGGTAGCAGTGGCTCAAACCACTGCCTATCTTTCAGGGACGTGAAGACATCTGGTTTGTGTGATCGAGAGCGACTCTATAAGCTTAAAGCTTTCGTCGCAATCGAACTAAACTAGATTAGTATAAACTAACTACTTTTATAGCGTAGGTTTTCAATTGATTCGGTGGTTAAGCCTTCAGTGGCAGTTTGCACTCGCTGAACTTTGAGACGACCTAAAATTTTGTCAGTTAACTTGAGCTTTCAAAGCTGACGTTTTGCTAGCTAATGATAAGTTAACAAGTTTGTTGAACATGATTTTATAGTTATCTCCATTCATAATTCCGGAATAAATATGGACTTGATCGGAAAAACAACACAACGTATAGTGGAGGAATAACATGCCATTCATTATTGTTACTTTTGGTCATTTGTACTATCAGGAAAAACACTTGCACCAAATCTCTTTCAGCCTTAGTATAAAAGGACTGATTTTCTGATCTTCAAGATGAACCCTTTTGAAATAGAACATTTCTATTGTAAAACCTGGGGAAATGGACCTCAATGACATTTTAATTACACTATATAGGCCACAAGATTAGTTCAATCTTGTTGAAACTTGACCGGAATGATTGAAAAGTTATAAAAGTGAATGCTATTGAAAATCCGTGAGGTTCTAGTGGAAAACACAGGAAATGGGACCTTAATGAAAATGTATTGGTTTGCACTCTAGAGGCCAAAGTTCTGGCTCGATCTTGATGAAACTTTGTCTGACGTATTGGTACGTCATAAAGGTGAAGGTGAACCCTATTGGAATTTCGAAGTTTTTACACAAAAACAAGGGAAGAGTGGCCTTCATGACAGTTTGTTTGTTTACACTTTAGGGGCATTTCTTTGGCTCAAACTTGATTTCATTGTTTGTCAGGTTATAAGTATAAATCCTATTGGAAATCGGAGCATGATATTGGAAATTAAGACACGCCTTTCAGTTTCACGTTTCTTTGTTCTGTATTTAACGCAGTCGGGCAATCTAGGACCATTTTGGCCCTGTTATAGAAAATAGGGGTATTAAGAAACTGAACAAACAAAAAATTTTTTACCAAGTATTCTCAAAGCAATTTGCAGTGTGGCTGCATCTTTAAAGATTGTTTTGCATTATCTTAAATTACAAATTGTTACGAAAACTGCACCAAATCGTCTTCTATAATAAAAATAATGCCCGTTTAATTTTGTTAAGTGTATTATAACGTTTAAATCGAATGATCATCTATCAACGTATTAACAATGATAACTTTAATAAAAAAAAATCAAATCTTTAACAAGCTTAAGAGAGACGATTTCGGAAAATACGACTGATTTAGTACAATTTATATTGTAAAGAATAAAGATAAGAACATTTTCGGAAATGGACATGATTTTGTACATTCTATGTAGTAAAGAAACAAGATAAGAAAGGTTTAAAGAAAGATCGGTCTTTCACTCCAAATTTTAGTCTGTCGATGGGTCAGCGCGGAACAGTTGTAACTGCATATATGTTTATATAAAGTTACAACTGTTACGCGCTGAGCTATTGGTGTATGTTTTAAATTTCAGTTAGCAGATACCACGGATTTGGTCTAATGAATGCCAATGACATGATATCCAGAGCTTTGTCTTGGAAAACAGTGCCAGATCAAGTTTATGTTGAGACAAGATATATATATCAAACGAGGTAATGGTTTCTTTAATATGCCAAGAAATCACACGGGACCTCGGATTATCACCAAATCGACAGTTCTATGCAAGGGTACTAATAAAATCTATAACATTAAGTGTGTTTTACGTGTTGATTAGCTTGCGTGCTTTCAATGGTTTTCGCGCTAAAACTTTAAATGTTTACGATCCACCAAGATCTTGTGCAACACCAGTTTCGAACCTAGATTAAATCATCATAAAAGTAATGATAATGAAAAATATATTGTCCAACTACAAGAAGATTTCTTTTAAGGGCCCTCAAAACAAATTGAAATTATTATAATTTTCAAACAAACTACATAACAATTCACTGAACCCCCCTTTTCCCTCTTCTCTTTATACACAAGCATAACTTTCAATATTGTAATATGACCTCTGAAAATGAAAAATTGTACAGATATTGCATTACTTTATATTCGCACGGTAATAGGTACATGTATACAGTGGTTATTACAAAAATCGACAACATGAAATGAATGTTCCAAAGCAAATATAAGCTTATCACCAACTAGAATAAATGTATACAGTTTATCTTATCTGAGCGACCACATCTGATCAGTATGGTGGCATAGAATTGCCCCCACTTACCAGATAAATTAACACATAAAAAATGGCGGATATCACGTAAATTTTCATGAAAACTTCAATTTTTTCACGATACCACATAATCAAATTAAAGCGAATTCTGTCTAGTTAGTGTTCTGGTACTGTTACCACTTACCACATATATAACCAGAAAAAACGGCAGATATCATATCACTTTTCATTGCAATTCGTTTAGTTAACGCGAATTTCGCCGCGTTAGCGCTCTGAAACCGTCACCACATACTTAATAACTAAACGGGAAAAATGGTCAATATCGCGTTATCGGACAAATTAACCTGAAAAGTTTTCATAAAAATTAAAAATTAACGCATTATACGTCATTATTTTCGCGTTAAATATCTGGTAAATGGTAGCAGTCTCAGAGCATTAACACAACAAATTTCGAGTTAACTAGTAACATAACAAAACTAAATCATCACAAGAAATTAACATGATATCCGCCTTTTTTATTTTGTTAAATCACTAGTAAGTTGGGGAGGTTCCAGAGCACTTACACGCCAGAATTCTCGTTAACTTAATATCTGGTATCTTATCAGACGGTTAAGATATATCACGATAAAATTCAATAACACAAAAAGTCTTCAATAAAAAGTACAAATTAACGCGTTATCAGCAATGTTTTTCATGATAATTATCTGGTAAGCGGTGGCAGTTCTATCCCACCATAGATCAGCGAACATTTCCGTTAAACGACCAGATTTAATTGTCCCTTTCAGAAAATAAACTATACCCACTGTTGCATAAATGAAGTTGACATCACAAGAATCCTTTGTTGTTGTTAAACTTCAGATTTGTCTTTAAAGGCATTAAGACGTATTAACAGGCTTAAGACTTAGATGCTTTGTTCAAGTTTTATAATTAAATAAAGTTCAAACTGAGGTTGTTAATCATATATGATGAATTGTTGCAGTTAAAATCATTTGAAAGCCGATTCAAATCATAATCCAATAGTGACACAGTGCATCAAATACAGACTTACCTTTGCCGTTTTTGCTGTCTACAAATGATGTCATTATTACGAAATAACATTTCGTTCGTATATACGCGGAAACATTTCTTAATGCCGAAATACTTTCCAACATTTTTCGAAATTAAGAAATAACACTGAGTAATCACAAAATAGTAGTTCGTTTTCACGAGATAATTTGATTAATTTGCATAATAAAAATGGGTCGGCAAAGTAGGAGACCCAAACATAAAACACACACACACACATACTTCCATACAAAGGTTTATCCTGCGAATAACAATCGAAATGCCTACGATTACTCGCATTTCATAGTAAGCAATGTTCGAATTCGAGTAAATAAGATTCGACTTCTAGTTAAATCGATTCAACTGTTAGCTCGGTGTTCATGGTTCAAGCCAGGGTCGTCTAACAAAATGAAATAATGAAAAAGCGGCAATTTTATCTGCAATGTTCTAACTTTGAGAAAATGATAGGGTCTAAGTTTGTAGAATTTTAAGAGTGCAAGATCAAAGATTAATGCGTCATATAAATTTCTGTGTAAGCAAAGCAAGCTATAAATCAAATAAAATTATTGTCGAACAGTTTTTGTACAAAAGCGTAGAATAAGTAAGTAGAAAGGCTTTGTCCATTATAAAAATACTTTACCCGTTACCTAGGAAACCCGGTAAAACAATAATTCAAAAAAAAACTTCGTGTTTTTTTTTCGAATTGTAGAATAAAATGTCTTTCTAATTTACTTAAAAAGAAAATGTCAACATCTTCAACTGAAAAAGATTAGCTTACAACTGTTTTATATGCATTAACCAATAACCAGAAGACAGCATTTAAGACTGGTCAAAATTTAACGAAGTTGCAGACGACAATCTTAAGTTGAAGATCTTTTTTAAAATCTGTAATTTGGGATAGAAAACATTGTGAATAATGAAGATATTTCTTTTGACAAGTCATTTCATGTGTGTGTATGTGAGGGGGGGGGGGGTTACTATAGTCAGACAATTGAGACGTCATTAAAATGTTAAAATATTTCAACGTCATGAAGTTTCGTCAATTTGGACAGGTTTTCCTGTTGGTTTTTTTTGGGTGTTCTCGCACTTTATTAGGTCTTTTTTGTTGGTCTATAGTAGTTGATGTTGAATTCTTATGTAAAACACTGTGTTTTTCTTTTGTTCTAGTGGATATTTTTCTGTAAGCAGCACTGCACGTATCAGTACATCAATAAAGTACATCGAACATGTGACTGTATATGTCTACTTCAAAACGTCAATTCGAGGCCATGCAATATTCTATTTGACTTCTCCGAGAGGTACTAAATGTAAACTTCTGGGATCAAGAAGAAGAGATACTACCACTATGTGGCAGTTTATGTCATTCACGTTTTCGTCTGTACATACTTGGGGTGAAGATCCGTCAGGAACATGGACACTTAAAATGACCTCATCAGGATATGAAAGTAATTTTTCATGTTATCGTATACTTTTACCACATTTCTTAATAAATGTTCTTCCCTCAAAATAGCCGTATTTATTACCTATGATTATCAAGTCGCCCTGTGAAAAATTGGACCTACCTAATTGTATGAAACCTTTAATATGTAGTCGATGGTATACTGAACGTCGTCGTCTTTAATTCAGCGAAAAAAAGGTGAAATATATATCCGCCATATGTTCGGTGCATCATTCGGGCCATGATAAAGATGTAAAAATGGAAGTACATATTTACGTGAAGGAGATAACCGAAGGATGTATTTTCAACAGTTAAGCGTGAATATCATACTTAGATGCCCATTATTGCTAAATTAAAAAAAATTGAAGGCTTTACACAGACTACGCAAAATTTACTAAGGAGCACCTTCTCGTTAAATGACTGAATGCTTAAAACAAATCGACCCAAAAAAGATTATTTTTCTAAGACAGGTTAATGTTCGGACCTGATGACCCTGATACAAAAAAAGTCGATTATGCATGAATACTACGCACAAAAATCTCGGAAAAAGACATACCCCGTAAAACGTGTTTCGTTTTGACTTGTATCTTCACGTGCGTTGGTACAACTAGCGATTGCATGATGTTGATTTGATGTAAACAAGACCTACAATGCGGGTTCCGTTGACCCGATATCAGACGTAAATGCGTTTAGCATGGACACGGGATCACATCGCTTGACCCTAAATAACATGGCCAAAGTCCTGTTTACAGGCGAGTCAAGGCTTTGTGTGGACTTAACTGATAGACGTGCTACGGCATTGAGAATGCCAAATGAGCATTTTGCTCCAGTTTGTGTGTGCCCTTAACATGATCGGTTTGGCGGGAATACGTGCTAAAGGGAAAGCGAACCTTCACGTAATTGACAACGGCAAGTTATGGGCTCTCAGGAACTTAAAAGGAGCTCTTGGATGTTTACGTTCGCCCATGTGCGGGTGCTGTTGGTGAAAATTTCATTCTGATGGATGACAATGCGCGTGCACATAGAAACTGCATCACCGATCACTATCTCGAACAAGCCACAAGTCCCCGGACCTAAGTCTAACAGAACATGCTTGGGTTATGTTACAGACAGCCGTTTCATCACATACCGTTGCAATCAGCATGCAATCAGCCTGTCATGTAATGGATAAAAGATTACACAGGCTAAATTTGAACGGGACTTAATGCTGTTTTATCAGTCTTTTAGGTATACCAAAGCAAAGTTCACCAGCATTAGACTGGGGCCAGAAATGCATTCTCAAAAGACAGACCTATTGTAAGGGGCATTTTCTTTTTATCAAACTACTTGATGACAAAACAATACAGTTAAATCATGTAAATCGCATCAGCACTTTTTTCTTATTTTGAAATGGCCCGTTTGTTCTTTGAATGTTCTAGAAATAATTATAAAGCAGTTGGTAGTAAGACTTAACATGTGTGAGAACATCCAATTAAAAGCAATAATTTGCTTATCAGGGTTGAAATTCGAGATACCATTGTTCACATGAATGTGCCAGGGTGTACATTTACAATCGAAATTTTTTGAAGTTATAGCATTCATTTTATCTATTAGTTCCAAAAGATAACTCAATATTTATAGAACAAGTTTCATGACAAGTTATCTGGTTTCAGATAAATGTACAAAGAAAATTGGAAAGAGCAGTTCAAGGCGTCACCGTATTCCCTATGTTTGTCCTTTATTTCAAAGGTGTCGGAAGTAATACTTAATGCAAAGCTCTGAACGAAAATGGTCTTTTCATCACATATAACACAGATGTCCTTTTTAAAAATAACATGTACACTAAAATGGAACCAAGTAGCCATAAACAGGCAAGATAAGTATGATTGAATTCAAACATACCTACATATAAGTATAGTTCACCACTGCTATGATATATCTGAAACATAAAAATTTTCAAGAGGACACAGTGAGTCATTGTCAACAAAGTCTAAGTACTTCCAAACCTAGCAGATGTTAATATACAACCGAAGGCAGATATGTTTTAGTGTCATCTTCTTCGTCTGTCCGTACACCTATCTATACGCATGGCCGTTCATTTGTTTTAAACACAACTCCTTTTACTGATGTGGATATATTAACAGTATTTAACGATATTATGGTGTATCACAGAAAACTTCGCGTAATATCTAACACAACTCCTCCTGCGTTTCTAGACAGATTTGGATCACGCTCTCAAATATTTATCATCATGTGATATTTTGGATATTGGTAGGGTTTTGTGATACTATGTTGTCTCAAGAAAGATATATTTGAAAGAAATTATCGCAGAATCGTTCTTAACTAGTCACGTTCTGCAACTCTAATGTTTTCAACATTTAGATGGAATTTCACACGAAAGTATCTTTATAAGCATGACAATTTATGGATTTATTAATTTTAAAACGACCATTTTGTGTCCCACGGGAAAAGGTAACTTTATGTAAAGTTCTATTATTAACTTGATTTCTCTTGAATTTATACATAGGACTTCTACATAGCTCAACGAAATGAGCGTGAGAATGAAACCCCCCTATCATTTGTTGATGAATTCTTACTGTAATATATAAAGTAAGTTGTCATTGCAGTCATGTGACTGTATAAATTTCGATAACGTAACATTAACATGTTTGCAAAAAACTTGATATTATTCTTGTGAAAATGTTTTTTTTTTTTTAGAAATTGCTATCATTAGATTTAACAAGATAGAAAATTAACATTTACTTGCATCTGCAAAAATATGTTCTAGACATATTATCAGAGAATTGATATATCTACATCAAACATATAGTCGTAAATTATCATAACGACTCAGGGAGGTCTAACTTTAAGATATTTTGTCACCTATCCATACGAGATCAATTTTTTCAGGTTTAAACCGCAATCTGCTGGATTTCAACTTGAGGGACTAGTGTCAACGACTACTCATTTTAAAATCTTCACAGTATTTTCTATAGTTTTTTTTAAACCTTTTGATTGGATTTTCCTTAATTGAACTAATATCAGTAGCTTTGAAAATGAGCAATACTCAGTATTCATTGGATGATCACCAAAGTCAGATAAAAAAAATACTGTATGGGGCATGAATGAACGAGTTTTATTGACAAATAAAATGAAATTACAAAACCTTCTTCCATATGAACTAATCTTTTATTAAGCCGGCAAGTTGAATGTATTTGCGTAGGGTTTTTAAACGTTTACTTGAATAGCACGGGCCATCTACGGGGATTTTGATACTCGTTCAAAGGTTGGTATTATGTTAATAGAATAATGGGTTACTAATCTTTTATTGATAAAAATCAAGTGACATGTATATCTCGTAACAAATATTTCGCCAACAGATAAAATTACTTCAGTATATGTACAGTTTTTGCGGAGAAAATCATGAATTTGTTACGAGCATGTTATTTATCCTGACGACAAAATACAACAATTCTTTTTGAAAAAATTCGTGATTTCATATTGTATAGTCATGCTTACTTCATAACTACCATTTAACGTTTATTTCTTACACTGTTCACTGTTTTCTAACTATTAAGTATCGAAACGATGAGAAAGCCTATGTTCAGAACAACGGAAAATAGTTTAGAACATTTCTAATAATTTAACAGCTAACATAACATTAAAGAAGTTAATAGTCATTAGTTCAAGTCTGAAGTTTGAAGATGGTCCAGGTATCCATATATACATATAATTTCATTTTCTATTTCAATGAAATTAGTATTATTCAAAAATAGTGTTTGCTGTTAGTTAACGGTAAAGGGTATACCAATCAGAAGGATAACCTTTAATAAAAGGAAACGTATAATTGTAATACATTGCGTCATAAATTAATTAAAACTACTTGTGTGAAATATTTTTTATAAATATTAGGTCACAGGCCAATGTAACTTTATATTAGTGTTTGCGTATTACTTTCAGAAGTTGCGAGAAATATCATTTAAGCATTTTAGTACTTTTAACATAAAAATGATTCCCTGGAGGGATTAAGATATACGATAAGATAATCACGGGGTTTGAAGTTTCGAAAGGATCGTATGCAGTCTTTATTTACTTATGTTATAAATAATTTTTAGCGGTCGAGCTCTCCAGTTGGCGGTTAACAATTTATGGGACGCTTACAGACCCCCTCAGAGGAGCGCCATCAGGTACAGTATAATTGGTTTTCTATCAATTACTCGGGTAAAATTGACATAGAAGGAAATTTATGGGAAGAACGATACGACGCTAAAAAGCTGAAATGTATAGAGTGCCTATCTTTATTATATTTATTGGTACCTGCGATCTGTATGTACTTGTGAAATAATTATTTGTAATGAGGAATATAATTTATATTTATTGGTACCTGCGATCTTTATGTACTTGTGAAATAATTACTTGTAATGAGGAATATAAAAATTAAGCAATTGAACATGTGAACTTGAAAAAAGAATAAACGTAGATCGTTTTAAGATCGTTTTTTAGAGTAATATTTATAGTCTGTTCGCTTAGGAAAACATGTTTAAACCACAAGAATACATCTAAACTTTCACTATATATCAAGTTAGGATTTAGCGTTTCAAGATATGTTTGTATTTTTTTTCTAAAATGTGTTCTCTAGGCCTCGCAGTCTGGACAGCGTTTTCGCTGTGTACTCTTTAGAATAGTACAAACCTAAGGGTTCTTTTTAAATAAAACGATAAGACCTTATTCCAAAGACAGGGTGTGGATGTCAGGCTACAGAGTGACTGCTAAAAAGCACATGTAAGCACATGTAAAATCGACAGATCATCGCTGTCGATCAATAGATCGAATGACCAATCAAATTACTCACTTTGACATTTATACATAGGCGTTTGTTGGTATGGCGTCTTAAACGTCGTAACTTAAGGTCTATTCGAGCTTTGGCTACGGCCTTAAGGTCTCCAAAAACGATATGCCTCTCATTTTAAATCTTTTTCAATATATTATACAAATAATAGCGTAAAATTCCTCAGACGAAGTGCCATGTCAGAGTTCAGTGGGCGCGGCCAGATATCCGCGATTTGTAGTTTTAGTCCATTTCGTAAAACACTTGAAAATATGCCAAATTTCAATCTTCAATCGATTTATCTTACGTTAATAACCACAGCTAGTTGCGAACAAGAAGTGTAAATTTGTAGGGAAAATTGATGGAAGTAAGAAAAAAACTGTTATAAAAAAAACATAAATCTCCATTAATCTTATATTTATATTTATTTTTATATGCGGGCAGCATTTTTCCATTTACGTCGTGCAACTTATCGTCTGTAATTTCTCATTATATAGACAGTATCATTTTCCTGTATTCTTAACTTATTTTCGACCAAAAATCTTTCCAATATAGGAAAAAAAGGAACGCGACCGTCCTTTATCTCCCGATGATGTATATGCTTTAGTTGTATTGGGAGTTAAAGGATGGAGTTGTAATGGTGTAACAAACGAGATGAGTCTTGGTTTATTGAAGAAGTCGCACGATGTAACAGAAAGTGTTGTAAATTACAGTACCTTCAATCAGTAATACTTCTAGGGGATTTTGTCCTGTAATCCTTTTCTTCTATTCTTTTTATTGTATAGCTGGGTCCTATGGTGGTCCTTGTTTAAAAGACAACACATGTACCGATTCTGATCACTGTTGTGATGAAGACCTCGACTTGTGTTTCTTTAAAAGTAAAGCGACCTGCGTTGAAGGTAGGTATACCGTTGCTGCTTCTTCTACTAGAGACCGCTTGAGATGAGCGAGAAATAGTTGCAACAACTAGACTTCGGTAAACGTGCGTGCATCAGTCCCTCAGTCCGTTTTATCCGGACCACAACTCCTACATCAAAGTGATTTTGAAGTAATTCTATACATTTTTAATCCTTACTGAGTAGATGCGGAATATAATGAATGTATTCTCGTATCTCAAAGTCAAGTCAAAACAAATTTTGTTCTTATCTTAATATCTACATTTACGAGTGGATTTCATTTGACACAGATAATCATGTCAAGCAATACAAGCGCTATTTGAGTCAATTACTAGGTAAGTTAGGTTAAGGATCATGTTCGAAGGCCGAACACTAGCGGGCTCGACATGATTTAAGTTATCAATATCAAATGAGGCCCATCACATGAAAACAGACCATTCTGGAAGTCGATAATAAAATATTACAAAAAAGTGATCGTATCTGGTACAGGTAAAAGAGACTCAGAATTCAAACTATTGTAAGGTAGAAGGACAATTATGCGCTAAAAAATCTACGGAATACGAATGTTTCCATCATTATCTGACTACACTATCCTCTCATGTCTAGCGAGGGTCGATATTTTCGTACTTCGCATATGATCCTTTTTTGATAGCGGAAAACAAATGAATCTATCATAGTCTTCCTGTTCAATACAGTGGATTCCTGTTAATTGTAACTGCAATTTCTTTGCAAATAAACATAAAATTGCCATTAAAAGGACCTATTTGTTCTTTAAATCTGATCTTTATGCAAATAGGCAGTTGCATTTAGCAGTGAATTGCTATAATAAAGTTTAAAATTCAAAAGATTTCACTGTACTACACGAGTATCAAGTTATCAAGATTTAGACTTCAAGGTAGCAAAGCATCATCAAAATGTTCGTCATAATTTTAATACTTTTTTTCACACAATCCCGCTTTTTACGCCCTCAAAGAAAAAGCTTCAGCAAACATTGTTGGAAATGAAAATTTTTTTGTAAAAATGGTTTTGCGGGAAAAGGAGTCATAAAAATGCAACAATTTTGAAAACAGATTTTTTTTCGTAGATATCATATTTTTTTTATTGAATTTAACTATGCTTTATCGAAATTTCTTGAACAAAGGCTTCTAATAATAATTGATAAGGTATACATATGATATTCTCCTTGCGAGACGAAACTGATCTTGCCTCTCATTTATTTCTCTTTTCTACAGACAGTTTAACGACCACAGAAAACCCATGGGGTAAGTTTATCTCTAAAGATTATATATCTGAACTTGTAAACTTTGAAATAAATGCCATCTTTTTCCGTATTAAATTTCTGTAAGCCCTAAAAGTGTATATAAGGGACTGTGTCAATTAAGCGACCATCTCAGTGAGAGGTTTTTATCGTCACGGTTAAAGATTAAAGATAATATATAAAAAATGTTGAAAATTAATTGCAAAAAGCAGGAAAATGTTAAAAAAAAACTTATACTAAATGAAATATATTCTGCAAGTATCGCTAGTTGTTTCTTATCCCTCTATGTGCATTTTGTATAATTGGAAATGGAAACACGAACAGCAAAATGAACATTTATATGAAACAAACTTAATTATTTACAATCTTTCGTGTTCGCTAAGGAAAACATGTTTTAACTACAAGAATACTTCTAACCTTTTACTGTATATCAAGTTAGGATTTAGCGTTTCCAGGTATGTTTGTTATTTTTTCTGAACAGTATTAACAATGTTACACCTTAAGGAATTTAAAAACAAATTATATTAGATTTGTTGATTTAGAAATTCAAACACACTTACTACTGACACTTCCAACGTCTACGCAGTCTGTCAAGGGTTTTCGTTGTGTACCCTTTAGAAAGGTACTTACCTAGAGATTTTAATTAAAACGATCAGCGAATATTCCAAATACATGATGTGGATTCACAGAGGCTATGTGAAATGTGAGAACATGTGAAATCGACAGATCACTGCCAATCAAATCATTCATTTTGACCGAAAGTGAAATTTAAGCCTCAACATTTATGCTACGAATCTTGTAGGTTTGGCGAAATAAACGTCGTAACTTACGGCTTATTCGAACTGGCGTTACGACGGTTAAGCCACCAAGAAACATTCCGCCTCATATTTTATGTACGCATATTTTACAAAATACCTACACGTCATCAAAAAGACAAAAAATTAAATACAACAAAGCATACAAGAGAAAAAGAAGACGCGGGGACGTCAAGGTCACTGAGAGATAAATAAAGGTTTCGTTAATAAACAGGCAAATCGGTATATACTAAAATTTATGTTTGATACCGAGTCTATCTGTGCAGTTCAAAGAAGTGAATACAGTACTCACAGAGGAAATGAGGATTTCACTCAAAGGCCATAAGTCAGATAAATATCAATTGACCATAGCAAAAATACATCCTAAGTGGCGGAAAAGAAAAAAGCTAAAGTTGAAACGACTGACAGACAAAGTGACAAGGTTAATCCGATAAATCCTTAAAATGCAGATTTTGTGGATATACAAAATATACGTATTGTGACTAGAATTTTCAATTAACAACACTAAACAAGAAATCTGTCAGTTGATATTCCCTTACTATACCCCCGCGTTTCGAAACAAAGTGTAACACCATGATGATTATGAATTAAATATATATAAAAAAAAAAACTAGAGATGTGCTGATAATCTGTATGCGAAATTAGACTAACAATCTTTTGTATGAAAATAAGCAATGTTGCGTAACAAGTAGACATCGGACAGATCTTAATTTAATAAGTGATATACAGATGTGTTAGTTGCTGTGTATGCCTATTATGAACAAGTAAAACACAGCTGCTAAAATATTACTTTATTTGTGCAATGTTTGAATATAATTTCCATTCGATTTATAGTAAACATGTCATTAACAAAGCCACTACAGGGTAGAACAAACTAGCCCTTAAAGGTGCAGGTGCAAAGTATAGAACCAAACATTTTTCACTTACCTTTATAAACTAGGCCAGATTCTGCATTATACACTTACACAATTTCTATATAAAAACTCAACTGCCTATGCTACAACTAAGGGTATGCTCATAATTCGTATATTGAATTTCTGAAATGTTCATTATTACTCATATCCAGAATTTCTGTTGCGAAATGCAATGACCATAAAGTATTGAGTTACAATTATACGGATTGCCTTCAATTGCAGTCCTTTATAGCATAAATGAGATGACATTCAACAAAAAATATAAACCTATAAGTGGCTGCAGAATTGATATGCACTCTTTCTTCTTTTTTCATGAAGAGCTCGATCTCATCAATTGACCTATTGAAGTTTCGATAGGTTCTAATTCGGGTAAGATTTGTTGCACTATATATTTCTTTCCTATATGATTTTTGCTCACATGGGATATATTTCTATTTGAATTTCATTTAACAAACAATTTAGTAAAAGAGTCTCTCTTGAAGCCTCGAACCATACAGTGCTAATTGGACATATAGAACTACTCACGATTAACACTTTTCTAACATCTGTACTTAAATGCATGAAATAGTGAAAAGAATTCATGTAAACAGTACACTCTACCATTATTCCAACACATGAAAAAAAGAAATGAAGGATCATTTCACATTCAACAATCACAATCAGGTACTGCATTGCTTTTATGCAATAAGACGTATAGATCTATAAATACAAAGGTTAAGACATAAGACAATATATGAGACAGGTTGATTTATTTTACAAATGGATATTGTCGCTCATCTTAACGAAAAGAATATTGCGTGTATTGGGGTTATCTATTCCACAAATAGATTTTAATCGACACAGGTTCGGATGTAACCTGATAGCTCAATTTAGAGAATTTTTAAGGATCAAATGATAACTTTAGAATTGGCTCATTATATTTTTAAGTTATTAAAGTGTAAGTTGATCAAATGAATAAGGAAACGTCCTTTTTGAATTCGACATTTTCTCACATCATTATATAAGGTGATACTGGAAAACTATCCCTGTATTGTAACAAAGGTCTTAGATAATCTTCGATCTCCATTTTGAAGCGCTTTTAACATTTCAAGATAACATTAAATATGAACAAAATAATGAACACTTATACCGGTTCTTAATTGTCATATTGTTCATTCTTTACTTCTTGTTGGTCTTACGCATGTCGACACAAAATTCAATTTAACCAAAAAATGGTTGAATCAGTTTCATTGTGGCACTCTCTTTTCCTAACCACAAATAAATCAACTCACTGTTTCTTAAAATCATTCTTGCGTTAATTAAGTTGTAAATTAGTTGAATTGAGTAACAAAATAAATAACAAAAACAATTTACAAAACCTCCGAGTTGGAGCTAGGCAATCTTTATTATTTTCCCCCTGAACACGTGTATTAACCTTTTCCTGTTTTTTTTTTTTTTTTTTTTTTTTTTTTTTTAATTTTAGACTTATCGAAATTCAAAGTTTGCAGACGAAAATTTAAAGTGGATTTAATTTGAAAATAATGATACAGTAGGGTAGAAAATATTGTAGAAAAAAGAAGAAATTGCTAATCACAAGCAACGGTTACTTATAGAAGGACAAATGTGTATATGTCCATGGGATCTGCGGAGCTCATTTAAATATCAACACCATTTTCCCTTTTGTTTGATTTGCCGCGGCCATAAAGCAGTTGGTAGCGCGCGGGACCCCTAATAATGTGGTCCTAGGTTCAATCCCCGCGGCAAATACCCTTTCCGACATTTGTCTCCCACAGATTGATGGGTCATCGTAAACTTATATGTAAGTGTGATGGAGGTGGAGCTGGAGATAGTACTGGAGTGAGAAATACATGAAAGTCGAGGCTAGGTGCTCCAGCCGCCGCACAATGACTGTTAAAAGTGGCGTTTAACTTCATTTAATCAACCGATCAATCAATTATGTTTGATTATTTGACAACAGTCATCTACTGTTGGATATACCAAATCAACTTTTTCTCCTAAATATAGGTCTTTGTTTGAAAAAATCATCGCTTACATTGGTCATAGCTTGAGTGTAAAATTACCTAGCTTATGCATGTTTCCTTTTTAAGAATAGAATTCAATCGAAAAATTCTAATTCCAGAAGCAAAGTGATTCTCTTTAGATGGGCCTATAATTGCCTTATTAGAATTTTCTTTGGTATGTTACTTGTAACCTCCTTTGCTCCTTTATATCTTTTATTAACGCAAAAACTTCCTACCTCATCCAGATTCCATTAATACAATAGGAAACCAAATTATAACAAATCACAAATCTTTGTTGAGCTAAAAATCCTTTTGTCAATCTGTCTTTAATGGGAATTCTACATTCTTGAAAGTTATATTTTTTAAACCTTGTGAGTATGATGGAGAAGATTATACACTGAAACAGTCGGTTGTATTATTTTTTATTTGTTTTAGATTACTGGCTTGACGGAGGAGGTTCTGGTGTGCCAAATATATGGCTGACAGTCTTAGTTTCGTTTTTTTTCGTTCAAATTCTACTTTAAGACAATTAATCTTAATTAACACATTAACGAATAGTCCGCTCTAGAAAAAGCTATGGAAACTTTGTGTTTTAAATGAGCTTGCAGGAAGCAATTTCTATTTCTATTTTCTCCCAGTGTTTATCAACCTATTTGGTGCCTTTCTTTGATTTAAACACACCTTTAGTTGTCGTCTAAAACACCTTTCATTTTTTACCAGACCAGGTTTTTTTTTAAATGAATTTACTCATTCCAATACAAGTCCGTCTTCACCTACTGTACGAAGAAATGTATAAACATATCACATTGTTTACTATGGTAAACAGTCGCTATACAGCATAAATTTTCAACAATTTTCACTCTGATTTGTCGTTCGCGCTGTTGTTCAAATTTTACATTTTTGGTCCAGAAATTGTTCAACATATACCCAAGCAATGACACTGTTTGACGCCACCCAAGGAAAATATTCGGGAAAAATTGTGTAAAAAGAAGAAATTGATTGCAACAAGCAATTCCTTCATTTTCCAAAATGTTTTCTTACAATAAAGCTGAAAAAACTTAAAAGTTCATGAATTTCAAATTGTCGTCAATTTGGACCTGTCTAAAAAGAATCCGTCTAGTAACGGGTTAAGAGAGGTTGTTGATTACAAATAACAAAACCAGAATATATACAATAGCAATCAAGTGATACTTCAAAAATATATTTCGTGTATTCTCTCGTGTTTAGAAGACAATCTAATATTAGAAGCAATCATTCCGTTGTATAAGTCGTCAATTAACGGATCGCTGGCCACGCCCACTGAGCTCCAACAGGAAATTCCCCCTCGATATAAAACGGCTTTATTCTACAAAGAGGTAAAACTACTTGATTGGTTACCTTAATGTCGTAGCTACGTCTTGAATAAGGAGTAGTCACTACGTTTCAGATGCCAAACAACCAAAAATCCTTCACATAACTGCCGGGCCGTGTCAAAGGTCAAAGTTCACTGTTGGTCTAAATGAATATTTGTTTGGTTGATAGTAGTCTGATCAGAGTCTACACTCTTCTCATGAGCTAGATACTAACTCAAGGCTTCTTTAGACCACAAGTTCAAATATTCTTAATTCACCGTATGGCATTAAAGCTTTATTTTTCTAGGCGGCTCAATCCACTGAGTTTTACGCACATGCGAAATTGTAAGAAATTATTTAGCTCCTTCCTGTTTTAAAATTTTTTAGATCTATCCAATTCAAAGAATATGCAGACGAAAATTTAAAGTTGATTTATTTCGAAAATGACCATATAGCAGGGTAGAAAATATTGCTACAAACAAATTCTGCTTTTCTACAATGTTTTCTCAATTATAAAATCACAGGGACGTACAAACTAGGGATTGAACAGGAAAGGGTTAAATGCCATGCTCTTGCTCATTATTATCGTTCACCTTAATTTCTGAAGTACGAGTGTATGGGCAGTATATATGGTGTGTCCCATTTTGAGAGTTCGGACATTCTTAAGAACGACAAATTTCGTTCTTAAAAATTGTCAATAAGGTTTTTATATTTTATGCAGGACAATTTCAAGAATGGGCGTGGTATATCTATTGTTTTACATGGGACATACGACCATCCCAACAAAATAACGACTTTCGATAAGCTTACGAGAAAAAAAGGCCGACATCAATGATATCGATGTATTGGGATTTAAATGTTCACAATAAGTTGTTATAATCTAATGTTACCTGTCTACACCGTTGTTGCGTTTCCTTAAAAAAGGCTTTATTGTCTTTTGATACATCTCTGATATACCATTGAGAGCGGTTGTCTTAGGCATGTTTTTTTCTGTATTTTGATAATATGTAATCGTAATGAATGTTTATTCAAAAAGTATACATGTGATGTAAAACTGCTTATTTGAATTTTTAAATGTTTCTTCTCAACTTATATCTGTGATATGCTTAGCTTCAGTTTCTTAATTTATTGTTTATTTAAACGTTATTTCTGTTTTCTTTCAACTATTGTATACTATTTCAATAAATACAGTTTTCCATTAACATTGATACTTTCTTAATTTCGAATGTTTCATGATTTAAACAATGTTAAGTTCGTTTTATGAATTACTCATGAAAGACTAAGACGGCTATGGTAATCTTCGTAGCTCCGCCTTTCTACGAAGTGATTCTTCAATCATAGGTATTGAATGTACTTTATGGAAGAACTTTGATCGCAAATCAAAGATTTGCTGTTTATTTAATGTTCATGACCAAATATTTTTTCAGACTTAATCACTTGAAATCTCACACAAGCTGTCTAGCCTAAGTCGAAAAGGCATGGTCAGTTAATCGCTAATTATCAAATGATTTACTTGTGGTAAAAGAAAAGAAGATTTTTAAACATGCAAATAATCTAGCAGAAATTACAAGCATTAGTCCGATAAGGCTGAACACTGTTCCGAGCTTCCATTTATTCCTCAACTCATTCCAACACAATCCCACTTTTGGACGCCCCAAAAGAAAGAGATTTTGAAAATATTGCAGTGAATTAAGCAATTGCTTTTTATAAGCAATTTCTTCATTATCCACAATGTTTTCTTACCCAAACGAAATGAAAAAATAAATTTCACCAATTTAAAAGTGTCATCTGAATCGTTTTTCACTTTGAGCCAAGCCAAAAATGTGTTTTCTGGTAATAGGTTAAGCGAAAGAATTCGCAGTGATTTTAGCCAATTACGCGGCACTTGAAAATTCAAGATACGATAGTGGTCGATTTTGGTTTGTCTCTGCGAATCATGGAGGCTGATCTAAACTGTTTGCTTACTATGAGCTTTCATGTTTGATGGTCATTCTACCCAACTACATTTTATTTCTTGAAACGCATATATGTACCAGGTTTCATGATTGATTACACGTATTGGTTTTGTACGAAATTTGCGAGTCACATATTCGAGGACTGTTAGGTAAATCCCGGAGTAGTGTCATTATTGTTTTATTAATTCGCCTATTTTGATCTTCGACAGATTTTCATTAAAATTTGTTAAAGAATAATTATCTGCTTTTCCATAAACCCTTTCCTGTATAATCACTGGTTTTTACGTCCCTGTGTTTTTATACTTGGGAAAACATTGTGACAAAAGAAGAAATTGCTTGTAACAAGCAATTTCTTCTTTTTCCACAATATTTTCTACCCTACTGAATGATTATTCTTAAAATAAATTCAACTTTGAATTGTCGTCTGCAAAACCTTTGAATTTGGACCAGTCTAAAATTTCAAAAAACGGGAAAGGGTTAATTATAAATGTCATTTCAACAATAAATATTCTTCCTTCGTGTTAAATCTACTTGATTAGCTAGAAAATTTAATTTAACGGGATATATTCCCGTTGTCCTACTTTGAAACGAGGGACATTATCGGATGAAGTCGTTAGTCTTCGGATGATGACGGACATGACTGTATTGCCAGCGGAAGCCAGTGACGTAATAGCTACGTCATGAAAGCTACAAATAAGGGAATTTTTCGGTGCAATATTTATCCGATGAATTTCAGTTCCATTCGGTTTGTACTTCGCTAACTTTTTTTGGTGTCTCGTAACGCGTAAAATCGTTGCTTGTTTTCTCTCTTTTTTAAAGTTATGAACAGTAGTTTTCGTAACAAAATTAGCGTAATCGCCTTCTGCAAGAGCCGCTTTGAACATTTACTGTTCGATCCCTGGTTTTACGTCCTCGTGATTTTATAATTGAGAAAAAATTGTGGGAAAAGAAGAAATTGAATAACAAACAACTTCCCATTTTCCTGAAAGTTTATAATTCTATAGGTCTGAGGAATCCAGGAATGTGCAGCAATTATTTTAAGTATAGTTAGGAATACAGTGGTGTGATGTGGCGATTACTGCATTGCTCAGTGGTCAGAGCAGCGGAACCGAAACTGAAGGCAAGTCGGAGGCGATAGGTTCGAAGGGTAATCGAGCCACTGGTGACCTGTCTCGGACAAGACATGAAGGACTTTCTGTCAATGGTTTAGTATTGGTGATACCGTTGAAACGTACAATTATTTAATGAACTTCGACATACATAGCTCAAAGATGTCGAAAGCGGCATTAAAGACCATATTAAGGAATGCAGTTTGATTTATGACGGACGCATGACCCGATTACATGAATGGAAAAAACAACAACAACAACAAAACCAGAATGGGTTCAATCAAGTGTACCACTATCTAGTTGGTTTATTTTGGAAAGCGTTGTAGCAAAGAGAGAAAGTGCCAGATGGATGCATTCTCCTTTTAATCCATGCATTCAAAAACAAGAAAATTTTAGACTTGTCCAAATTGAAAGAAAACAACGACAATTTTTATTTTCCATCTATTTATTTATTATTATTATTATTTTTGGAAGGTTGGAAACGTCGTGGATGATAAAGAAACTGCTGGTGACAAGCAGTTTCTTCATAGTCAAGAATTTATTGATTTCCAAGCTTTTTCGTGAGGGGTGTTTAATTGGTGCCACGAGTATACCCTTTGAAAGATATTTGTGTTAATTTTTTTATTCATTCCTTATGTGCACGGCACACAAACTTCATTTTGTTGAGCGTGGTTGGATTTTTCCTGGCTTTGTTTTTGAGATATATTACCCGTAGGTAGTCATTTGAAGAAATGAAGGAAAAGTGAGTGTTTAATGTCTTAATACGAGCATTAAATGCTCTAATATCAAGAAGACGAGAGACCACGTTTCTCTATCGAAAATAGTCAATGTAAAGGCCCCGTTATATTCCTTAATAAATTTGATAAAAAAAACCGATGCAATGGTGTAAAATCCAAAATAGGACATGACTTTTTTTCTGGTTAATGACGTAATTACGCAATCACGTGGTATTGACGATATAAGTGACGTTATTTGTTTACATTATTTCGACCTCGTGGGGTCTTTGTACATTTTATTTCGCATTTCCTAATGTCAATTTGGATGAAATGTCAGCATACATTATAATATTTTTCCTTTTACTCTACACTCTTTAAAATTCTTCGCGTGAATAGAGTCCTGCCAACTGATTCTGACAGGAATTACCTTTTAGATATTAACCGGCGTTGTTTTGACGTAATTTGTTTACATTATTTCGACGTCGTGGGATCTTTATACATTTTATTTCGCATTTCCTAATGTCAATTTGGATGAAATGTCAGCATACATTATAATATTTTTTCCTTTTACACTCTTTAAAATTCTTCGCGTGAATAAAGTCCCGCCAACTGATTCTGACAGGAATTACCTTTTAGATATAAACCGGCGTTGTTTTACAAAATGTATGATCAGACACGTAACGAAAAAATTAAAATGTTTGGTTGGCGACCTAAACGTCGAACTACAGCTTGAATAAGTTGTAGTTACGACGTTTAAGTCGCCAAACCAACACAAACGTTGTGGAGCTCTAAGTTCAATATTAGTCGAAATAAATCATTTGATTAGTGAATAGCTTCTGTGCTTGACAGACGCGATCCGTCAAATATCCTGACCCAACTATAATATTATGCACCGCACATGATCATCAATACATTGTACTGTTTTTTTGTTGTTGTTGTTTTTTTTTTTTGTTGTTGTTGTTGTTGTTGTTGTTGTTTTGTTTTTTTTCAAAGAGGCTTGTTGCTGTAACGTGGCTATTTACCACTTTCAACACTATTTCAATTATTTATCGGTGGCTAGAGCACCTAGCAATGGTTTACTGCCTGTTTCTCTAAATTTAATCCGTGACAACATTCCATCCGAGCTGCCCTCCGCTCATCGCGAAATACTTATTATTCACCAACTAGTAAGACGCAGGTCAAACTAGATTTAACCAATATCAAACGACAAATTTTTAGACTGGTCCAAATTCAAAGAAGTTATAGGCGTACATTTTCAGTGGATGAGATTTTGAAATTCTTTGTCTCTTTGAGTAGAGCACATTGTTGATAGGGAAAAAATGGACAATTTCTTCATTTTCCGCAATATTTTTAAAAGCTTTTTACTAGGTTGGGGTTGCGTCTAAAAGAAGGATTATGTGAGAATGGACATTAACCCATTGTCACACAACCTCTCTTTTTTATGCCCTCAAGAAAAAAGCTTTTGGAAACATTGTCGAAGAAGAAGAAATTGCATGGATCAAGTAATTTCTTCATTATCCACAATATTTTCGATCCAGAAAGATCAACTGGAAATTCTGCAGGTTCTAGGTACCAGTCTAAAATTCTGCTGTGTTGGAATGAGTTAAACAAATGAGGGGAAAATGGCCGAGCCAGGCTTGGAACGATAGCGTGTTTCCGACTGAGCAAACCGAGTTAGAAAGAAGCCGAGAGGCCAAACATCATCGGGTTGTCAGAAGAAACATTTGGGTTTTTCAATCCAAAATACACACTTATGATGGCACAGTTGCAGGGGTTGGGTCAAACTCAGATTTCTTTGAGTAGCTTCATTGACGAACTGATGGCAGCGCCACCTGACCTTCGACAGTCCAACTGACGCATCAAACAACGTTGGCTTGCAAAGTATACGCTCGAAATCATAAAGCAAAAAGTATATCGTTTTGAGCGACTTAAGAGTTCAAACTAAAGGTTTAATAAGTTGTAGCTACAAAGTATTGCAAGTAATGAAAATGTGGATAATGTCTGAGGTCAACATCCCCGGCTATAAATGAATAATTCGATCTGTCAATTGGTTTAAATGACAGCGACGACCCTTTATCTAACCGACCGCTCTAGCTGGTAGCCCGGGACATTGCGTTAAACGAATGCATCACACCTTTAATTTAATTTTGTGTTATTCTGTCATAAAATTGCAGTCGTAGCCAATTGCACAGCGATTGCGCCGCAAGAATTGGAGGGTGTGGAGGTGTAGACTGGGTGATTGCCCTTAGATCTGTCGACATTAGAGTCTCAAACGATAATTTTGTGATGTTATAATACAAGATTGCATGAAAGCTGCAATTGACTTTTTAAAGATAACATTTAATACTCTAAAAATCAATGTGCAATTCGACTTTGTTCAAATGATAGGTTATCTTGAAAAGGAAATTAACAATTCAAGCACCTTGTTTTTACTGCCAGGGGGCGTATCAAAGACTGTAAAAGATATACATGATCTCCTCAGACGTAAGAAGCGAGTTTGGATACAAGGTGTAGAATCCCCTCCCCCTTTTTGGGTGAGGGCCGGCTTCCAGAAAAAATCGTGACCTCGGTTGGCTTCCAAAACTATGTTTGAGATAGGTACGACGTTTATTGGTCTAATATAGACTGGCCATCCGAAGCAGATGGGATGTGCAACCAGGATTATATAGGACCTTTGAGAGCAACCTAAATGAGTCCCATTTGGGTCCATATTGGACCAATTTTGGCAATATTATACCCATTGGACCCTTATGGTTCCCATACTACACCTATGGTTTTATTTTGGACCCATATCGGCAGTAGGGACGCCTATTAAGGACCAACATGCAAACAAAAATGTAATTGCAGAAATAAATGACACGGGGCGAAAGCAAATGAAAATCAGAATGAAAAAAAAATACTTTGGTTTATAATCAAATATTGCGGAGGGGGCTATATACAGAAATTTTGGAAGCCAACACGGACTAAATAAACTTTTCACTCTCTGCTGTTCACATCGTACAATTTTCTGTCATCGTTGTTCGTCATTTTGTTCGTAGATTTTCTCCTTCTATATTGAGCCCATATTTTCGGTTGATAACTCAAACGGACGTATCGCCGTTGTCGATCAAAAATCGATTAACTAATTAAATCATTCATTTTTACTGGAAGTGAAATGTTGATATCCAACATTTTTAAATACATTGACTTATACGTCAACGGGTAAATTGTTTAAACGTATAATTTGCCAATCAAATGCTTGTTACAATTATGTTCCCGACTTTACAGTTTCTATTCAATCTCGTTGATATCTGCGATATATTGCGAACCGCATTATCTGATGTTTGTGACAGTTACTAGCCACGCATCTTAACTTGGTTAAGTCAATCCCACAGAGTCCTACATGAAGTCCCATTTCGATTTTATACGGCGATATTTTGCAATTTTAGAGGCCAGTAGTATGTAGCAAAAAGTAAAATAGTTGATTTCCGACCCAAACGTCATAACTACAGTTTTGGTTGAATAAACTGTACTTACGATGGTTAAGTCGCAAAACCAACAGTCAAGGTGACTAATGTGGAGTTCAAAAATGACTTTTGGTCTAAACGAATGATTTCATTGGCTGACTAGTTATTTTCTTGACTGAAAAATTGCTTTAAACTACGACCATACACTTGATTTTCTATAGAAAGAAAGGTTCGATAAACAATCATTTTCAGCCATTTAAACCAATTAACCCACAGTCAAATTTTAGACACGTACAAATTCAAAGAAGTTGCAGACGACGTTTTTAAGTTGGGGTGGAAATTTGAATACCTCTATATTTCGTTGCGAATTTCTTTTCATCGAACCCTTATTAAAGAACCCCTGTGTTAGCCAGACAAAAACCACTTCTATGGAGTACAGCATGGGACCAAAAGCTTTGTACAATAGCTATTCCGGTGAGCAGTCTGAACTGAGTTTGTTGAATCGCTTACACAATCACTTCCAGGTTCAAGTGTCAGTCCCTGAAAGACTAAACTATCCATCTTCTACATAGATCTTGACTAGACATTTATTTGTGTAAGAAATAGTTGGATATGTCCTTTAATGGCTGTCGTATACAAGGTCGACTGTGTGTTGTAAATTGACGGGTCGCTTACCACGCCTACTGACCTCCAAAATTGCAGGTCGACTGAGGAAATAAACGATGTTGTAAAATTTATGTTGAGGACCATTAAATAATATGTAAATCGTTGGCTGATGACCGATACGTCGTTTTAACAACTTGAATAAGCCTTAGTGACGTCATTTAAATCGCCCAACAAACGCAAATGCTCAATATAAATGCAGGTGTTCAAAGAGAATTTCCGGTCTAAACGATCTTAATGATTTGATTGGTCACTTTCATTAGTATGATTGATTAGTCAATGGATTTTTAACAAATATTATTAAAGACAATGGCGATCCATAAATTGACCAAATGCTGTCCCACCCACTTACTTCGTTAGCCCCGCCCATTTACTCCTACTGGAAGTCTCGCTTCGATTTTAGCTGACGTTATTTTGCAAAATTTATAGCCAATAACAGATAACAAAAACGTAAAATGGTTCGTTGGCGACAAAAACGTCGTAACTACAGCTTGAATAAGCTGTAGTTACGACGTTTAAGTCACCAAACCAACAAAAAAGGTCAACAAAAATGGCGGCGAATGCTGGAGATGAAATAAACAGGAAATGATTTGATTGGTCGGTTAATGCCGCGATTGGTCAATTGCAAAATGGGTGTAATAGAGCAACTGTGTCTGGCGTGTAACTAGTAAAACCGTCGAAAGTGGCCAAAACAAAGTATCCACACGATTTGTCCCGTTATCGCACGTTTTTAAGCTGTTAATTTGAAAGTGAAAGTAGTTTTCGTGGAATATGCTTTGAAAAGAAACTCCCTTGATCGTGATAAATCCATTCCCATTGATAACAATTCTTGTTTAAATAGAATTATCAGAAAAAAAATTGAACAAGTCCGATTTCAAAAAGAGTTACACGACAATTTTGATTGATGATTTTTTATGCAAAAAGGATTGATAGAAGAAAAGAATGTACTTTTTAAATAATATAAGGCTTTTTTCTTCTGGTTTCGTAAAAAAAGGCGGTTTCCAAAAGATTGGAAAAAAATCTTACAACTTAGATATTAAAGAAGACACATTAATGATATATAAGCGAGTAAAATGTGTATATTGGAACAAAAGAATGATATGTATATTTCCTACAATGCTACGCTATCTTATTTTATCCTTACTTTTCCATATTTATTGTTGTTGTTGTCGTCGTCTTTTAATCTTAATCAAGTTTTGATAAGTCTTACATTTTTTACATCGTCATTGGGCGTGCAGAATGGTGTGACTACAGCTTTATTATCACTGCAGTTATGACATTTCACACGCATTACGACGATATTTTTCGATTCTTATAAAGAAGACGCCCTTTGAAAAACCGTTTTGGTGTATGTAATTTATCAAACCTGTTTAGACAAAATGGTAGTGAGCTCGAAGGGTGAACCAATAAAAACCGCCTAGCTGTATGGAAGTTATTAAACCTGTTCAGACAAAATGGTAGTGAGCTCGAAGGGTGAACCAGTAAAAACCGCCTTGGTGTATGGAAGTTATTAAACCTGTTTAGACAAAATGGTAGTGAGCTCGAAGGGTGAACCAATAAAATCCGCCTTGGTGTATGGAAGTTATTAAATCTGTTTATACAAAATGGTTGTAAGCTCAGAGGGTGAAAAAAAGACCAAGAACTAAAAAAGATGTATAACTATTGTTCCCATAGCAACTGCTTATTTCTCCACGATTTAACCCATTATCAGACGACATAGTTGTAGGCTGATCCAAACTGAAAGAAGGTGCAGACGTTAATTTTAAGTTGATGAAATTTCTACAATGTTTACATTTCTTGGTAGAAAATTTTGTGGAAAAAAAGAATTTGCTTGTTACAAGCAGGTTAAAATTTGCCTTCATTTCCCAAACGAGAAGGATTTTTAAATACACGCATTGTTTTAAAACTAAAGACTGTTATATCGTCGTTCATCACTTGATTTTGCACAATATTTCTTTTCATTATTGTTGTTTCTGCGACTTTCTACCAATATTTCGTCTTTAACGGGTACAATTCCAACTTTGTCATCTGTCCATAAATGAAATAATTAAAGAAAACCAATAAGCCTTTCCTTTAATCCACACCCCAAAATCACAATCCCGCTCTTGACTCCAATCGAGAAGGGTTGGAAGATATTGTGTAAAATAAGACATTGTTTTGTAAAAAGCAACTTATTAGTCATCAAAGTGTTTTCTATATGGAAAGATAAATACTTTTAAAAGATTTCTTCATCGGAAAATTGCCGTCTATTTTTTCAATTTGAACCAGTCTACAAGTTTGTCGTCTGGTAATGGGTATCTATGCAAACATGTTTTCTAATCTCTGTTTTGTGTCACGCGGGTCATTGGGTAACCTGTTGAAGAATAAGAATGCGCTCAAATCGGAAGTCTATCAGTTTTGTTTAGAAGGCCGCAATATGGGTATCCATATTTGGTTTTTCATCGTTATAGTAGCTTATAGTGGCGCCAAAGTCAATGGCACAGACGAAGTAAGAAATTCGATCACCAAATCCGATCCAAGCAATACCAATAACACAGACGGAACCAGTGATACCAATGGTACATACGAAGCCAACAATGCCAGTGGTAGAGGAGAAACAGACATTAACATCGTTACAAGCAAGATAAGTAATTTCAAAGAAACAGACGAAAACAGAAAAATTATTGACACAGACGACGGAGGCAACATCAAAGATGATGTCAGCTCTACTACAAACATAACTGAACATGTATACAGCGATAGATTCATTATGAAAACGAACTTATCCCAGACGGAGGTGGAAAACATCGCATCAAGAAACGGATTCGAATTGAAGAAAAAGGTAACCGAGTTTTCTGAAGCAAATTTATTTCTAAAGTAGTAGTCAGACCCACAATTTTTAACCCCTTTCTGTTTAATCCCGGTTTTTTACGTGCCTTTGTTTTTATACTTAAGAAAACATAATGGAAAAAGAAGAAATTGCTTGTAACAAGCAATTTCTTCTTTTTCAACATTTTTTTTTCAACCCTACAGAATGATAATTTTTCAGATAACTTCAACATTGAATTGTCATCTGCGAAACCTTTGAATTTGACAGGTCCAAAATTTTGAAAATCAGGAAAGGGTTATATAAGTTTATTTGTGATATAGTTTGGATTTCACGGATCTCGGCTGGCAACCAAAGAATCAATCGACCAATCAAATTATTCATTTAGATCGGAAGTAGACTTTGAACTCCGACATCGACCGACATTGATGTGAAGCAAAAGGGTTCGTTTTGGAGGCTTAAACGTCGTAACTACAGCTGATACAAGATAATATATCCAAAAACTGCTTGTCCTGTACTATCAGGTTACTTAACTTTAACACCGTCGTGATGTAGTTACAAACACAATTTCAATTTACAGAAATTCTAAAATTATACACCGAAACAATCTTCTATTAACCACTTACCAGACAAATCATTTTTAGACTGGTCAAAATTCAAAGAAGTTGTAGAAGACATTTTTAAAATTTATGATATTTTGGATAATATTCTTTTGGGGTAGAAAACATTGTGGAAAAGGAAAAACTGATTGTTACAAGCAATTCCTTCATTTTCCACACTGTGTCCAAAGATTTTTTCTTTGAGAGCGTCAAAAAAGTCATTCTGTGGGAATGGATTATAAACGACGATAGGATTAGAAAGCGAATGGAAAAAAGGAGAAAACGTGGGAAAAGTTACACGAATTTCATTCAAATGGATTTCGAATATATCAGTTAGTATCAATTGAATTTTTTTATCTGAGAAAATAAATAAGAAGATTTATTTGACATAAATTTAGAAACTTAGATTATTCCCTTTCGTTTCTGCATCTTTGCAGTACTCGCGCCGAATGTTTGGGAAAATGACAGAACTAAGATCGATAGCCGCTCTAGGGAATCGAAATCGGAACCTCTTGATCGGGAAGCCACCACATTAAATTGCCATCTTTCCATCTACGTGAAATGATTCCAAGATTATTTTATATCATTGATGTACAACATTTTCTTTTTGTCTTTCTATTTTCGGTTATTTACATTGTGGCAAGCAAATTTTCATTGTTCGCAATGTTTTCTACCTTAAAAGTGAAAAAAAAAAGATAAAAAAAATTCTAAAGCTCCATTAACTCAAATATGTCGTCTGCATATGGATCAGTCTAAAATCTCGCTGCTTGGTAATAGGTTAAGAAATAATTATTATCACTTTTGATATTCAATTGTAGGTGCTCGATGGCTTTTACTTGCTGAAAAGAAAAACATCAGTCCCACGAATGTCAAAGAAACCCATACAAATGCCGGCAAACACGACATTGAAGAAACACCCAATGGTAAGTCATTTTTCCAATTTTGCATTTCATAATTTGGCTATCAGATGATCGTAAGTAGAGCTAATGAGATTGGAGGTAAGGATATTTTGTCGGCCTACAGACGGAGTTTAACCTATTTCCTCGCATTCCCTCCTTTTTAAGCCTCTCGTGAAATTAGTTCTGAAAAACAATGTCGAAAACGAAGAAATTGCCTGTTACAAGCAATTTCTGCATTTTCCACACTGTTTTCTGCCCAGAGAGACAAAGACTTTAAATATTTGAACAATTTCAGGTTGTCGTCTGCAAGTTCTTTCGATTTTGACCGGTCTAAAATTCTGTGTCAGAATTGGTTAAATTATGCTAAATACGAGAGGCTATACTCTTTTTGAGCAAATGAATTTAAGGATGTTTTCTATTTCTGAAATCTTTTTCGTGAGTCGCGTTAATATATGTTATGGAAAAAAGATAAAGCGAATATATGATTAATCCATAAAGTTGGATTTTCATTGTACCGTCATTGGATGTGCAGAATGTTGTAACTACAGCTTAATTCAAGCTGTACTTGTCCGACGACGATTTATTTTTTTATTTTTCAAAACGTATTTCGTCAATGCGAATGACCTTTCCTTTATTATGACGTCCTTTTGTAGTAAAATCTAAAAGTCTTTAAACTTTTTTTAGCTTGCAAAGCGTCATCTTTGATAGCTTATGTTAACAGGCAAAATTTTGAAGTCATCTCAAAGTTCTACTAGTACAAACTGTCACTGGAGGCTTAACCACTACATCCATTGAATGCCTACGCCATAAAAAGTAATACTAATGTATTTCAGGAATACTGCGAACTCTAATCAGATTATATAGAGAAATCTTTCAAAAGAGTGCTTTTTAAACCATTCCCTCTTAATTCCGCTTTTTAAGAATCTCAAGAAAAAAAAACAGGAAAGCATTGTGGACGATGAAGAAATTGCTTGTTTGTCCACTAATTAATTTACCTAACAATGGAAAAATTTCTTAATTAAATCAACTTGAAATTGTCGTCTGCAACTTCTTTAAATCTTAACCAGTCTTAGATTTTGGCATGGTATAATGGGTTATCTCCAGGGTTACTTTAAACTCGTTTATAATGATAACCTGAAGCAAGGAAGATTACTTAACAAAACTATGCTTTACCAGCTTACAGTACTTTCAGTTTTTTTATTATTTTTTTATTCATTGAAACGAAAGCTTGAATCTCGCTCTCAGACATTCATTCAAGAATTTCTCTCGTCTTTGAGGGATTTAGTCATTGGATTCTAACCAATTTTCACAAACTGATCGGCCGCGATGGTTCGCACAACCCACCACCAGTGAATCCCGGGCGAAGTGCACACTGTCACTGGCATGGTGCCAGAATAAGTATTGTTCTGAAGGCTACCAGAACTTTGTATTGACGGGGACTCGGGCTTTTTTCTGTGAAATATTGAAGATTTGAATTCCAAATTTTAACATCATGCTGGCGAGCTGCAATGCAAGTTTACTCCTACCCATTTAAAGTCACTGCCGAAATGGCTTTTGCCGATGCTCAAGACCTACGTAAACATACTGATTGTCTAATATTCTGATATAGATTAATATTCGGCATATTTTTTGGGATGATTAACCCATTACAAAACGAAATAATTTAGACTGGTCCTAGTTCAGAGAAGTTGCAGACGACAATTTTAGTTGATGAAATGTTAAAAAAGAAGTACGTGTCTTATGGGATAGAAAACATTGTGGATAATAAAGAAATCGGTCATTTAAGCAATTTCTTCATTTTCCACACTATTTTTCAAAGTTTTTTCTCCTTTAGGTGTGTGATTATGTTGGAAAGGTTTAAAAGGTTATAGCATTGCTCTCGATAACGTCTTTTAGATTTAGTGCGCCGTGGGGTGCCGGGCATTTTTCAAGAATAATACTTCGTTCTTTCTCTTTGACCCGTCGCAGGAGGCGATTAAAATCAGAGACTAACCACTGCTTTCTCTGTAACTCTAGGATTGCAGCAGGTTAGTGGGTTTTGTTCCAAAGCTCATATATATTTTATCTCGATGTAATTAAACTTTGGAATGTAAAGCATGAGCCTGCGTGTGAGACAGATCTTTATACTGTCATTTATTTATTTATTTATTATTTATTTAGAAAAAGAAAAAATAACAAACGACTTTTATAGACACATGGAAGAAAAGCTGTTTCTTTGAAAATTTGCCTCAATGTAGAAAATTGACATATCTCTGGTCCCGCTCTTTGAACTCCAACAGGAAGATCGACTTCGCCATTAATCTATTCCCATACAGTAACGCTTTTTGACGCCCCCCCCCCCACAAAAAAAAATCGGAAAAAAATGAGTATAATGAAGAAATTGCTTGTAACAAGCAATTTATTCATTTTACACTTTGTTTTCTACCCATAAAATTGAAAAAATCTAATAAAACTTCTTAAACTTAAAAACTGTCCCCTGCAGCTCCTTTCAGTTTGGACCAGTTTAAAGTTTTACCATCTGGTAATGAATTAAAATGCGTTTTTTTGTAGAATTAATTCATGGCCAGTAGCATGTAATAAAAAGTAAAATGGTTGGTCATAGATCTTAACGTCATGACTATAGCTTAAATTGTCAAGACGTCTGAATCGCCGAGCCAAAAAAGTCGACCAATATCTGAGTCCAAAGTTCAGTTCTAGAGTAAATAATTGATTTGGTTATTCTATTGATGTTTCAACTGCGAACGTTATTTATACCAATACACAGTTAAAGATAAAATGAAGGAAAATGGGTAATTGAAGAACGTCACGAATCAAAAGATTTATCCCTCTTTCACAATATTTTCTGGTATTTACTCACATTTTATTTGTGCACATTTCAAATTGTCGTCTGAAATTTCTTTGAAGCTGGACCAGTCTAAATAAGGTGTCTATAGAAGAGCGTTAGACGTTACTTGCCACATTTCTTCATGACGGAATTCTCTGATAAGCACTAGGAAGTTATAGCGCGTTCTGATTGGTGCACTTGTACATGTGCAACCGCACCTTTTAAATGGTTGAGCCGGTTCGTTTAGATAAGAGAAAATTTTGATTAAAGTCTTGTCAAGCTATAAGGGGACATCTATGAACCGAGAAAATTATCTAATGTAACATTATGTGATCCTTGAAGAATTAATGATAAAATAGGCACTGAAATATATTCGTCTCAGATATTAATACAATACGTGTATATTTTCCGTTCCACATTTGCATTTGATCATATATGGACGCCGCCTCGAGTAGACGTTTAGTTGTTACGAGAGTAAGTGCAATGATATAGGGCACAATTAGTCCCAAATGAAATAATTCTAGACTGATCCAGATTGAAAACGGTTGCAGATGACAAAACAATGTTAGTTTAAATTGAAAAATAAAGGTCATATGAGGTAGAAAACTTTATGAGAAAAGGAGAAATTACTTGTTACAGGCGATTTCACTTTTTCTCACAATGCTTTCGTATATTATTTTTCTGCAGTGCGTAAAAAATCGTGATTAGGTTATAATAGCTGCTTACGCGTGCGTCCGAATGCATTTTTAACGAAAGTTCAGGAATTTTGGGTTATGATAGATTTATGAATGTCCTCTCTTCAGCGTAGCGCCCTTTAAAGGACCTTCTGCAGCGGGAAAATGACGCCACCGTCTGATTCTTTAACTTTCTCAGTTTAAAGAAACGTTTCACAAGGATTCGCTGAAAAGTCTGGTATGAAAGACAATGGACAGATAGTATTGTCGATCAAAGAACCAATCGACTACTTAAATCATTTATCAACACCGGTAGTGAACTTTCAACTCCAACATTGGCCAACATTTATGTGAAGGATTTTCGTTGAATTGGCGAATTAAATGTAGTAACTACATCTTCTTCAAGCTGTAGTCACGACGTTAGGTCGTCAACCAGCCATTTTACTTTTGGTTACATGTTACTGGCCATAAATTTTGCAAATTGATGTCTTCCTGAGTCAGTGGGCGTGGAAATCGAGTCCTCAATAAGCGAGATGATTTCCAAAGCTGATTTCGTCAGGGGCGTCAAAAGCGTCATTGTGTTGTATTGGATTAAACATTGGTAGTTATTTACAAATGTATAAGCTAGTTTATAAGTTCACCCTTGCCATGCTGAGCCCGGAATATTCCGGTTTTGGCAGGCGGTGAAGACTAAGATCAGACTGCACTTATGTGCAGGCTGATCTTAGTCTACACCTCCTGCTTGTACTTTTTACCAGCAGAGTTGTTTATGAAATTGATTTCTTAAAGAAATACTGATTTTTGAACAAGTTTTATCAGTGCTTTCAGCTCTTTGATTTGACAGCAGTTCAGTAAAGTAATTTATACAGCATGATAAGGGGTAAGAAACAGTGAACCTAGATTAATATTTAGCAGGTCTTTATTTTCTCTCTCGCAAGCGGGCATGTACGTATTTGTGTGTGTTTTATTTGTTTTCTTTTGTTTGGATTTTTGTGTTTTTTTTAACCAAGCCTCTCCTTTTTTTTGCAACATTGTTTAAATGTTTAAAAATGCTGTCAGATTTTACAGATCGAATCATTTTCTATGTGCACAAATATATTTTCATAGAAGTTAAGCAGATAATAATATTAGACTAAATAACTATGTAAATAGAAGGGTATTACGTGTTTTGTCCTTTCTAGGAAGGATGTCATTGCTTGTGAAAAAAAAGAAGGTAGGCTTTCTTTTATTTGTTTTTCTGGGTGCCAGTTTGTTGTTGCTGTTGTTTAGTGTTTTTTTTTTAATTGAATTTCATGAAATCGTTTGGATTTGTCTAGTACCAACTTGTCACCAAATTTATTGAAAATACTTTTGGTTGATTGCGTACTGTTTTCGAAATAGCTTCAGTTAAGAAAAAAGAACATGTTATCCAATTTCAAAATGGCTCTCGTTTGGGTAACACCTTCAATTGTCACATTCACAACTAGTGTTAGTTACTTTCTGTATCATTTTATACATTCTCACACTATTCCGCTTTTTGACGCTCCTCAAGAAAACAACTCGGGAAACATTGTTGAAAAGGAAGAAATTTTGCTTTCACATTTGCCACAAAGTTTACTACCCACAAAGACATAAAAAAAAAACATAAAAAAAAATCTACTTGAAATTATAGTCTGCATCTTCTTTCAATTTGGATCAGACAAAAACATTGTCATCTAGGCTAGGGTTATGTTTAATACCCTGTAAAGCAAAACATCTTATGTATAAATACCTATGAATTTCAGACGTCACAATCTGCAGTCTCAGAAATAGCATTTCTGTGAGCTTTGTACATTGTGAAAAGGTCCAGGTAGGTATACGTCAGCTTGCGTAATTCCTAGTTTTATTTATTTTCAGATAGATTCTTTTGAACAAGAAACATATCTAAAGCGCTACAAGAGACAATTGCAAGCTAATCATGGATCTCTGTCGACTTCTCCTTCAAGAGAAGTTATGAGAAAGCAGTCTTCACCAGTCATAAATGATGACCACTGGAGATACATGTGGTATTTGGTAAGTTATAAAGCAAGATCAGAACTGCGTTTAGGTTCAAACAAGCTCGTACTCTCTAGAAAGCGAATTTCAATGTTAAAATGCTTGTAATTTATTTATTTATTTATTTATTTATTTATTTATTTATTCATTTATTTATTTATTTATTTTTGCTCTTTTTTGTCTCCTTAACGAAGCGATAATTCAACGGAGACTCTTTTAACTTCCGTCAGCAAATTTCAAGATGAAAATGTTTGCATATGTTTTGTACTCTTAACCCATTCACACTCAATGAAATTGTAGACCAGCCCAAATTCAATGAGATGCAAATGACAAAATTTAAGGACGATGAAACCTTTAGTATTTTTGTCTCTTGGGATAGTAAACAAGTGAATAATGAAGAAGTTGCTTGTGACAAGCAATTTCTTCATTTTCCACAATGTTTTCCAAAGCTTTCATTTTGAGGGGAGTTTAAAAGCGTCATTGTGTGGGAATGGGTTAAACAAAACCTTGCTTTGTGCTCTTAATGATGTCATGATTCAACAGAGACTCATTTAGTTTATGTAAGCGTTCTAAAACTGCACTTTAGAACTAAGGGTGTTTATATCATGAGATTTCAATCCTTTGCCCACGTATTCTATCGATCCAAAATGTAAAACAAGCAATTATAGATTTAATCATAAGGAAATAAGCATTCAATAAACAACTGATAAAAACGCATCATTTCTCGGGTGCATGACTTGAGGGTCAAGGGGAGTGTTGTTGCTGTTGTTTTTTGTTTTTGATGTTATTTGTTGTTGTTGTAGTTGTTGTTTACGCAAGTGCAACATTTATTAAGCGAAATTAATAGATACTAGATGAAATCTATTCTTATAGTTGTAATAATATATCTTGTCTACCCGTCACCTTCTAATGAGACGTGCAATCCTAATCAATGGTGTTTGTGATTTATATGATATATCGAAAATTGACGAATCTCGTCAGTCTATCAGAAACTCGCTAGACCAATCAAATTATAAATTCAGACCGGAAGTGAATTTTGAATTCCTACATTTGTCGACATTTGAAGCATTTTTGGTAGTTATGCGAATTAAACGTCTTAAATACATCTTATTAAATTTGTATTTACGACGTTTATGTCGCCAACTAACCATTTTACTTTTTATCACATGTAACGGACCATGAAAACCAAAGTGGAACTTCCTGTATGAGTCATTGTGGCCAACGAATTGTCAGTTGACGTATCACGTGGCCATCCGCTTGAAATGCAGACAAGGTCGTTTGTCTGACGGACCCTACGTCACGAGTTTTTTATACCTGCATGTATGTGGCGGGTGACATTTTAATGAAGGAAAACACACGCATAATTGCAAGTCTTCAGTAGGCGCTCAAAGTAGTAGCTACAAATTACGGTCAGATATACCCCTTCCAGCCCCGGACTGAATGATTAATTTGATTTGTCAATCTATTTTTATTGCTAGCGCCGAGTTTGAAATTGACTGACCACTGCCCACGTCCACATATACCTACTATAAGCCAGATTGACTTAGATACCAAACGACATTGGATTGAAAATATATGGCCAGAGACATTGTTCGGCGACGTCATTTTTCAATAATCTTTATAAATTCCAATAAACCCCAAACCACCTAGGCAGATATGACAAATGATCTATCGTATCAACCGAAAAGAATTATATTCCTTCTTTTATTTCAGCATAGTGATACAAGACCAAGTATGGGGGTATATGAAGCCTGGTCACGTGGTTATACGGGTAAGGGGGTGACGATAGCATTCTTAGATGACGGTGTCAACACCAGACACACAGACCTCGAGACAAACTATGTAAGTATGCATGACGGCACTTAACGGTCACTTAAACAAGAACAATTCTGTAATATAATTAGGATGTAACTATTCCCACACAATCAAACTTTTTTTACACGCCCAAAGAAAAACTTAAGGAAAACAAATTTGCAAATTTGCAGTTTTTTCCAAGTAACGCCAGAGATAAAAAATAAGAATAAAGAAAGGGAGAAAAATAATGATTAGATAAGAAATAAAAGCAACAAATCATGTGTTATTTATATGTAACGGTTTAAAAGTAAGTTCCATAATTTCAGAGAAGTGAATTGAGTTACGACTACATATATGACAGATACAGTGCAGACCATTCCTATGGTGACGATGGGTAAATTTTTCATCTTATTTTTTAGACTGGTGAACCTGTCCAATCTACGCTGCCCTCCGATATATCGTCAGATTAGGACAGGCTCACCAGTCAACTTATTCTTATGCTTGATTATTAACAGTTGGACAACTTTCCACAAAAGTACACCGTATGCTGACGCCCGCAACAAATAGAACTTTGTAAGAAGCAATTTATTCTTTTCTCACAATGTTTTCTATCTCACATGACCCTTATTTTTTTAATTTAAACACATTTTGTTCTTTAGTCTTAAACCTCTGTTAATTTGGGACAGTCTTAAGTTTTGGCGTTTGGGAATGGGCTAATCAGTTGCCTTCCGGACATTGTGATTCTAGATAAAATTTTCTTATAACTTTACAGAGAGGGGAATTCCCAGGAGGAATTAGAGCACTTTCTCTCTTCTGGGTAAAACACGAAGGAAAATAACTAAAATAAATCAAACAGCAAGACTTACGGGTCATGAGCACCGCTCATCTAAATGGGCTTTGCCCATCCATTAAATTCAAAGTTGATATCTACAATACATTTAGACTCATACTTAAGACAAACTTATTTAAACAATATAAACAGAGGAAGATTTTTAGTAAGCCATGGTTATGGTTCATGGGCACTCTGCGTCCCCTAATCCACTTCTGTCAACCCGTGATGTTTTAAGTTGTCATTAACTTAATCAACCGATCGCTGGCCCCGCAGACTGACACCACTGGTCCGGCCCAATAATTCCGACAGGAAATTCCACTTCGATTTTATACGGCGTCATTTTTTCAAAGTTTATTGCCAGTAACATGTTACGAAAAAGTAGATAGCTCTGTTGATAGATACTGACCCAAATCTTCTTTAAACAATCAGCGAATGTTCTAATTGCCTCGAGCGCCGCCGCCATAGCGCAGTCGGTAGCGCGCCAGACTCCTAATCTTCAATCGTGGGTGTCATGGGTTCGATCCCCGGCGGCGGCAAATATTCTTTCCGACAATTGTCTCTCACCAATGGGTGGATAATCGTAAACCTAAGTGAGATAGCAGCTGGAGGCTAGGAAAGGATGTAGTGGTAGTACTGGTGTGAGAAATACCAGGAATCCATTGTTAGGTGCTCCAGCCGCCGCGATATGACTGAAATACTGTTAAAAGCGGCGTTAAACCCCATTCAATCAATCAATCAATCTAATTGCCTCGAATGGCTGTCCAGGGTACTCAATGTGTGCGAGTCGCGCACATGTGAAATAGTTGGAAATGTCATGCATAAGCTCATTTACGATTGGTCAATTATATAGTAGCTTGATAGAATTAAAGTAATGGAATTTGTCAAGATACACGTTACTTCTTTCTTTAAAAGCTATCTAGTGAGTGGTTGAACTTAAAGAGTGCTAATAAGACAAAAATCAAAGTATGTTTGTGACAAAATAACATTTTTTATGGAGAATAAAGTTCATCCGCCATTCTGTACGCGTTAATTTATTTAGTAAGTGAAGGCATTTTAATTGGCGGATCGCTTGCCATGCACATTGCCCATTGACTCAAACAGGAAGTTTCAATTAGACATTAAACGGCGCTTTTTGCAAAACGTATGATCAGTAACATAAAACATTAGTTTGTAAGTGACCTAAATGCTGCTTGAATAAGCTGCAGTTACGATAATCAAGTCTTCAAGCCAACAAAAATCCTTCATTTAAATGTTGGCTAACGTCGGAGTTCTAAAATTCTAAATAAATGAGTTGATTTTTCATCTCAATTGCGGCCCGTGAATTCTTTAAAATTATCAACCCAAGTTTTTAGCAAACTAACGCCTATGTATTGATCATATCAATTCCCCCAACATATCTATGCAAGTTTCAAGTTGATTGCTACAACAGTTTCAGTCATCTTTCAATTCGTTGGAGTCGATCACCACTATCTTATTTTGCTCGAACAGTCGAAGATTCACTCGAGTTACTGACTTCCGTCTGATCTCAATGTAATTGCTTCTCGGTTAGATTGGCTTTGTATGCGATCGTTTTTTTTTTTTTTTTTTTTTTTTTGAATAAGGTTAAACACCACATTTAACAGTATTTAAATCATATCGCGGCAGCGGGAGCACCTAACCACTAGTATTTCTCATACCAGTACTACCACTATATCCTTTCCGAGTCTCCAGCTGTTCATCCCACTTAGGCTTATGATTGTTCATCCATTGGTTGGAGACAAATTTTGAAGAGGATATTCGCCGCGACCGGGGATGTGATCGGGACACGATTTCTGGTCTACACGTACATTTTTGACAGTCAAAAAGTTTCGCGTAGGAGCGCCTGATGTTCCTGACCTTTTTTTTCTAAACTAGAGCAGACTAGTTCCCGACCGTTCGATTCCGCTTCATAGACTTGAAGCCTGTCTGTACATACATGATTCATGCGAAAAAATGAAAAAAAAAAGCAATAGTGTGTAATTTTATTTTAAACGGAATGAAGTAACTTTTCGAGATCATAAGCCTAACACTAAAGTGGATTTTGAATCATCAATGCCTCGAACAATTACTAAATGACAAACTATAAAATGGTTTCAACTGAAAAACGTGCAGTCGATAATTCAAAGTGTGCAAAAATTGAAATATAATGCAGAGAACATTGTCAAAAAGGAGATTGCTTGTTAGAACAGGATGCCAAAAGGTTGGATTTTGTAGCAATTGGTTTTTACTCTTGTTTTTATTTTCAGTCATGGAACATGTTGTGCCGGGATAGTTTCTGCTGTAAAAAATAAGCAGTGTGTATTGGGTATAGCATACAACTCTAACTTCGCAGGTGAATAATTTTAGGTGAAACGGGATCAAAATCATGCACCCCGTGGCCTCAAATCGAATTTCAAATAAAACTATTTTATAAAAGTTAATACAAACCTTTCTCAAAGTTGTACAGAACTGATCCTAACTTTATGTTCTAAGAAACAGTCATACAGTAAATCTTGCATTAAGCGACCACTCAAGGGACAACCAAACGTGGTCGCTTTACAGAATGGTCGCTTAGTACACTTTTTTTGCAAAAGATATAAAGAATTGATTCGAATGCAAACATGAATTATCTCAGAATTCTCGCTTAATCATATGTTGTTGGGATACACTAGAATCGTTTGATTGAGATGATTCTAATGATTTCAGAATTTACGATTTAGTGGATTATAGTTTTAGAATAATCCCTGTATTTCTCAAGAGATTTCGAATACGGTCGCTTAATGGACGTGGCAAAATCGACTGTACATTTATTTAGAGTCTTAAAATACATACAAATTCTATATGAGTCTATGCGTTACATTTCCAACCATTTCGCATGTGCGTGACTCACACATATTGAGCACCCTTGACAGCCATTCGGGACAATTAGAATATTCCCTGATTTTTTAAAGAAGCTTTTGGTGAGTATCTATCTACAGAGCGCAGAGTGAAGACTCTGATCAGACTGTGCGGATGCACAGGCTGATCTGAGTATTTACTTGGCGCACATGTGTAATGGTTGGAAATGTCTAGCATGCGCTCATATGTTTCTTAAATATTCAAAGGGTTAGCAAGTTGACCTGGAAAATCATAACATAATTTGATCGATTTCATCAAAAACTTATTTTATATGCGTTCGATCCCCGGCGGCGGCCAAAATTCTTTCCGACAATTATCTCTCACCAATGGGTGGATAATCGTAAACCTAAGTGGGATAGCAGCTGGAGGCTAGGAAAGGATGTAGTGGTAGTACTGGTGTGAGAGATACCAGGAATCCACTGTTAGGTGCTCCAGCCGCCGCGATATGACTGAAATACTGTTAAAAGCGGCGTTAAACCCCATTCAATCAATCAATATTTTATATGCTATAATGTCTGAGTAGATAGGTAGATAATGTCTTTAGCGTCACTTATACGCACCAATGTAACAGCTTGACGGATCGCGTCATTCAATCAAAATATCGACTGACAAATCAAATATTCATCTAGACCCGAACCAAAAATAAGTGCAACATTTATTTTAATCATTTAGTTGGCTTGGCGACTTAAACTACAGCTTATTTAATATGTAGTTACGACATTTTTGTCCCTACCAACGTTTTTTTTTTTATATTTTATTTCATTTTCCTGGCACATTTTTTACAAAATAATGTCGTTTATTTCCTCTGTCGAACTCTCATGTTGGAGTTAACCCTTTCCTGTGCAAAACCGGGATTTAACGTCGCTATTATTTCATTTTCGAGAAAACATTGTGAAAATGAAAAATGCTTGTAAAAAGCAATTTCTTCTTTTTCCACAATTTTGTCACTAACATAAGATGGATAACTTTCACTTTTCATCCAAATTTTGTTGTCGTCTTTAACCTCTTTCAATTTGGATCAGTCTAAAATTTAAAAAAAAAGCAGGAAAGGGTTAAGTAGACGGTTTAACGATGAATAGACAAAGCGAACGACGAAGCTCGAACGCTTAAAAATTCAAGGACTTACACAATGATGGCAAACTGGACATCTAAGAGATGAAGAGAATAATTTTGTTGTCATGGAGGTATGAACCGCAAAAACTATATCACTCTGTATGAATACGCGAAGTGATTTCATGCATTAGTGTGATTAGGTTTTTCGGTTCATATCTGCATGAAAACAAAAACATTCTCTTCATCGCTTATAATTTTATAGCATCCAGCGAAAAACGCTAAAACTTTATAAATTTTAATACTTTTTTGTATGGAACTATTTTGTGTGGAAGAATACACAATGGCTGCGTACTCAAAATTTTGTTCATCGAGTAATGAATAATTTTTTCGACCACTCAGAATGCCCGTTTTTGATAGACGAAACTAAAAATTAAATCATTATTCAATAAATGATTCCAATAAATAAAACATTTTTTTTCAAAATGCATCAAGATGAGCAAAAAATAAAAAGGTTTGGGTAATAATTATTTTATTTGTTTCTCCTTTTCTCCCGAAAAATTATCAAACAGCCTTGAAAATCTTGGACAATGCCTTATACCATACAGCGTCAGATGAAGCCATGGCATTCACTCACTACAAGAATGAGATAGATATTTATAGTAACAGTTGGGGGCCGAGTGATGACGGAAATATATATGACGGACCTGACCCTGTGGCAGAAAAAGCTCTTTTGACAGGAGTTCTCGAGGTATTCGATTGAAGATGCAGATTGTTTTAGTACTTGGAATTGTTTAATTTTCTCTTATGGGAAGACAACCACTGAAAATATCTTCCTTGAACCTGTTTATTTTTGCGTAAATTAATTCTGAATAAGTTTTGTCTGTGTATGTTCCTGTATTTTGATGGTCGGAAATCCGTTTTTTATTGTTTTTTTTTTTACTATTTATTCTCATGCAAATAAAATAGATACATTCAAAACTGTCTCAAATCTTTGCTTAATAGCGGCATCATACAGTATGATTAGTTTTATTTATTCTTTAAACCTAAATGTATAATAAAAAAGAAGAAAAAAGGTAAAATGTCTTTATCTCTAATGTGGAAGCTCTCATTCTGTTTGCAACATGGTAATTTTAAATTATCATTTCTTCTTAAACTGTTCCGTATGTATGATAATTCACCACGCTCCGATTTTACATTTAAGACTTGAAGAGAATATTTTAAGGTTTCGTTTGAGTACTAACCATAAACTTAATCAAACTATATATGAATTCGCGTAGCGGATTCATACATTAATGTGATTAGAGTTTTAAGTTTATACCTCAACGAAAAAAATCCCTTTATTTCTAATGATGTAATGTCATTACGCAAAAGAGAGACCAATATTTAACTAGTTTTGATAATATTGTTGAATCTATTTTGTGCGCAAGCATTCAAAATAATTGCATGCTGAGAAGTTTGTTCATGGAAGTAAGAAAAGAAAGTTTCAGTCGATAAAAACGTTTGAATAATGATAGACAAAACTCAAATTATTTGAAGATGAATTTATATTACAGGGAAGAGACGGTAAAGGATCCATTTACGTGTTTGCATCTGGAAATGGAGGCAAAAATGATGACGACTGTAACTGCGATGGGTATTCTAACAGTATATACACAATAACAATAAACAGTTTGTCTAGTACGGGTAAACCAGCCTACTATGCTGAACCTTGTACTGCTGTGCTTGCTTGCACGTACGGAGGAGACTATCCAAATCCTATGATTGTAAGTTGGTAAAAACGTTTGTAGACTGTAGATATCGTATAATAGAAATTGGTAGATTCTTTCTAAAAAGGAAAGAATCTGGATATATTGTTGTACATTGTTATCAGTTTGAAAGGTCAATCTGGGTATTATCTTTTATTCTTTCCCTCGGCTTTCATAGGATCTCTTCATATATACTTTTATTGAGCGATAAATATACGATCTTCGAGCTCCGCTTTTAAGATGCAACAAGAAAATAGCTTTGGAAGCATTGTGGAAAATGGAAAATTGCTTGTGACAACCAATTTCTTCATTTACAACAATATTTTCTACTCAGAAAAACAAATATGTTCACAGTTGCATCATCTTAAAAATGTTGTCTGCATTTCTTTTTCAATTTGGATTAGTCTAATTTTTGTCATGTTAATGGGATAATAAGATTAGCATTTACTGCAAGGATTGATATCAGTAGCGATCACCCGTACTTCCAAAGCCATCATCAAAAGCATCTATCGAATTCTAACTATGCGGTTCTTGCATTATACATGTACATGAACTTGGATAAAAAAGTCGAGATTTAATGGCAAAGAGAAGGAAAAGAGGTATGGTTCACTCCTCCTACTAGATAAGTATTTTTTTAGCCATTTGAGTGATAGTAAATGTGCATGCACCATATATGCTAGCACACTTATCTAGAATCACTAGTTTAGTATTTTTAAACAGTTCGGCAATGCTCCAAGCATCAATGGAGACAAGAACGATAACTGTAAACACATCATCATAGCTTAACCACCCTCTGCCAGGTCAAATCAAAGCACTGAAAGTACTGATCGTGGGTGTTCCTGTTGGCATAATAGAGTGATATGCCCATTTTTGTTTAGAAAATGGCATTTTTCATATAGATAATCTGATTGAAGCGAAATGCCTCGCATAGCCCGGCTGGCTTAATAGGTTATTCAAGACGTTTTCAATACTAATTTCACTTCACACAATCCCTAGTACGGCAAAATATTAGGGAGAAGCCATAACCACATGCGCCATTTGTTTCTCACCGAAGGAAACAGAAAAATATTTTGAGAACAAATACTACAGACAATTCCCCAAAATGGAAAAATAGACCGTTTTTTGCCAAAAAGCACCAGAGATTTTTCTTCATTTTCTAGCTGTACAAATAAATATGATAATTACAACAAGAAATCAGCTGTAAATACCATGTTTTACTTGACCAACGAGTATTTTTGTAACTCGCATATCATAACAGTTTTTTTCTTTTTTATTGTTTCTATAAACAATCAAATCACTTTGAAAAATGATTATCATTAAGAAGAAACATACTCGAAGAAATCAGAAAGTTTCTGCTAATAAGCTTTGCCAATCTTGCTTAGATTATGTAGTGTATGCTCTCTGGCAGGCATTATAAAAATCTATATCATAGAAAATGTACGTGTTTGCTTGTTGAAATATATTGAATAAGTAAAAACCATTGACTTGAACATGCATTAGGGGATAAATACTTTAATCAAAATATTCATCATAGAAAACTAACCTGCATTGTTTCCACTTCTCATCAGTCCACTGACAATTTATTGACTGGTCCAAATTCAAAATAGCTGTAGATATTATTTCAAATAACTCTAATAAGTCAAAAAAAGAAAAGCCTCACCTGGCTCGCGTCAGGCTTCCGCGATGTATAAAGACATGTTTGATGTGACGAGGAATCCTGGGAAAATTGAACCAATTTCCGTAGATCGCGAAAGGGAATATTTTGAGGTGGAAGGACGGACTTTTAGAGTTTAAACTAATTTATGCTCTTTCGAGCCGTCCAATTCTCCATGAAGGGTGACAAGCTCGATCATCATCCACGCTTTCTTGTTTACAACCTTTCGCAAGCCTTGAATCGATAATTGATGTTTTGTTTAAAATTTACGGGCAGGTGCTTATTGTCATCCACAGATTTTCGGAAACTAATCCCTCGATTACGTGTCGCGCGTTCTGATTAGATGACTTACTGTTAAAGAAATTAGCTGTTGATTTCCCGTCATTAATCACTTCGTCCATGATCTATCCATCGAACTAAGGCGCCATTTAAATGGCGGTAGCTAATTTTTAGAGTATGTGTAGAAATTAGAGACTATTATTTGTGTAGGGCGATTGAAAAAAGACAAGGCTTCCCAATTTGAAGGTAGGGAGCCCTTATGAAAAGGCCCAGCTGGAGCACTGTAGAAGGCAAATAACACACTTCCTAGTTTAAAGACAGCGCGTTATTGAAATTTGACCGCATCTACTCTGAGCAGAATATTTGTAGGTATTATCGTATGTAAAAGGAGTCTGTACGCTTACTATTGATAATGAAGAATTATTGTTTACCGCCATTTTCAAGATATACAGTTGATTTAGAGGAGACCATATTGTCGTACCAAGGACGGCGAACGTTCTACTTATCTGATATAAGAGAAAAAGATGATCTCGATATCCCTTTACTCTTGAGGATGGGAGGAGAAATGCTTTGAAAATGATAAATCGAACCTAATTGTGCACCACTCTCTTCTAACCTAGTAACATCCTACTGGATTTTCAAAACTGGGTAACACTGGTGGACGTTGTCTAAGTCCACCAAAAAACAACAGATTATATACCGTTTTTTGCTTTTGTTTAACCCATTCCAACACAGCAAAATTTTAGACAGGTCCAAATTGAAAGAAGCTGCAAACGACAATTTCACGTTGATGGAATTTTGAATTTTTTCGTCTTTTAGATAGAAAACATTGTGGATAATGAAGAAATTGCTTGATACAAGCAATTTCTTCACTTTCCACAATGTTTTCCAAAGCTTTTTTCTTGAGGGGCGTTAAAAGGAGGGATTGAGTTGGAATGGGTTAATTTATGGAAACTCCTTTTTACCTGGCGGGTTACATCCATATTGTTTTAGGGTCAAATGTCACTTGTTTACTAACAAAAATCTTTGAAATCACCACATTGGCGACTGAGTTGATATAACCAATTAGTGTCTAACGGTTACTGTATTTACGGTGAAACAGGCAGACTCCCACTCAAAATTCAAAGATTATCTCTTATCATTAAATTTTGGTTGAGAATTACAAAATGCGGAGAACAAAAATACCTAAAACAAATATACAATCAAATGATATATGACATAAATAGTAACACTGCGAAAATTGGGCATCTAAAATAAGAAACCTATTAAACACCACGGGGTTTGGATTTGTTTGGATAAATCAAGGGGTAGAAAATACGAATGCATTTGTCAAGACTTTCACGCAAAGAATTAAAGATATTTTTATTCAGAACTGGGAATCAGAGTTAGAAAATATTCCAAAGGCAAATACTTATTATCTAATACGATCGTTCAAACTTCAGAGCTATCTAAACATTGTTACCATTAAGTCACACAGATTCGCTTTAGCAAATTTAAGACAGTCAAGTCATAATTTAGAAATTGAACAGGATAGATGGACAAAACCATTTAAGACACCTGGAGTCTAGAGAAAATGTAAAGTGTGCAAAGTATTAGAAGATGAGTTCCATTTTGTTTTTCAATGCCCCCAATTTTTAGAATTAAGGCAAAAATATATCTCTAATTATTTCTGGTTTAACCCTAGTAAACACAAATTTATATAGCTTCTAACCAGCGAACATTCCAAAACAGTTAAAGCATTAGCAGCCTATACATATAAGAGTTTCGAGCTGAGAAAAAAACCTTTACAAGTAGTTATCTCGTACCTCACCCAATACAACAAATTTCAGATTTGATATATATAGTCATTCGCAGGGTTTTCACTTCGTTTCGGTCAAACCTGTGTGATACGACTACTTTATCAATATTAACAGTAACGGACTTATATGTGAGTACCTGTGTGTGTGTGTGTGTGTGTGTGTGTGTGTGTGTGTGTGTGTGTGTGTGTGTGTGTAAGTGTATATATGAGTGTACATGTACATGTACGCATGTCTGTATATGTGTATGTATGTGTATAAATTCTTTTTGAAGATCAAAATTAACTCTTAGAAAGTTTTACAAGACTTATCTTTTGTCCATCATTCACTCTCCATCTTTCACTCGCTTTTCTTCTTTTTACATGTTATTAATCGCCATTTTCCGGGAAATGAAACGCTTACATTTTGTAATACATTTCTAAGAAATGTATACTATGTTCATTACTGTCCATCATAGACTGTCATGTCTTATTGTGAATAAAGATACTTACTACGTATAACTAGTACTAGGCTGGGGACTCCGAAATGTATTTGCCGTTTACAAGTGGGATGGCCAGGTTTCGAACCCGCAACCCTCGACTTCTCCCGAAATACGAGTCAACCGCCCTAACTACTGATCACGCAGGTCTATTGATTTGTGAGTGTGTATTTAAAATGTGTGTGTGTGTATGTTTGTCTGTCCATTTGCATACCGAGCACTCAGCATTATACATTGATGTATTATGTATTTTTGCATCTTATCATGCCTTTATCATTTCAGGTTACTACAAATAGGTCAAACACTTGTACTAAAGAGTTCCAAGGCACATCGGCGTCTGCACCGGTAGCGACTGGGATCATAGCATTAACGTTGGAGGCGAAGTATAGCTTTTAGTGTAACATACAATAGAAAAGGCTTTGTGTGATCATTGAAGGCTCGGCCTTTAGTCTACAAATTCCTTATTTAAAAGAAGCCCTATCACATCACAAGTCGGCTCTGCTGTTATCCTAATTAAACAGGATTGCTTTTCTTTTTTTATAAAACCATAGGAAAAATTCATTCATTGTAAGGGATTTTTTATCATTATTTTTAGCTCTACTGGCCGAAGGCCACTAGAGCTATAGCGATGGCTTTTTCCCGTCCGGCGTCCGTGCGTCCGTCCGTCCGTCCGTCCGTCGTCCGTCCGTTAAACTTTTCCTCGTTTACGCGATAAAGTCCACAGTTTTTTATCGGATTCTCTTCAAACTTTCACAGAATGATTGTACCATCATAAGGATCGTTCCTTTCGAAATTGGGTCATATCCGTCAAGAAACACGGGAAAAGGGGCCTAATTAAAACTTAATTAAAAAATCTTCGTTTACGCGATAAAGACCACAGTTTTCATCGGATTCTTCAAACTTTCACAGAATGATTGTACCATCATAAGGATCGTTCCTTTCGAAAATGGGTATGATCCGTCAAGAAACACGGGAAAAGGGGCCTTATGAAAATTTAATTAAAAATTCAATTAAAAATCCTCGTTTACGCGATAAAGTCCGCAGTTTTCATCGGATTCTCTTCAAACTTTCTCAGAATGATTGAACCGTCATAAGGATCGTTCCTTTCGAAAATGGGTATGATCCGTCAAGAAACACGGGAAAAGGGGCCTTATGAAAATTCAATTAAAAAATCCTTGTTTACGCGATAGAGTCCACAGTTCTCATCAGATTCTCTTCAAACTTTCACAGAATGATTGTACCAATATAAGGATCGTTCCTTTCGAAATTGGGTATGATCCGTCAAGAAACAGAGGAAAAGGGACCTTATGAAAATTTAATTAAAAATTCAATTAAAAATCCTCGTTTTCGCGATAAAGTCCACAGATTTCATCGGATTCTCTTCAAACTTTCTCAGAATGATTGTACCAACATAATGATTGTTCCTTTCGAAAATGGGTCTGATCCGTCAAGAAACACGGGAAAAGGGGGCTTATGAAAATTTAATTTAAAATTCATTTAAAAATCCTCGTTTACGCGATAAAGTCCGCAGTTTTCATCGGATTCTCTTCAAACTTTCTCAGAATGATTGAACCATCATAAGGATCGTTCCTTTCGAAAATGGGTCTGATCCGTCAAGAAACACGGGAAAAGGGGCCTTATGAAAATTTAATTAAAAAATCCTCGTTTACGCGATAGAGTCCACAGTTCTCATCAGATTCTCTTCAAACTTTCACAGAATGATTGTACCAACATAAGGATCGTTCCTTTCGAAATTGGGTATGATCCGTCAAGAAACAGAGGAAAAGGGGCCTTATGAAAATTCATTAAAAATTCAATTAAAAATCCTCGTTTTCGCGATAAAGTCCACAGTTTTCATCGGATTCTCTTCAAACTTTCTCAGAATGATTGTACCAACATAAGGATCCTTCCTTTCGAAATTGGGTATGATCTGTCAAGAAACATGGGAAAAGGGGCCTTATGAAAATTCAATTAAAAACTCCATTAAAAATCCTCGTTCACGCGATAGAGTCCACAGCTTTCTTCGGATTCTCTTCATACTTTCTCAGAATGATTGTACAAACATAAGGATCGTTCCTTTCGAAAATGGGTCTGATCTGTCATGAAACAGGGGAAAAGGGGCCTTATGAAAATTTAATTAAAAAAATCTTGTTAACACTCTGGAGTCAATAGTTTTCATCGGATTCCCTTCAAACTTTCACAGAATGATTTTACTATCATAAGGATTATTCCTTTTGAAATTTGGTATGATCATTCAAGAAACACAGGAAAAAGGGGCCTTATGAAATGTTTAATAAAAAAATCTCATTAATAATCAAAAGCCAACCATTTACAACGGATTCTCTTCAAACTTTGACAGAATGATTGTACCATCATAAGGATTGTAACTTTTGGAATCAGATATGATTCCTCAAGAAACATGGAAAAAGGGGCCTTATTAAAATTTAATTCAAAGATCTTTGTTAACACTCTAGAGTCCACAGTTTTCATCTGATTGACTTCAAACTTTCACAGAATGATTGTACCATCATTTGAATTGTTCCTTTCAAAATTTGGTATGATCAGTCAAGGACCACGGGAAAAAGGGGCCCGATTAAAACTGGATTGAAAAAGTCCTCGTAAACACAATAGAGTCCATAGTTTTCAACAAATTCTCTTCAAACATTCCCAGAATGATTATTACATTAAATGGATTGTTCCTTTCGGAAGTAGGTTTGATCCATCAAGTTTCATGGGAAAAGGGGCCCTATGAGAATTTAATAAAAAAAATCTTAGTTAACATGTAATGGCCCTAGATTTCACCTGATTGACTTCAAACTTTCACATAATGATTGTACCATCATAAGGATTGTTCCTTTCAAATTGGGTCTGATCCATTGAGAAACATAGGAAAAGGGGCCTTAGGAAAATTCAATTAAAAAAATCTTAATTAATGCTTGTAAGTCCACAGATGAGATGGGGTTGTCTTTATACTCAAACAGAATAATTATACTTTTGTAAGAAGAGTTCCCTTTGGAATTGGTTCAGATCCATCAAGTAACATGGGAAAAGGGGCTATATGAAAATTCAATTAATAAAACCCTGTTAACACAATAAAGCCCACAGCTTTGATCAGATTTTGTTGAAACTTTCACAGAATGATTGGAAGGTCATAACTATCATTCTTTTCATAACAGGGTTTGAACTGTCAAGAAGCACAGGAAAAGGGGCCTTATGAAAATTTCATTTATAAATCCTTGTTACCAAGTCCAGAGCTTTCACAGAATGTTTATACCATCATGAGGATTGTTTCTTTCCAAATTGGGCATGATCTGTCTAGTATCATAGGAAAAGGGGCTGTATGAAAAATTATTACCAAATCCTCATAAACACAACAATGCCCTCAGTCTTTATCAGAATCTCTTCAAACTTTAATTGAATGATTGTACCATCATTTGGATTTTTCCTTTGTAAATTAGGTCTGATGGGTTAAGTGACACAAGAAAAGGGACCCTATAAAATTTTTATCACAAAACATCATTATTACAATAAAGTCCTCAGTCTTTATCATTTTCTTCAAACTATCATTAGGATTGTTCCTTTGTAAATTGGGTCTGATTTGTTAAGTTTCCCGAAAAAAGGGGCCTTATGAAAATTTTGTTACAAAAATTCTTGACACAATTCAGTCCACTGTTTTCATTGATTCTCTTTAACTTTTAAAGAATGATTCTACCTTCATTAGAATTGTTCCTTTTGAAACTTTGTTTGTTCTGTAAAGTATCATGAGAAAAGGGGCCCTATGAATATTTCACTATAAACTCATTAACACTATAAATTCCACAGATTAAAAAGATTGATTGTACCATCATTCCACTTGTTGATTTTGACAGTGGATCTGACTATAGCAAGGGTCACATAAAAAGGGGCCTTATGAAAAACTCTCTTAAATATTCTGGTTAACACAATGATGTCCCTTGATTTCACCGGATTCACTTCAAAATTTCACAGAATGATTGTACAAATACTTAGATGGTTCTTTTCAGAACTGGGTACAATCCATCAAGTATCATGTAAAAAGGGGACATATGATTTCTTTTTTAAATATTCTAGTAAACAAAATGAATTTCCAATATTTCATCGGATTCACTTTTAACTTTCATAGAATGATAAAACCAACAGTAAAATATCACGGGAAAAGGGGACTTATGAGAACTTGAATTTAATATCTTTGTTAACACAATAAAGTCAACAGTTTAATTGGATTCTCTTCAAAGATGCATGGAATAATTGTGGCATTCGAAACACAGGAAAAGGGGTCTTACAGATTATCATTCAAAACATTCTTGTGTATGTGATGAAGATCACAATATCATTATCAAGTTGTCTTTTAAATTTCACAGGACAATTGTTGGGTTGTAAGGAAAGTTCCTTTTGGAATGAAATTGATCCATCAGAAAACACAGGAAAAGGGGCCTTATTGATTTTCATTCAAAACAATCCTGTTTATGTGATTAAGTCCACAAATATTGTCAGATTCTGATGAAATATTCACAGAATGATTGTAGGGTCATAAGGTAATTTTCTTTTGGAAATGGAGTGGATCCATCATGAAACATGGGAAAAGGGGCCTTGAGGATTGTTGCTTAAAATGATAAAGAGGATAAAGCCCCTTTTTTTTCTTTATGCATTCTTCTTTGAGCAATTAACTTCCTTAAATATCAGATTTCTTTAACGGAAAACTTGATAACCAGTAGAGCGTCTCAGGCCCTCATGGGCCTCTTGTTTATTTCACCTTTAGCAATTTAAAAGCACGCTGATTGCCGGACTTCATTTAAAAACGCCAAAAAATCAATAAATGCAAAACGTTACAAGATTGCGTTGTTAAAGCACATGTTCCCATATCAGCTGCCCTGTCTTAAACATGTCTTTATACCACAGATAGAGAGCTTGGAATAATTAAGATGACTTGATTATGTTATTACTATAAATTACCGAATGATAAATCTTTTGTCGGGGAAATTCGTTTGTTTACGGGAAATCTGGTTCTAACCCACCCGGAGATATACACTCTACAGTAAATTCAAATTAATTCGATGCTCAAATATGTAGTCTTGTGGTGAAGTACGGTCAGACCTAAAGAAGAAAAAATACTGGTTTAAAACCACCAGTATTTAATTGACGGACGCGAGCGTCAATTAAAAAAATCATTCATTTACACCGGAAGTGAACTTTGAACTCCAACATGCATGGTAAACATTTTTGTTGTTTTGGTGACTTAAACTATAAAAATGGCTTTTAGGTCGCCCATCAACGATTTCCCTGCTATTTTTATCCCTGACTTAATAATATACAAACATGGTATCGTTTGATACCTACTTGAACTGACATGCTGGAGGTCAGATTGCGGGGCTGGCGATCCCCCAAACTGTTTTCCTGTATAATTATAATGCATGTATCAACTTGATCTCATGCCTTAACCGAAAAGAATAATGTTCTGTAGAAACCAGCACATAAGTATTTGTTTTCTACCTCCATTTCCGTATATCAATTTGTTTGCATGGTTTCATTAATAGAGGATAATCAACCGGTAATTGTTTATATATAAATAATCTCTCACGAGAATGCGTTGCTAGGCGTTGAAAAACGAGTCCGAAGGGCGAGTTTTTCTAACGCCTAACAACGTATTCGAGTTAGAGATTTTTCATATTAAAAATAACCAGTTGATTATTCTACTCATTGTATTCGAAAGTTTTATTTTTCAACCGTTACCTATGTATTTCAGTGATATTCGTCATCTTCTGCCCTGGGAAACGTGCGCATTAACAATGAATTTTATTTTCAATAATTTCTGTTCGCCATCTTGGATTGCCTTTCCAAAAGTGGGTTTAAAGGGATTTTTAAGCGAAACTCCGTATTCTAAGGAACTTAGAGATTTGCAGTGTCAAGGACAAAAATAATTTTGCGAAACATATAGCGTATCTAATGGCAACAATATTATCGTTGATTTAAGAGTCCCGGGATATTTCGAACATCGATCGACCATTCAAGACTTGGACTTGGACATTATCATAGGATAGGCAGTCTGTGATCACACAGTCTCCTGAATTGGGCGTACAAAACCACTTCATGCGGGTTCGGTTTGAGTGTCTATCACTTTAACTGCAATATCATCAGTATTCGAGGTCTGAAATAATTTAGGATGTTACGGAAAATTAAGCATTTGCTTGAGTCAATCAGTGCTAAAACAAACGTCCAGGTTCGTTTTTGTTTAAAACCAGTTGTTAACAAAACAGTATTTTGGTGTTGCAGGGTTTTTTTTTTACTGTTTTTCATTTGATTTTAGCCTTAGGAAATGATTGTAAGGTCACCGTGCATTTATCACTCTCCCCATACCTCGTTCGCAATAATTTCAACAGAAAAGTTGTAAAATATGTAGCTTATGTTTTAAATCTTATTACGGTTGGTAATTTGTGCGGATGATTTTTGTCAAAAGCTTACTTTATTTAAGATATAAAATTGGAAATTTTAGCTGTGAATATTAGCTAGGAGCGAGCTGGTTCCCGGTTTTCGGAGTGAAAGTTGTGATGATATCAAAATTTATTACATTGGGAAATCCCGAGATTTCACAGCTAGGAATATGATAAATGTAAATATAACTAAGTGACCCTTATAATAGCAATGAAAACAGTATGCATCAAAATACAGTTAAAAATGAAAGGACAATTACAGTCGTTTTCTCAACAGTTCCAATACCACAAACCGCCTGACCTTAGCCTCTTCATTTTCTTCAAACATTATGTTCCTCCGAAACAAACAAATTGACCCTTGTTATGCTGAATAAAATTTCATCAAAATCAAAGGACCAAAAGCACTGTAAGACTCTAATTGTGGATCAACCTTTCTCTGGACAATTGATTTTATACACAGCTCTCTCTTGAAAGGGACAAAGAGATGGTGTATACAGAGGTCAGTTAATTGATTGATTCATGGATTGAACGGGGATTAACGTCACTTTTAAAAGTATTTCTGTCCAATCGCGGCGACTGGAGCACGTAAAAATGGATTCCTGGTATTGCTCACACCAGTTCTACCACTACATCCTTTCCTAGCCTTCAACTGTATCCCACTTAGGTTTTCTATTATCCACTCATTGATGAGAGACAAATGTCGGAAAGAATTTGTGCCGCAGCCGGGGATTGAAAACATTAAATCCCATGGTTTAAGATATAGGAGTCTGATGCGCTACCAACTGCGCTAAGCAAAGACCAGATTGCACATATATGCAGGCTGATCTTTGTATATACCCCATCTCAAAAACAAGCTATTCCGGGTTCAGCATGACAAGGGTTAAATAAATGCGTTAAAAGTAGAAGAGAAAATCAACTATTCCGATCAGTAGATCTTGGTCAGAACCTTTTGTTAAATAGGCAAAAATTGTTCAGATTGAGGGGAGACTGGACATATGATCGTTGCAATTGTCTGTTTTAGCTCCGACTTGACATGGAGGGATGTACAGCACATTATAGTTGAGACGTCATCTAACGCAGGCCTTGTAGATGCCGAGCGGTTTGTCTTCAATGCTGTTGGAAAGAAAGGTAATGTATGAAATTTTGATATTTCAAGTAGTATCTGCAAAGCTTACTGAAAGCTTACTCATTTTATTGGCCTGTAAAGCGCCAGCTTTGCTGGCTTAAGTTAACAGAAAAAAGTTGACGTAGCTTCTGAGTTCAACGAGTGCAAACTGCCACTTGAGATTCTCTCACTAGGTCAATTGAATGCTGCGCAAAAATGGCAATTTTTGTGCATTTCGGGAATGTAACAAACTCTGCCTACAACTTAATTTCCTATGTATATATCCTTGCCTGAGCACATCGGGCTCACAGTGAGCTTTGTGATCATTGGATAAGCGTCGTCCGGCGTAAACAAATTTTGGGTTAACATTATAGTGGCGGGAATTTTTCCCAATCGTAATAAAACTTGTTCAATATGTTTTTCTACTCTTTAAGATGACCATATGAACCCTATGAACCCTATTGAATTTCGGAACACGGAAAGAGGGGCTGCATGACACTTTCCTTGTTTACGTTCTGGGGGCCTCAAATTTGAAAGGTTGGTCGATTTATCATTCTTTCACCGATGTTTCTATCACCATTCTTAGCCATGATATGTAGAAGGTCATGTAACGAAAACGGCAAGAGATAGTGGACTACTTTCTAGGCTAATTACAGAGGTAAATTTGAATGATCCGTCGTGTAAGAGAGTGGGTATTAGAATATTAGTCAGGGCATAAGATGGGTGCCATTGAAAAAAAGAACATTCTAACGGATAAGAAGTGAACATTGCTGCTATATATTTGGCTCAATCGTGATAAAACTTGGTCAGATTGTTTGTTGGTCATAAAGAATAACCAATGTATACCTTCTAGGGCCATAATATAGATAAAGTTTTTGTGGTCAGAATGTTTACCAGGGCATAAAAATAAAACATTTGGAAAGTGGTAACAATCCAATGGAAAATACGGGAAAATGAGTCGCGCCTTAATGTCAATTTTCAGATTAGAAAATATTGAATGAAAAATAGGATAAGAGTCGTTATGAAAACCGCTTTTGTTTACACTCTAGGTGCAGTATATTTGACTCAATTTTGAAACTCTGTCCGAATACTTAACGGACGTCAAAATGAATCATGTAGAAATTTGGTACATTTCATATGAAAAACACGAGAAAGGGTGTGTGCATACTCTATGGTCCATTCTTTGTGCTCAATCTTGGTGAAAGATCGACAACCAGGTAAGCGAGGACCATTATGATATATAGTAGGAAACACAAAAAAAATAGAATGCCTTACTAAATGCAATATCTAATATGCGTTTCAAACAATTTCACATGTGTGTCAAGTAACGAACTAGTCTGATCAAAGTCTTCACTTTGCGCACTGCTTTGTATGGCCACGTGAATGAACCGTATTCAAATTATAGAGAAAGTAGCTTTTTAACTCCTCGGTTACTTTTGCCTCGATTATCTATCATCATAAACTTTGGCGAAGAAAATTAATGAACAAAAACGGCTAACAGTACATTTAAAACCTTAATTAACTTTATGACTCTTGAAATTCTCTTGCCCGTCATGTATCTTAGTCGATATGGCGTTTTGCAGTTTATAGGCCAAACTCCTGTCAAAGAACGATGTGCTTTAAGTACATGTACGCCTTAAATATGTATTACGACAAACGCCGACTTGATTCGGAAGTCAAATGAAACCCATAGAAATAAACATCGAGTGGCATAAATCTGTTGTTGTTGGCGGCGGTGGTTTTGTTAGCTAGTTATATTGTTGTTGTACATTGGTCAAGTTAATTATAATACATTGTTGTTGTACGTTTGTAAAGTTAATTGTTGTGTATTTCTTTTGTACCTTGGTCAAGTTAGATATAACATATTGTTGTTGTACCTTGGTAAGTTTAACTATATTATATTGCTGTTGTACCTTGGTCAATTTAAACATAATATATTATTTTGTACCTTTGTCAAGTTAACTACAATACACTGTTGTTGTACCTTGGCCAAGTTAAGTATGATATATTGTTGCTGTACCTTGGTCAAGTTAGTTATAATATATCTTTTCTTTAGTGAGCAGATACTTTGGATTTGGACTGATGAATGCAGACGCAATGATTTCTAAAGCATTGACTTGGCAAACCGTCCCAAAACAATTTCATAGTAGCACACAATATGTATACCCATACACACACAGCAGGTAGTTTTATTCATAGTTTCTGAAACGGTTCTTTTAAGACATGTATGTCGTTTTTATGTCCAGACATGAACATATGGCTTCTACAATACTTCTAAATATTCAGTTCATAATTCGACTACCATCTAGTTCGATTGAATAAAAATATTTTAATTGATCATCATAAATATTCAAGAATGGATTTGTACCTTGTTACAGCCAAACCTGTTGACTATATCAATCAATGAACACATTTGAGTTTGGCTCTTCTGATAAGATGCTTTAGCAGCGATAATTCAATTTCACTGTCTTTTGAGTTTTCCTTGGTTTTATTTGTCCTTGTTTTCATTCCCTTTACTGTCGTGAAACAGTAGGAGGCATTCGAGACACAACTAAAAGGATGCTACTTGATGTAATAGATTCAGTACAAAAAAACACTGGAATAAATTTTACAAAAATTGTTACCAAGCAATAATAGGATTTAGTGTGTTGGATAAAGAAAGGACGAAAGGATTCCTTTCGGATTTGTTTTTGTTTGTTTGTTTCGTTCTTTCGTTTGTGATTTTAAATACATGTATATGTATATTTCAGCTCAGGTTACAGCATCACAAGCTCTGTTCTTCTCGAAACAACAATCAAGTATATCGAACATGTGACAATAACGATCTACTTTTTGTCATTTATCCGCGGAAATGCAATCTTTCATTTGACGTCCCCAAGCGGCACCCAGAGTAAGATTCTAGGGGCAAGGAGTCGAGACTACACTTTTATGACCAAAGTTAGATACTTCAGGTTTTCTTCTGTGCAGACTGGGGAGAAGATCCGTCCGGAACCTGGAAATTAGAAATGGATTCATCCGACTTCAGTAGTAAATAGTATAATTATTTTTGATAATAGTTTTGCCAATAACACATTCGCCTCAATCTATAAATAAACGCCATACATTTTATGTCTCTTTCTGTTTTTCTGGCTTAACCCATTCCCACTCAATCCTTCCTTTTTACGCCCTCAATACAACAGCTTTAGAAAACATTGTAGAAAATGAAGAAATTGCTTGTTACAAGCAATTTCTTCACTATCATCAATGTTTTCTTCCCCAAAAGACAAGGAATTTCAAACTTTCAACAACTTAGAATTGTCGTCTGCAACTTCTTTCAATTTGAACCAGTCTAAAATTTTGTTGTGTGGGAATGGGTTAAAGACACGTTTATATCATAATCGATCAGAAACCCTTCAAGTTTCATTAATTGTGTGTTCTTTTATTTCAATGTAAAAGACCAATCAAGGCTGTTAATCAATTAATCACTCGACCAAAGAAATCATTCATTTAGACTGGACTCCAAATTCAAACTTCGACATTGGCCGCCATTTACGTGAAGCATTTGGTTTAGTGACTTTAACGTCGTAGCCAAAGATTATTCAAGCTGTAGTTACGACGTATAAGTCGCCAAATAATCATTCTAATGTTATGTTACATTCTGTTTGCCATAAGTTTTGTAAAATGACGCCGTTTAAAATCGAAGTGAAACTTCCAATAGGAGTCAATGGGCGGGGTAAATGGAGTAAGTGGGCGGCGCCAGCGATTGGTCAATCAAAAGTAATACATAACTATCCTAGCCATTTACTTTCATCATACGAACATTATTTTGCCTTTTATTCATCAGATATTAACTTCTTTCAGAATAATAATCAGTTTAATACATTGCAGCCGTCGAGCTGATGAAATGGAAACTAACCGTTTATGGGACACTAACAGACCCTCTTAGAGGAGCACCCAAAGGTATTTCATTTTCATCCATATAAAACTCATAACGTGCCGTATGGTTACGTAGATTTTTTTCCTTACAAGGAAAGGAACACCATCGTAAGGTAGAACGAACACGTGATGTATCATTTGATATGATGTATATATCGTCAAGGTCGATTTGTGAGTAGCAAAACTATATCCTAAAATAAGCCAGCAAGATTTAATTTAGATAAGTTTCTAATAATTCTGCTTTAAATATCAAACTCGCGGTCACAAAAGATCCGAAGGATATGTGCGTTTTGTATTTCAGTATATACGCATTACCATGACTAGCGTGAAAATTTAGTATACTTTGTAAATATGACATAGCAAGTAGATTTCTACCGGTGAATGAAAACCTCTTTTTAAATTCGAAGTTTAAATAAGAAGTGTGACAATATTTGGAATAACAAGAATGTTACAGCGGGTGTATGGAAACCTCTTTTTTAGTTCGATTCGATTGAGTACTCTGATTTTTAGATATCTTGAATCAAAAGAAATTTGTATAGTAGTAGTATAATTGAAAAACAAATGCGCAAAAGAAAAAAGAATCAACAATACTTCGGGTCCTTGATATATTTATCTACTATGTATGTATGCTTATCTTGTAATATCATGTCAAAAGTTTTCTTTCGACTCTTTTCTGATTTACTATAGGCGGAGTTCTATATAGTGCGAGGCTTACACCGGCGTGCATGCTTCATGATTAAGATCTTCAATGCAGTCATGTTGTAGTCTTTTGATAGGTTAAACGTTGTGCTTAAAAATTTTTTAACAAACTTTCAATGCTACTTTTTATTATTTTCGTCCATTTACAAAACTTTTCAATTTCTTACGTGAAATTCTAGATTGATACCCCACCCACATAGTATCATTCGACGTTTATAATCTCAAAGTGGAGTTTTACGCCATTAACCCTTGTCATATGGTATAAATTACCTTACCTAATTGCTGTAAAATCAACGGGCTGAAAGTACTGATAGAACTTGTTGTTCTATAATCAATCATTCTTTTAGAAATCAATTTCATAAACAACTCTGGCAGGAAAAGTACAAGCAGGAGATGTAGACCAAGATCAGACTGCACTTATGTGATCTTTGTCTGTACTTCCTGCAAAACCGGAATACTCCGGATTCAGCATGGCAATGGTTAAGAAATCCAAACTGATCCGATATATGTATATTTAGATACCTTATTTTAAAAAGATATTTCGAAGTTTTTCCACTATTGTTGATCCACTTAGGCTTTCGATTTGCCGTAAATCAAGCGAATGTAAACCTGCAACAGGAATTGTTTTATAAGATATTTAGTGTAAGGCCTAGGGGCAGTGAGTCATTTTCCCGTCATCTGTCAGGTAAGTAAGAAACTCAGGTTCATAACAACACAAGAGAAAGGTGACCTTTGATTGGACAATAATACTGGAATTCAAAATCAATTATTTCATGACCTTATATATTCTATCAACACATGTAAACCCAAAAGTAACAGTCTTAATACTCGTACTGAAATTTATTTTGGGATGTATGATTTAATGTTCTTCGTCTGATCAATAAGCGAATATGTTATAATGGTCGTATATGGAAAATGATTTACTTCCCTTAGACCAATAAGTTTGTTCTGTCAAGCTAAAATGGACCCCCTGTGTGGTACGGAAGGTATCGATCTAGATCAGACTACACGAGCTGACAAAGGTCTAAACTTTTCGCTAGATGATTTTCTGAATTAAGATTGACCATTTTACCTTACTTTATGATTAATTTCGGAATGCTGCTGGTTGTATCTATTTTAAGGAGTGCCTGTGAAGTCTTTTTCCCTCTAGAAGGTAACATTTACTATGTTTGTAAATTTCCAGCTGGTTCGTACGGAGGAAAATGTTTGCACGGAAATAGATGTTCGAAATCAGACCACTGTTGTGACAAGAAACTTGAAGTTTGTTACTACAAGAGCATTGCTAGATGCTATCTAGGTGGGTCGAGATTGTTTACAAGACTTTAAAGACAGGCCCAATTGACGGATCGCTGGCCCACTGACTCCAACAGGAAGTTCGAATTATATGAGCCTTTGCGTGACATTTCCAACAATTTCGCATGTGCGTGACTCGCACACATTGAGCACCTTGGACAGCCATTCGGGACAATTAGAATATTCGCTGATTGTTTAAAGATGCTTTGGGTCAGTATCTATCTACAGAGCGCTGAGTGAAGACTCTGATCAGACTGTGCGGATGCACAGGCTGACCGGAGTCTTTACTTGGCGCAAATGTGTAATGGTTGGAAATGTCACGCACGCGCTCATATATTAAACTGCATTATTATGAAAAACAATTTTGGTCAGTGACATTAACCAAAGAAGTAAAATGGTTGTTTACCTTAACGTCGTAACAACCGATTGAATAAGCTATAGTTATGACGTTTAACCAATTACCAGACTGCAAAGCTCTAGAGTGGTCAAAGTTGAAAGAAGTTACAAACGAGTATTTAAACTTCATGAAGTCTTAGTGTGGTTTATTACTATTATCATTATTTTTCAACTTTCTTGTCAGAAGGCATTATAAAAAAACGAAGAAATTGCTTGTTACAAGTAATTTCTTCATTTACACAATATTTTGTTAACTATTTGCCTCGGACGACTTCAAAAAGTTTCATCGTGTGGGAAGGGATTAAGTCGCAAATGTCGAGTCATGTCATATTCCAGTCCAAGTGTATGATTTGATTGTTCTATCGATTTTTTACAGCGACAATACGTCAATAACAAGAGTTTGAAAACATTTTTAATAATGAGTGATATTTTCAATAGGAAAGCAAAAGATAATCCTCGGAGGTATAGGAGGTATATATCTTTGGGCAAACTAAAAAAATGGATTTCTGGCGTGGGTTTTTGTTGTTGTTGTTATTTTGTTTTGTTTTTTTAAACGCTGCTGATCAAATACGCGATACTATTTTCTTCTTCGTTTTCCTGTTTTGTCTGAAAAGCGTTTTTTACGATTCATCTGCGAATAAAAATTACAAAAAGACAAAATTTTAGACTTGTCTAAATTCATTGAGCTTGCAGACGGCAGTGGTATAGAAGAACAAGTTTAAAAGCTTAAAGTAGACGCATGGTGAATTTTTGCACCATTTTATAAGATAAGTATAAATCTTAACCCTTCCCCGTTTTTAAAGCTTAGACTTGTCTAATTTGTTAGTAATTGCAGACGGCAATATAATTTAGTTACCAACACACAGGGTAGAAAATATTTGGGGAAAAGAAGAAATTGCTTGTTACAAGCAATTTCTTCTTTTCCCAAAATGTTTTCTCATATACAATATACAGGGACGTTAAAACCAGGGATTTAAAAGGAAAGTGTTAATTCGTATGACTAAAATTCCAAATACACAGTTGGGTCATACGGTCTTATCTCCCTTATATCATTATTATTATTATTATATTATTATTCACAGACAACACTGGTATATCTACATCGATTCCATGGGGTAAGTGAACTAAAGACTAAACGTGTCCGCCAAAATTAGGATTATAAAAAAAAATTAAGAATATGTCAAGAACTTTCCACGCCATACATGACCAAATGAATGAAAGAAAAGATAGTACATGAGTACATTTTTAAGACTAGTCAGCGAAAACAAGTCCAAGTAAAAGTATTGTAATAACTCAGCTACCATGGGTGTATGGACTCCATGTGGACAGAACAGGTCAAAATACCAATATTTGACCCTTGCGTATCCTATATTGGAAATAAAGTCCACATTAGAACCATATACGGTCTATATTGAAATGAATAAAACGCTAAGAAATGAAATTACGAACTTTCTAAAGCTGTGATTTCTCAAATGAAATAAGCCTATGGCCCATAAACGTGTTGTCTACAATCAGTATTGGCCCTATATTGGCCGTTATTGTTTTGAAAACAGACGGAAATATACGAGCAAAACTCAGATGACAGAACGTTGAACGATGTAAACAGTAAAGTGCATTTTGATATTTAAATTGTAAGGGCTTCCAAAGTATCCAGATAAAGTTTCGACCTAATATACAGAGGAAAATTGAAAACTTACACTCCGAATTTTACAAACAAATATTTTGTAATAGATTTACTGTAAGGGATTTTGTGCATTAAGACGAAACATCTGACTATTCGGAAAGATACATACATTTCTCAGCGGTAGAGTGACATTTTCACACGTCAAAAAAGTTAGGGTACCCTCCAAATCAGATTAATATGATGATCAAAAGATAACACTTACGTTTTCAATATCGATTGTGTCCACTTCTGGAATCTCTAACCGCAATGCAACGCTTTCACATAGATCTTAGAACATTAATGAACACTGCCCGAGGAAGATTTACATGTATCTATTATTCAAAAAGGGTACGTTCAAGATCCCAAAAGTTGGGGTATAATGACTTGCTGACGAACACTGCGGCCTAGCTCGTTTAGATATGCACAATCGGATTGAGGTCAGAGCTGCCTGAATGCCAGTCTAAGACTTCAATACCGGCATCTCTCAGAAAGTCAAGCGTTTGAAATGCTGTGATAGACCTTACATTATCGTCAACCTGATGCGATCCGGTTCGGCGAACTCGAGTTCTCTTGATTTTTATTTGCCTCGAGCAATTCTCTGGCATTGCTCTGGCAACAGCGGTCACAGACTGACGAGCTAAAAGTCCTTCAAATGAAGCCGTAGCTCATATGAAAGTCGGGGCATTTCCACGATAGTGTCAAGTCCTATAATTCAGTTTGATTTTTCTCTTTAGCTTAAGCTTGTAAGCTAAGTTAGGCAGAAAAGCAATGTTTATAATAAGCACGCGCAAAAGCTATAGTAAGTTTTTCACATTCTACACGGAAACGGAACGCATGTTTTTCTATGCTTTGACATAGTTAAGAAAAAAATCCATAAATTCGAGTTTTCATCATTGCTCGGTATATTTGAATTGATTATGATCTGAAATATAATTCAGCAATCAATCCCTTTTATTCGTGAGGTCAAAATTGGATTTCCTTTAGTTTCCGCAGCGATGGAGCAGTTGGCAGTCTCAAGGGTTCGATCGCGGCAAATATCCTTTCCGACCAATGGATGGATAATCGTAAATCTATGTGGGATGAGCAGCTGGAGGCTCCGAAAGGATGCTGTGGTAGTACTGGAGTGAGAAATACGAGGAATTCATGGATAGGTGCCCCAGCTGCTTCGATGTGACTGTTAAAAGTGGCGTTAACCCCCATATCAACAAACACTAGTTTTCGTGCCACACATTTCATTTCTTTCTTTTTTTTCTCGTTTGCGTGCTTAATTTTTTGTGCATTTTTTCTAATAGTCTGTATCATTCAATGCAGGCCCGCTCCTTTAAATGTCTAAGCTGAATGAATAAACTATTAACTAGATTTGAGTACATGTGTTGCCAATAATAGATGCCAATCTTTGAATCATGCATCATCAATAGTCATGCTTATGCTCATGGGTCCCAAATACCATCATTAGCAAAACGGTGAAATCGGAAACAGAAGGATCATTTATGGGCATATTATAAGCATGTTTACCAGTTAAAACCCAAATAAGTTAGCCACATGGGTCCCATACAAATCCCTATTGCATATGCAATCTGGGTCCCAGATGGGCAGCCCATATTTGACCCATATAGGTTTCCATATAGGTCCTATATGGGTTCCATTTTGCTTCCCGGAACTTCTTTTCGCATCACATATTTAATGAAAAATTTCCCTAAGTTATAAACCAGTGAAGGTTTGGTATAATATTCATGTATAATTTTTGGTGACAAAACTTTAAATGTAGAAGAAAAATGTCAAAATAAATCAAGTATCATCATATTAATAAGAGATCCGTAACATATTATAGGGTTTTTATTGTTGTTGTTGTTGTGTTAGGTATTGACTCTGATTCACCTATGCAGGATTAATTCACTTTTTCAAATATCTCATTGCGGTTGTTAATATGACGATTCTCAAAGTTTTTTGTCTCGCTTGTTCTTAAGCCATTAGAACGTTAGTGTCGTTTCTATATCATTATACACACTCTCCAAGCTAAACGCCCACTTCCTTAGATCGTTTGGGTCTACAATCTTAATTCTACATTACAGCTGTGCTAGAATCCAAGTTTTCGTCATCAACATCTCCATCAGAAATTTCATCAACCACATCGAAACGAACTGGTAAGATGCAAGCTTACTTCTATTAAGTAACGTTTCATTGCTTCGCAACCACTGTTACCGTATTTTGTTTTGATGTTTGCTATTTTGTTTTTATCTTATTCATTTTTTTTTTTTGTTTAATTGTTGTGGTGGTGGTACTGCTGCTTCTGGTTTTGTTGTTGTTGTGTTGTTGCTGTTGTATCGTTAAAGCGTGGCGAAAATTAAAATGTTTGATAAAGGCACATTGTACACTTTCAAAAAAGGTCCCTGTCTTAATGATGACCTAGTCATCCTTGACAATAGACGACTTATCCAAATAATTTCAAACTCAGTCGGAATTTTCGCCTCTATGATATATGGTGTGATTATTGGTCATGTAGGGTCCAAAATAAGGCAACGAGGTCATATCTTATAAAATATTTTTGTGTGTGCCTGAGGCAACATTTTGCTCAAATGGTGTGAACATTTGTCTCTAAGTAATTCGGGCAAGTCTGATTTTCGGTCATATCGTGTAAAATTAAACTCTTAAATGAACTTGGCTCAAATTTCGTGAAACTTGGTCATGATAGTTTTCATTTTGATATCTCCAATAAATTTGAATTTATATTTAGCTAATCTAGGTTACCAGGCGAACTCTTAGAAAAGCTTTGTAAGCACTCTTAAGGCTACGCGTTTGCTCAAATGGTTTTAAACTGGCTGAAAATTTATTCCAATGATTTATTTACCAGACTGATGAGTGTTCACATGGGATCAACGACTAGGTAGTTACATATTGGGGTCATAATTCGAAGAAACACTCTGTGAGCTGTTTGCTTGAATGTATAAAAACTTATTTAGAATGCTTGTCTTCATAAGACCTTTAACAAGTTTGACATTGGTCAAAACAAAGTCTTTCAGTTAAACCTTTGAAAAGCTTGTGTTAACACCAAAGGTTATATCTTTTGCTCAAATATTGTCCCAGTCATATCTTTAACCCATTCCCACTCAGTGACGCCTTTAGACGCCCCGAAAGAAAAAAAGCTTTGGAAAACAATGTGGAAAATGAAGAAATGAAGAAATTGCTTGTTACAAGCAATTTCTTCATTTTCCACACAGTATTCTACCCAGAAATAGGGAAAAATAAAAAAAAATCATTTACTTTAAATTATCGTTTGCAACTTCTTTCAATTTGGACCAGTCTAAAATTTTGTCGTCATAATGCATATAAACTTTAACAGAATGGTAAAGGAGAAGGCAAATACTTGTAGCAATACAGATTCTTTTATTATTCCATCAAATTTATTAAAAAAAATAGGTATATAATAAATGAAATATTCAATTATGATTATGATACAACACCTTGTATTTGCTTCGGCCTCATGAAATTTCAAAGTCTTCCTCCGCAGATCAAAGCAAATGTAAGATGTTGCATCTCTATCGTAACATAACATTTCCTATAGATCAACAGGATAATATTTTCTAGAGACTACTTCTTGTAGTCATAAAATCAGGTGAGCTTTTTATAATTTGTTGAAGGAAACAAAAGACAGTATGTCCATCTTGTACATACATGCACTAATTTAATGTTTAGTTTCGTCTATCAAAAACGGGCGTTCTGATTGGTCGAAATAAGTTATTCATAACTCCATGAACTAAATTTTTAGCACGCAGCTATTTTGTATGATTCCATACAAAACAGTCACATACAAAAGGGTATCAGAATTTGTAAAGATTTTGCTTTCGTTGCTCGATGCTTTTAAAATATAAGAAATGAAGAGAATATTTTTTGTTATCGTAGAGGTATGAACCAAAAAACCTGATCACACTTATGTATGAATCAGCTTCGCGTATTCATACAGTGTGATTAGTTTTTTCGGTTCATACCTCCATGAAAACAAAAAATATTCTCTTCATCTCTTAAATAATCTACAATTGGTTAAATTCAAAATGGTTTACAAAAGAGGAATAGCGTTTTTAAAAATAAATAGTAAGCCAAGAGTCAATCATTTACAGAGGAAGGGATGCAAATTCGTCCATTGATATTAATCAAGAGTTACTTCCCCTGTTGTATGTAAAGACCAAGTAACTACAACTCTCGTCGAGCTATAGATGTATAAGCTATAGCGAGGGACTGGTCAAAAGTCCGTCTACCTGAATGAAACCAGGACCGATAAGATAACAGCAGCATCGCAGAGTCGTGTACTTTCTCCAAAATAAGGCTTTGTGCATTCTTGATCTTCTGTGCTATTCTGGCGAGTGTAGATGGTCGTTGGGCGAGCAAAATGTCGTAACTACAGCTTTTTTAAGGCGAAATATTTTGATAGCTGTCTCGAAATATTGAAATACCCGATAAATCAATCAAATTGTTTATATGCTTAAAAGGTCGTTCGGTAGTGGTGAAATGAAATGACCATTCTCTAAAAAAGTAAAAAATCTACGGAGAGCTACAAGTTGTTTCCTTGTCAGCCTGCACAGTATACGCAGGCTGATCAGTTCGAAACTTTTTGCTCGTGCAAGATAATCATTTCACGAACGTCGCAAATAAGAGTCGTAGATAAATGAGTGTGTGTGTGTATGTGTGTGTGTGTGTGTGTTTTCTCTGTTGTTTTATTTATTTTTTCTTTCTTTCTTTTTTTTCTAGATAGATTATATTTTTCAGGTTATTGGCTTAATGGGGCCGGTTCGAGAGCTACGAAATTCCATATACGACCGATATTCCTACTGACCGTAACTGGCTTTGTAATGGCACTTTCAATATAGGTCTTATAACTTGAGAAGAGATATAACAAACGATCGAAGGAAACACTTCTGTGAGTGAAAGAACCGAAAAAGAACATTTAAACAAGTTTTCATTTCAACTAAACTTACATGTAATAGTATAGCTATTTTGAAGTGAATGATTTTTTCGCCTTCTCCTTCCTTTGTTTTAGGATGTGTTAACCCTTTCCTAGTTTTTGAAATTTTAGACTGGTCCAAATTGAAAGAGGATGCAGACGACAATGAAAATTGGATGCAATTCCAAATAAAACCATCCTATGTGGTAGAAAACATTGTGGGAAAAGGAGAAATTGCTTATTATAAGCAATTTCTCCTTTTTCCACAATGTTTTCTCAAGTATAAAATCACAGAGACGTAAAATACCGGGTTTATCCAGGAAAGGGTTAATGGTTGTGCGTGCAGACGTATGTTAGTGCTTGTGTGTGTGCGTGCGAATGTGTTGTTGTTGTTGCTTCTTTACGAGGTAGGAAGGGTTTTTTATTGTTAATTTTTTTTTTCATTTCTTATTCATTTAGTGTCTATTTTACTATTATTTATATCATTACTATTATCTATGTAATGATCTGATTCTGAATAGCTCATGTTTATTTCTCCTTACCATTTTGTACTTAGATATTGTTTTTCCATTAGATCACAGATTTATTGATTCATTGATTGAGATCGTTATCCGTCAATAAATATCAACGTATTTTCTCAAAAATTCTGATGATTTGTGTAACACGAGGTACCTTCTTCTTCAACCAATTACCAGACGACAAAACTTCACACTAGTCTTAATGATGCAGAGGACATTTCAAAGTGTTCTTAAATTGAAAAAAGTGCCAAATAATGTTTAAAACATTGAGATAATAGGTGGAAATCCTTGTTATATGCAATTTCTCCTTTTTCCAGAAAGTTTTCCAGAACCTTTTCCTCCTGGTGTCAAAGGCAGGGTTATTTTAAGAAAAATCAACTTATATGACATTTTCCAATTTTTCCTTCTTCTTCTCTTTCTTGATGTTGAACAGCATCATGTATAAAGTTTTATTTGTTGGTTAGTTTTTCGTGGTTCTATGTATAAATAATACAACAAATATTTGCTTATTAAAGATTTGCATTTTCAAATTCAGGAGGCGCTTTCCTAAAATTCCTAGCTCCAATATATTAAAATCACAGAGAGACCCGTTTTTAAAGAAGAAAGTGCTTGAAGAATCCGTTTTTCCCTCCTATCATTAAATTTTCTACCGATAAAACACTACATGTATTTCATTTCGGTGTGTTTTTATTGGACATAGATAATACGCATTTGAAGTTTTAGGATTTATTCTACTGGTAAATTCCGCAAGTATTACATGTATATTATTCGAAACAATACATGTATACGGTATTTTTTCGAGTGTGATTCCTAAAAGGTAAAAAAAAAAAAAAACAGGTAAAATATTAATTTATTTAGGCCAAAAATTACTTTTCGAACCATTTCATGATTTCAAAGAAGAAAAAAAAACTTATTATTTGGTTGATGAGTTTTAATTACACGTGTACAGGAATCGTCGCCGAGAGAGAAAACGAGAGAGACAGACAGACAGACAGAGACAGAGAGACAGAGAGGAAAAGAGAGGCAGACACAGAAGAAAGAAGAGAGAGAAATAGAGGGAGAGAAAGAAAGAGAAATGGGAGGCAAGAGGGAGAGAGAACGAGAGAGTGAGGGTATTTCACATGGAAATTACAATTTCATTTATCTATCAACAAATACATTTTTCAAATCTAGTAGACCTGATACACATAGATAACACTTCAACCTAGTAGACTTAGATAAAACTTCACTCCAGATACCTGAATAAGGTTACAGACATCAAGAGAAAGATCTAGATAGATATACGCTTCATATATTTTATTGTTAGGTAATCTATACAAATGGATTATTGATCTAATTCTTACTTCCAAACATTAACCCTTGTCATGCTGAACCCGGAACATTCCGGTTTGGGCAGAAGGTGTAGACCAAGATCAGTCTGCACATAAGTGCAGTCTGATCTTGGTCTACATCTCCTGCTTGTACCTTTTCTGTTAGAGTTGTTTATGAGATTGATTTCTAAAAAAAATAAATTTATTTTTGAACAACAAGTCCTATCAGTACTTTCAGCCCTTTGATTTTACAGAAATTCAATATGGTGATTTATAAAGCATGACAAGGGTTAAATACAAGTTCAATAACAAGAGTTATTTCTTCTTTGTTGGTAGCCTAAATTTCGTCACTACAGATTATTGGTTACAACATGTAGGCTCAAAACCAACAAAAATATTTACCATAAATGTTTGGGTTTAAAAATCTAACCCGGTTTAACCCATTCCCATATAGTGACTTTCTTGACGCCCCTTAAACATGCGAGTTGTTTACTTCGATTACTTTAAATTCAATTTATAAAAAAAATCGTAGCTTGTGAAGTTTTGCATTTCTTCAGATAAGGCTACAAAATAATATCCTTTTGCTTATTTCATGAAACTAGTCTAGGGGCAAAGTGAAACACACACACACACACACACACACACACACACACAAATGATTAAATAAAACTTAAGACCCCTCTCCAACGGAATTCTCCTCTCTTTTCACTTGTTTCCGATGTAGGGATTTTCAATTATTTGACCCCACGTCGTGTAACCACTATATTTGTTTTAGAAGAAATAACTCTTGTTATTGAAGTCAGAAAGTAAAAAATAGATCAATAATTCATTTGCATAGATTACAGTTCACACAAGCCTTCCTTTTTACGCGTCTAAAGAAAAAATAATCGCTTTGTCTAAAACTTTGCTACCAGGGGATATGTTAACTTATCCACACGCAGCAACGTTTTAGACAAAGCAAAGTTTTAGACCGGTCTAAATTGAAAGAAGCTGATGACGACAATTCAGGTTGATGGAATTATTAAGTTTTTCGTCTTTCTGAATAGAAAACATTGTGGATAATGAAAGAAATTGCTTGTCTTCGTTTCCACAATATTTTTTAAAAGCTTTTTTCTTTACACGCGTAAAAAGGACGGGTTGTGTGGGAATGGGTTAAGGTCGGGTTTTATGACATCCTTTCGGAAGTTTGTGAACGTCGCCAGAGATCCGTCATTTGGTTAACCCATTACCAGACTGCACAATTTTAGACTGGACCAAACTGAAATGAGTTGCAGACGACAATTTAAAAGAGATGAAATTTTAGATTTTTCAACTTTCTGCGTTGAAATCATTGTTGAAAATGAAGAAATTGCTTGTTACAAGCATGCTTGAAAGGAGTGAAGATATGTTCTTTTTATCAGAAAACAGAGGAACACTCTAGCTTGTTCATTTCGAGGGTAATGGCATAGCAAACTTTTTCGACTGAAGAATATATAAACTCATTCTCACACAATAAAAAATTAGACTGGTCCAAAATGAAAGAAGCTGCAGACGACAATTTCAAGTTGGTGGAATTTTGTTTTTCTTTTCTTTTATTTATTTATTTATCTATTTATTTATTTATTTTCGCCTTTTTGGGTAGAAAACATATGGAAAACGTAAAAATTGCTTGGATCTTTTTTTCTTGAGAGGCGTTAAAAGGGGGAATTGTGTTGGAATAGGTTAAAAAGTTCATGTGCGCATATAGGACTGTGGGGCAAAGAGAAAAGACCACCGAACCGTTCTAATTATTTATTTTTCATTTCATTTGTGTGTGTGTCATATATGCTAATGTCATTTATGACTGTTGCAATGTCTAAAATCAAACAAAGTACTGAAAGCATTGTAAGCTAGCAAAGCATGGTTGAATTTAGAAAACATTTCCTTGTTGGGTAGAAAACATTGTGGACATTGAAGAAATTGCTTGTACAAGCAATTTCTTCATTGTCCATAATGTTTTCCAAAGCTTTTTTCCAAGTGCTTAAAAAGTGGAATTGATTGGGAATATGTTGATAGCGTACTTTTGACAGAGTTCACTCTAATCAGAATAGCGTTTGAACTATTCCTGAAATACATAAGAACTACTTTTAATGTCGTAGGCATTTAACGGATTTAGTGGTTAAACCTCCAGTGGTAGTTTGCACTCGTCGAACTTTGAGACGACCTCAAAATTTCGTCCATTAACTTAAGCTATCAAAGCTGACGCTTTGCTAGCTAAAAATGCGTTCCAGATGTATAGATAAACAAGTAAGCCATCAAAGATGAATTTTACATTGACAACAAATGATAGGTGATTACGGTTTCAGGAGACTCGGTCCTGCCTGTGGATCTATAGTTTTTGTGTTCATCTATGTCCTCAAGATAACACCTAGCTATATTCTGTTGATTTATGTGCATTCTGTGACCTACAAATGCTAAACAGACAAAACCAAAACTTTCGTCCTAGCCGAACACCCCGAGATTGTTTTATCAACAGGCCCGTTGGCGAATAAATTGAGGCTGTTCGTTGCAGAACATGTGGTCATTCCAGTGGTATTCGAAATTGAAAAGGACAAACTTTCTTTTGGAACTGAGTATATTGTATAAAAAAAAGTTAGTTTTTTTCTCTACGTCGATGACGTAAAGGCTATGTTTATACCACCAGCTTTACACGAGCTTGGCTTAAGTGTCTGGAAACAGTTAAGATATTTTGTAACCGAGTAAACAGGTATCTTCTTTTTCTATAAACTTTGCTGGTTCACTATAGCAAAGAGCGATGCAAGCTATTCCTGATATGACAATTGTCTCAATAACTTTTATTCTCCAGGGACACGTTTGCTTCTAAAACAGAAAAGTTGTGGTAGCTATCAACAAATGTCTCTGGATGACATTTAAAATGAAAGTTGTAGGTCATTCACATTGCCTATAGTTAGAGGAATGCCTATGGATGAAATCGAATAGGTAAAAAAAAAACTTTAAAAAAATGCTTACGAAGAGCTAAAATATGTAAATACACAATAGCCTCATTATGATAGCAAAATGGCGGATTGCAGTTATCAATAAAACAACGACCTTACAATATAATCATTTATTCAAACCGGAAATGAACTTTGAACTCTAACATATGTGTTAAGCATTTTTTATTTGAACATTTAAATGTCAAGCCGTAGTTACGACGTTTAGGTCGCCAACCAACCATTTCATTTTTTGCAGCATGTTAACTGACCATAAATTCAGCAAAAATAATGCAGTTTAATATCAAATACGAACTTCCTGTTGGAGCAAATGAAAGCCATCGTTGATGCAGTCTCTAGATGCAGTTAACCCATTCCAGCTCAATCCCTCCTTTTTACGCCCCTCAAGAAAATAGCTTTTGAAAACATTGTGGAAAATGAAGAAAATGCTTTATCAAGCAATTTCTTCATTATCCACAATGTTTTCTATCCAAAACGACGGAAAATTAAAATTCCATCAACTTGAAATTGTCGTCTGCAGCTTCTTTCAATTTGGACCAATCTAAAATGTTGCTGTGTTGGAATGAGTTAAAAGACAAGTTAGTTCACAAAATGATTATTTCATTTTTCTTGTGGCAGGACAAACATGCAATACAAGCACGTAACTCATTCCCACACTATGACACATTTTGACATCCCCAAGAAAAAAATCTTTCGAAATTATTGTGGAAAATGAAGACATTGCTTGTTGTAAGTAATTTCTTCATTATTCGCAATGATTTCTACCCTGAAAGACTAAGATTTTTTTAAATTGCATCCACTAACGTTGTCATCTACAAATTCTTTCTATTTGGAATAGTCTGATATTGTGTCGTTTGGTAATGTGTTTAAGAAACGCGAGAATAACAATTTCTTTGGCTGTGAGGTACATTTAAAGCTTTATTTCGTAGATTAACGACCAAATCATTGCCACATACCGCTTGATGAAACAACGCTGACCATGTTATAAAATCAAAACCAAAAGAAGGTAAAAGGATCAGCATTTTATTGTACAAACCAACATAGACATATAAGCGAATAATACATTTTCTAGTCAACAAATATTCTTCATGATAAAACATACAAACACATGCACAAATAAAGACAAATTCTTATCTCAATTGTTAATTCATCCCCATACAATGGCACGTCTTGACGCACAAAGAAAAAAGAAACGTTTTGGAAAAATGGTGAAATCGCTTGTGACAAGATTTTTCTTTACTATCCACAATGTTTTCAAACCTGAAAAACAGACTTTTGAAATTTCATCAACTGTAAATTTTCATCTGCAACTTCTTTGAATTTACACTCATCAAAAATATTGTTATAAAATATATGTAGTATGTTTCGATTGCTTAATCAATACCACACAATCCCGAATTTCCACGCGGTAAAGAAAGGTAGCTATAGAAAAATAACTGTGGTAAATGAAGGAATTGCTTCTACCAATCAATTTCTCATTTTGTCACAATTATTTCCTACGACATTTGGCACTTAGTTCTCAATTTATACCTAGTTTGAAATGCTCTCTTTGAATTTGGGCAAGCCTAGAATATTGTCGTCGTGTAAAGGTTAAAGTCGAGGAAAAAAGTATACCTGAAAATGTAAACGAAATTTGCGCAAATGACCAAGTGATTTTCGTGAATGAAAAATGCCGTGTTCAAAATGCATAAGTAGATTTTTAAATATGAATCATGTTTGCCTACACGCCATAATATTTTAATAGTATTAAGTAAGATAACATAAATAGATATGATACTTTAACCAAATTCCAAACGACAAAAATTAGACTGGCCCGATTTCAAAGAAGTTGCAGACGACAATTTTTAATTCATGGAATTAAAAAAAAAATGTATTTTTGAGTAGAAAAGATTGAAGACAATGAAGAAATTGCTTGTTACAAGCAATTTCTTCATTATTCACAATCTTTTCCCAAGCCTTTTTATTGAGGGGCGTAAAAAAGCTATATTTAGTGAAAATGGAATAAGTCTAAAAATGTAATCTTATAAACCATTTACCGAGCGTCATTACTCGTGAAGAACAAATTAAGCAAAAGTGTATTTTGCAACAACTTGAAAAGGCAATGAAATTGACAGATCGCTTCTGTGAACTCAAAAAATCGATCTACCTTTTAGTAATGAACTTTGAACTCTAACATTTGTGTCAGTGATTTTTGCCCAATTAAATGCCGTAACTACAGCTTATTTCAGACGTAGTAACTCAACTTAGGTCGAATATGCTGAAGTGTGTTTACATTTGTGTGTGTACGTTAATGTGTGTGTACATCCATGTGTGTGTGTCTTTGTCTTTGTTTTTTATGTTTGTTTGTTTGTTCTTTAGCAGAACAAGGCTTTCATAAGCGCTTCGCGTTAATATTAACGTACGGCAAATGACGACGCATTATATCCCGTCTCATTTACTTTTTCGTTTAATGGACGTTTGAAGAATTCGTTTCGAACACACCATGGTAACACCAACAAAGGGGAGTAAATCCGCTTCGCTTATGGATCAAAGTTGCATTATAGTTCCGACTCTGGAGTGCGTAAAGTATCAAACCCGCTAAATGTTTCATTGGGTATCAACTCTCCCATTGGAGAGAACTGCACTGTCTTTTGGGAAAAATAAAAAAGAATGTACATGAACGTTAGGAGTTCGCGCAAGTATACAATAACGTTAAAATCATTCTTGAGTCAGCATGATTGTCAGCACAAGAGATTAATTGGGAGGTCTCTATCTTTCTTTCTTTTACTTATGTCCACCATTCAGCGACACTCCTCGATTAGAAAGTGGGATGCCTCGGGGATCTCGTAGTCTGATGGGTAGATTCCTTGACGACGGTTACCATAGAAACGTTCAACGACGTCCAGTGTCATCTTGACGGTATTTTTAACGTCTGTTTCGTTACCAAGGAGAGGATTAACTTCAGCCACGTCAACCACAGACAATCGACCTATTTGGTTTTAAAAAATGTAATGTTACTGTCGGCCAGTGATACCCATGCTTCAATAAAACAGTAGTTACGATGTTTTAATCACTCATTGGGGGGAAATATTGCGGTCTTCCATTTTTAACCCATTTCACACAATGCAGCGTTTTGTCAACCTAAAGATATAAGATTACGGAAAACTTTGTGGGGAAAGTAGAAATTGCTTGTTACAATTTTAAAATACACCATTCTAGCTTCTCTAGGTTTCACAAGATTTTGATAATATAGATTAATCCGATTATCTAAAAGGTATGGTTATATCTCTTATCTACCGTCTAAATAAGAAGTCCGAAGAAGTTTACACGTTAAAGTTAACCCATTAGCAGACAACAAAAATTTGGACCTGTCCAAACTCAAAGAAGTTGTGGACGACAATTTGAAGTTGGTGATTTTTTTTAAAAAAAAATCTTTGTAATTTGGGGTGGAAAACATTTGGCAGATAGAGAAATTGCTTTAGATAAGAAATATCTTCGTTGTGTATTTCCGTTTATTTATCGTCGCTACCGTAGCACATGCCCATATGAGCGACGCCCCCAGAAGACGGTTAGTTGTTACGGGGGATATTGCAAGGATACAGGACGAAACTGCTGAGAGCTCCACCTGGTTCTTTAACGTGCTCGATGGATAGCATCGTCACACAGGGCCTCGGTTTGACGTCTAATCCGAAAGACAATTAGTTGTGTTAGTTGATATGGTCAGCCCAGGGCTCGAACCCGTGATCTTGAGGTTAAAGTCAAGTGCTCTACCAACTGAGCTAATCGGGCTGACAATATCTTCGTTTTCCATAATGTTGTTATTTGTGTAATGTGTGTCGGGGGTGAGAGGGGGGGGGGGGGGGTAATAAGTGGGTAGCGTGAGAATGTATTAAACGAAGTGGTAGTCATTGACCAGAGATTGTGGAAAACGAAAATTATCTTCCTATAAATTGCTCTTCCTAGAATTAATTTTGACTTACAGAAAAAAGCCTTTTTACTTTTCTAGATGGGTCCTACGCATTCATTCTTAGAAAATCATTGTGGCTTTTCTGCGCTCAAAGGTCCACTTACCAGTGTTTGCTGCTTCCTCGGCGATATAAAATGTCTCTCTAACTGATAAGCCCCCAACAACAGGGGTTCCAGTGCTGGGGGTAAAGGTAGGGTCCATACCATCAACATCGAAACTTAAGTGGATTGGTCTGTTTCCCCTGCAGATAAAGAATAATGTTTTATCTAAGATTATCGAAGGGGATGGTGGTGGTGGCGCTGGTTGTTGTTGTTTTTAGACAAATAAAATCATACATGAACTTTGAACATTGGTCGAAATTCATGTAAAGCATTTCTGTTGGATTGGTGACTTAAACGTCGTAACAACAGCTTATTCAAGCTGTAGTTACGACGTTCAAGTCGCCAACCAATCATTCTAATGTGTTATCTTAAATTATGGAACGGGATCGTGGTGGTTGTGGCGGTTTTTAGACAAATAAAATCATACAGTGAACTTAAAACTCGGACATTGGTCGACATTTATGTAAATCATTTTTGTTGGATTGGTGACTTAAACGTCTTAACTGCAGTTTATTCATTCTGAAGCTGCGAGCTTTTCAAAGTAAACCAATGGATACCGTTCTTGTCTCTACTTACTCAGGATCAATAGCTTTCAAAGCCCGCTCAAATACTTCTTTGATTCCATATCGGTCAACTTCTTGCATTGAAAATGCCGTCATGCCGAATTTGTCGATGATTTTCCTGAAAATCGATAAATTAGTTTCGCTTGAAATAATTTCTGGTGTTAAGCAATGTTCTGCTTAACCTTTTTGGTCAACAATATGAGAGACGGTCTCCCGAATGGGATTGAAGTAATTTACAAGACGCATAGGGTCCTTTCGCGAACAAATACATGAAAAAGAAACCGGCTCAAGCGGAGGTCAACAACGGTAGTATTTCTAAAATTCAAGTACGATAAAGTGAAATGACCATTATATGTGCAGAGAATCTGCAAAGAGAGAAAAATATCGATCCAGGTCAGAAAGCACAATTCGAGCAACCCAATAAGATCGAACTTTACGAACTTTCCTTACTGGTTCCACCTCTCAATTATCGAATCGCCGCTGTAAATCAAAAGTCGATAGACATATCGATTCATATATTTAGTCAGACAGCTAACTTGAAACCCGACAGTGATCGACATTAACATGAGTCACTCGTGTTGGTTTGATGAATTAAACGTCGTAACTACAGCTTATTCAAGCTATAGCTACGACGTTAAAGTCGCCAACCAACCATTTTACTTTTTTGTTACATGTTACAAACAATAAAGTTCGAAAAATAACGTCGATTAAAATCTAAGTCGAACTTCCCGTTGGAGCTCAGTTGACCAATCGCTGGCCCCGCCCACTTACGCCTTTGGCCGCGCCCACTGACTCCGACAGACAGTCCAGCTTGCAACCTTGAAATCAATTTCTTCAATTTACACAGTGTTTCCCGAATTGTTTTTCTTGAGGGGCGTCAAAAAACGTCATTGTGCGGTAATGGGTTAAAGGAACAAAAGCTTAATACTACAAAGACATCTTAATTAAGAAATTCACAAATTTCAGAGACTGTTTTATTGTTAGAGTTTATGTAGAAACGTACTTCTCTCCCTTGTCGACGTCTCTCAGACCAATCCAGGCTATGTTCTTGACACTGATGCTGAAAATGAAAACAGAACACATAGAAATTAATAGATCGCTGGCCACGCCTACTAACCTCCAACATACCAGCTCTAATAAGGTGTCCAATCACGGAAGTTGATAAGGAACACTCACACAAAAGAAAGCAACTCATTGGCTTAAGACCTAAAAGTCGGAACTCTATCTTTAATATTCTGTAATTTCGCAGAACAAACACGAGTGATTGTCATAAATGTCGGAGGTCAACACCAGATCTATTTATAGCGACGATCAGTCGATTCTGACCTCTAGTCAAAGGATCCTTTTAAATGAGTGAGAATGGTTTAAGGAAAAATATCCACACTATCTATTTAACTTTTGTCAGTTCGAAAAGAAATTTCATACATCGACTACCAAATGTAAAACTCATAACCAGACAAAAAATTATAGCCTGGTCTAAATTGAAAGAAGCTAGTTACAGTCGTTTGTTTAGTTTATTGAATCTTAAGAAAATCTTTCTTATTTTAAGTAGAAATTAACTGGAATGATGTAAACTTGTAACAAGTAATTTCTTCATTTTTTCACAATGTTTTCCAAAATCAAGCTATTTTCATGGGGGCGTCAAAATGCGGGACCGTGTGGGAACGGTTTTAATTCTTGAATTAGCAAAAGGCAAAGGATATCTACAATAAAAACGAAACAGCAAGGAGAATAGAAAATATTTTGGACAATGGTTATTTGCTTGTTACAATTAGTTTCTCCTTTTCTACTTTGTTTGGGGTAGGGAGGGGTGGAGAAAAAACAAGAAACTCTAAAAAAAAATAGTTACAATTATTTTTTAAACTTTCTCCATGAACATTTATCTCGGATGTAAAAGCCAGTACTTATTTGACAAATGGTTTAGCTGACGTACCATGGTTCAACATGCTCCCAACCTGGTAGTTTGGGTACATATGGGGCCAGTTCCTTCACCAAGAATGACAGGGGCATGCCGTGTATGTTCCCACTGTCGGACGTGAGGGGTGTGTTGATATCGGCATGGGCGTCCACCCACAGTACCACGAGATCTGGGTTCACTCGGGCGTGACCGAGGATCGTACCTATGGCCATGCTGTGGTCTCCACCCAGGGCAAGACATTGACCACTCTGTCGAAGAGCCTTCTCCACCTTTTCTGCAATCTGAAAAGCAACACTTCGTTTTAGGCGGTTCCGCCACAAACTCTCTCTTTTTTTTTTATTGTTTTGTGATAATACTAAGAGAAAAGGAGAAATTAGTTGTTTCAACGTTTTCTTTTTTCCCCTCACAATGTGTTCTACCCAATATGACACTTATTTTCATATTCTAGATTTTTTTAAAAGCCGACTACAAATTTTGTCGTCAGACAATGGATAATTCATTAGTGAACCCTGGTTTAGTTTAACCCATTCCAACTCAATCCCTCCTTTTTACGCCCCTCTAGAAAAAACTTTGGAATACATTGTGGAAAATGAAGAAATTGCTTGTATCAAGCAAGTTCTTCATTATCCACAATGTTTTCTATCCAAAAAGACGAAAAAAATCCATCAACTTGAAATTGTCGTCTGTAGCTTCTTTCAATTTGGACCAGTCTAAAATTTTGCTGGAATGGGTTAATCCTTTTCTATCTACAAAGTTTTAGACGACGATAGCTTCCGTGTCTTTTATCCACTCCCAATCAATCTGGCCTCTTAAGCCCTAAGAACAAGAAGTTTCGGAAATCAGTGTGGAAAAAGAAACAATTGCTTGTTATAAAGGATTTCTTCATTTTCCTCAATGTTTTCTACTCTCAAAGACAAAGAATTTAAATTCCATCTATTAAGAATTGTCGTCTGACGCTTTCTTGAATTTGGAACAATCTAAATTCTTTTTTGTCAGGTTATGGATCAAAATAAGTATTTTAACATGCATAAAATATTTAAGGCTTATTACATGGGCTTGAATAGATACAACAATAAGACAATGGGCATAATTAAAGGGGCTAACAAATACAGTTACTTCCCTTGAGAGTATGGACTGTTCCCGTGTTATAAAACATACATGCCTTGTTTCTAGAGATTATATAATAAAACAAGAAAAATTACAAATTTGTCATTTTAACAACGCCAAGGTCGACACCGATAACGCCAAGGTGATGACAATACCCAGAATACCCAGAGTGGAGCCGAGTTTATGAAATCGAATTAGTTACCGAAAGTAGCTTTTTAATTAACCCTTCCTGTTCAATCCCTGGTTTTTACGTTCCAGTGTTTTTATACTTGAGAAAACATTGTGGAAAAAGAAGAAATTGCTTATGACAAGCAATTTTTTCTTTTTTCACAATATTTTCTACCCTTTTGAATGATTATTTTTCCAATAAACTCATCAACTTTAAATTGTTGTCTGCAAAACCTTTCAATTTGGATTGGTCTAAAATTTTACAAAACAGGAAAGGGTTAAAGGAATTCCACAAATTATACAAGGAATATCATTCCAAATGAAGTAACGATGAAAACGAACATCAGCGGACTTACCCTCAATGTACCGGCGGCCACTGTTCTCGGGTTTTTGACGTTTTTATACTCGGGATCATTAGGTACACTGTCAAACACCACGTCACCATGATCATGTACAGAACAACCCAGATCCATAAGCCGATCGATCAGTCCGCCATCCCGCAATACCTTCGGTCCCGCCTCAGTACCGGGCCTTCTCTGTATACAATAAAACATAGTTCAACTATTTCAATGAAAAGCCCTTGTCAAGCTTAATAAAATTCTCTACAAAAAATCATTGAAATCAAAGGGGCCAAGATCGAAAGGCACTCCCGGAAACAAATTAATAACCTTTTGACAAACTTTGTTTAACCCATTACGATGCAATAACCCCTTCCGACGCCCCAGAAAGCAAGCATTTTTAAAACTTTGTAGAAAATGAAGAAATTTTTAAAGCAATTTCTTCATTATCCATATTTTTTTAACTCAAAAGACACAACAAATTAATATTCAATCAACTAAAATTGTCGTCTGCAACATTATTGAATATGGACCGGTCTACATTATTGTCATCTGGTGATGGGTTGAAGCAATTAAAAGCGCCTATATAATGTTGCTTTATTGTCATGATTGTTCTGTGCATTTTTCTAAATCTTTATTATCATTATCATGTTTATTATTATAGATATTATCATAATCACCATCATTATTTTTTAGAATACCTGACCTCAAATAGTCTGCCAAAAATAATAATAATAAATCATAGAATAGTTTAATTAAATGATTAAATCCATTCCAACACAAGAAAAAAGCTACGGAAAACTTTGTAGATAATGAAGAAATTGGAAGCATTTTTTTCATTATCCACAATGTTTTCTATCCCAAAAGACGAAAAAATAAAAAATAGAAAATAGAATCACATCAACTTGAAATTGTCATCTGCAACTCCTTCCACTTTGGACCAGTCTAAAATTGTGCTGACTGGTAATGGGTTAAACAGCAATGAAACAAAATTCACGATAAACCTTTTCTCTATCCATACGGGAGGAAAGGGTTCGATGTTAAGCCGTAGATCATTTAGACAAAGGCTTAAGCTGACCAAGTACATCACGCGTGGTAGCAAGGGGTGTGGCCCCCAAAATTTAGGGCCATGTCTGTCTTAGCCAATCATTTTACAGTGTGTGTCCCATGTCCTTGACCTTGCATGCAAATGTCATGGTGTTTGGTGAGTGACGTATGATAGCTGGTGAATAGCAACTATCTGCTTTACTGAACTCGCAGAATGGAGATATAATCAACAATTGATCTGGTGAACGAGTACATGGCCCCTCTCCCATGCATTTAACAAATTCGACCTGTCACACAAATTTTGACCATCTGGAGAGTGAGAAAAAATCGATCATGCGCAGGTTTACCAGGGTCGATATTTTTCGCTTTTCTCAGATTACATAAGGGTAGAGTCTACTTCTGACTGTGATTTTTTTTTATTTATATTTATATTTATTATAGTTTTATTCTATCTCTGAAAATGCATATGTTGATTGACCTATCCGTGACTCGTCTTTTTTCAAATATTAGCCTTAAAAGTTTCCCGAATGGTTCTTTTTCCTGCGAAAAGTTTCAAAATGACCAGTCTTCAAGCCTATAACCAATTGTTGAACGACCATGAGAAAACATTATAGGAAAAGAATTAAGTTTTAGGGTCAGGAAAGTTTTCGTGAATAGTTTACGTCTTGATAGACACTTATTCAGACGGCATTTATTTCTAATTGTCTACTGAAAACGCAATTTGGACTATTCTAAGATTTCATCGCAGTGTAAGGCTATATCAGATGCCCCAAATGCTCAATTATTGCCCTCGTCGGCGGAGAGAGGTATCGGAAAAAGTCAATATAAACTTAAAAGTTAATAACCTACAGCTGATCACATCTATTATCTATCAACCAGGACGAACAATTTAGAAACACAGTTGAGCAGTCTGGTCTTGAACTAAACTGTCCGGCAAGAGTTCATTCAGCAATATAACGTATGTAGGTAGATTTATCGAATAATTTATCGGGGCTTCAATAGGAATTGACAACTACATTGTCCTAAGCTCCGATAATACTAAAACTGCATTGCATCGGTGGGCGACGCAAACCTTGTAACTACAGCTTTATTCAAGCTGTAGTTGCGAGGATTAGGTTGCCCACTTCCGATGTTTCAGATCAGATATATTATTGGCGGTTTAAAGAAGGTCCCTTTTTTATTCAAATATAAATGAGACCTTCGGTGACTATCTTAAAAAAACAACAAACATAATGAAGTAATCGTCTGCCAGTATATAGTCAAACGAATTAGCCGAAGAATAAGCAATCTTTACTTAAGATAACACCTTTGTTACTTATTTAGATAGTAAGATTATTAACAGCCAAGACACAGCTATCGTTAAATGGGATAATATTAATAATGATTATAATAAATTTACTTATAGAAGATATCATATATTGGCCCTTTCCTGTATTATTCCTGATATTTACGTCCCTGTGATAATATACTTAAGAAACATTGTGGAAAAAGAAGAAATTGGCTGTTAACAAGCAATTTCTTCTTCTCCCACAATATTTTCTGTCATTTTTGAGATATGGTAAAGGGTTAAGAAAACGAGGCTTATGCTCATCGTGGCCTTCTAACAATAACTCTTTCAAAACGTGTTTACTAATCACACACACACACACACACGCGAGCGCACTCAAGTACAAACACACACATAGATTCTAGCACACTACAATCTAATATTTTCTCATTTGGTCAAATCGAAAGAACATATATTAATTAAAACAGATATATAAGTAACACACCTTAAAACATCTCGGTACTGACAGATACCAAAATTTCTTAATCGTATAAAACAAAAGGGAATCATAAGTTTTATTGTTTTGTGTAAGCAAAAACATTCATATATTCTCCTCTAAATTAGCAAAGCAAGGTTCATATCTGGTTTGATAAGTGTTTGATAATGAACAAAACTAGATATTTTTACCTTAGATGAAGATAAAAAAAACTAAAGATATATCACATATTTTATACATATTTCATTTATGTAAATGATGCTGATAGTTTTTATCAATTTTGTACTTATTTCTTAATTTCAATAAAAAATTCTATTTTGAAGTGCTCTATCTTTCAATGATAGAAATGTACGCAATCATTCCTTTGTTTGAAAACTACAAACATGATTTAAATTTAAAATTCAATTAAATAATTTTTATGAAGAATCTTTTCCTCCTATCAAAAAATAAAAATCAATCGAGAGACCTGAAAACTAAGAAAAAATTTTAAAAAAATCTTAAGATTCAGTTGCTGAAAATTCATCAAGGAGGAACAGTCTTTTAATTTCACAAATAGATTTACAATGGGAATTAACATATTACCACACAATGACGCTTTAAGACGCCCATAAAGAAAATCATTGGAAAAACATTGTGCAAAATGAAGAAATTGCTTATTAGAAGCAATTTCTTCATTTTTTCCCAATGCTTATTCCCAGAGAGTTGAAAATAACTATATTCTATAAACTTTAAATTGTCGTCTACATCTCCTAACAAATTCGACCAATCTCAAATTTTGTCGTCTGGTGATGGAATAAATAAAACATAAATATAAAATGGACTCACCTGTCCCTTGCTGAATGGCACACCGACAATACCGACTTTTTTAGTGTTTCGTTTATCACTGGAAGGCATGGTGATTGAAACGTCTCAACTTTATCTGTCAGAATTTCTTATTCGTTCACTTGGTTACAGCTCGATGCAGTTTGGTGGCAACCGGGCGCGCCAGGCCCTTTTATGGTTCCTTTCTTGTCCGCGGTAGGCGGGGCTTAATAAGACCCGTAAGTACTCGTCCCCGATTTGGGACAGAAAATTTTACCCGATTCGAACAAAATTGGTTTGGAATTTTCCAAAATAAAAGTCACTCGTGATAAAAAAAGGGGGGGTGATTATCTTTGGTAAAACCCATTCCCACACAACAAAATTTTAGACTGGTCCAAAGTGAATGCAGCTGCAGACAAGAAATTCAAGTTGATGGAATTTTATCTTTTTATTATTATTTATTTTTATTTTTTCTTTCTTTTTGGATAGATGACATTGTTGAAAATAAGGAAATTGATTGATACGAGCGAATTCTTCATTATCCACAATGTTTTTCAAAATTATTGTTATCATTTGTTTATTTTTATTTATTTATTAATTTTTTTAACTATTTTTTATTTATTTATTTATTTATTTGAGAGGCGAAAAAGAGGAGGTATTGCATGTAAAAGGGTTATACCATGCAACCTACAACCATCGTAAATATTATCTTCATGTTATTAGTCGAGATGCATTTATGAATAGGAATATTTGCACTCTATGTAAGTTGCAATGAAGAAATAAACAACCAACTACAACTATTTGTTTAATGGAGTATAAGAAAAACATGTTTTTAACCCAGTAAGGTTTTATTGTGATCTTCTGCGTTCTAAATTAGAGACGCTCTTATAATAGCCTAACGTCGAAGGGACCGCAAAATAACGACAACCTAAAATAAAAGCCCGCTTTATTCAAGCTTCAACCGAATTTCTAACATGAAAATACACAATTCTAAGTAAATACGTGTACTATAATTGACGGATCGTGTCTGTCAGTCAGAGAATCAATCGACCAATCAAATCATTCATTCAGACCCGAAGTGGACTTTGAAATCCAACTTTTGCGCTTAAAATTGTTTGTTGGGATTGCGACTAAAGCGTCGTAACCATCGATTATTGAAACCGCAGTTTCGAATAATCTCATTCTTTTGTTACAAGTAACTGACCGAAAATTTACAAATAGCTCCATCTAATATTTAAGTGGAGCTTCCCGTCGGAGGTGAGTGGGCGTGGCCAGACATCCGTCAATTATTCGCACCCATTAGTACTCTCAAAATCACAAATAGCCTTGAAAGCATCAAGATAAATAAGATTTGGCTTACGAACCATCCGACAAATTCCATAAAAGGCATTTTTATGAGCCTGCGAGCTGTCTTCTCTATCAGATTACACCTTTTTTTTTTAAAAAAAAGACAGTTTCAAAAATAGGTTACAGACAAATTACTAAGTGTGATTGATTTGAAAACACTTTTTCGTAGCAAAAGTCGGGATTGTGTGGAAATGGCCTGTATGAAACTTATAGATACTTACTCTACAGATATCATTGACCATCAGTCAATATTCTAAAGGCGGTGTGGGGATTATCCATTAGGCTCATCGTCTTCGCTTTACATATGAATGAAATGGCGGATCGTTGGCTCCGCCCAATGACTCCGCGGGCCACTTTCACTGAATATAACAGGAAATTCCACTCCTTTATCAAACGACGTTATTTTTGCAAAATTTCTGGCCAGGATCAATTTTTAAAAAAGTGAAATGGTTGGTTAACTAATAGACGTAACTACAGCTTTTAGTTGAAGTCGTCACAACAAATTGCTTCGCATACATTTTGGCCAACGCAGGAGTTCAAAGGTCATCCCAACTTTAAACGTCGTAACAATATCGTATTCTAAATTGAACAAATGACGCTTTTATCGTCTACCAACCATTCATTTTTTGTTACATGAACTGACCATACATGCTGCAAAATATCACCGTTTGATATCTAAGTCGATTTTCCTGTCGGAGATTGGTTGGCGGGGCCTTCGATGCGCCAATTGTTGGAAATGAGACGAGCAGGCTGATAAGATTTTTGGCACATTACAAGAGAACAGGTTACGGCCTGGTCCAAATTTAAAGAAGTTGCAGACAACCTTTCCAAATGCGCAAGAAATGCAAGAAATCTCAAATAAGATAGAAACCATTATGAGAAAAGGGGAATTCGTTTGTAACCTCCTTTTTCCCAGAAAGTTTTCAGTAACCAAATATCGTTTTTTTTTTTGTTTTTTTTTTTTGTTTTTTTTTTTTTTTTATTAAATATCTGGATTTTGCGGTGATGAGTCGTTCAGATTATCATGGAATATATATTTGAATTGACCAATGACGACTGTAAGTCAAGTAAACAGTCGACCAATGAAATCATTCATTTAGACCAGAATGAGTTTTGAGTTCGGACATGCGCCGACAATTATGCGAAGTTTTTTTTTTTTTTTTTTTTCGTTTGGCGACTAAAACGCCGCAACTACAGCTTATTCAAGCTGTAGTTGCGATGTTTAGGTCGCCAACCAACCATTATACTCTTTTGTTACATGCTACTTGCCTTAAAATAAAAATAACGCCATATAAAACCGCAGTTGAACATCCTGTCGCATTCATTGATCGGGGACAACGGAGTAAGTGAGCGGGACAAGCGATTTTCGCAGAAAATAGCTACAGGTGATCTTCGAAATATTCAGGTCATTAAGAGATTCGACCAGTTTCAATATTTTAACATTTGAGGAATTTCATCCTCTTTCTATAGAGGGTGGATTACACACGGTTTCAGGCCTTTTTCTGACATATGTTCGTTAATCCCATTTGAAGGAAGGCATTTAGTTAACAGTACTTCCGAACTGATTTTTTTTCTAAATTTTGCCAACTCCATTGGTATGAACTAATTTGTAGCAGAGTTGAAATATAGTAAGGATTTAAAGATCACGAAAAGTGTGTCATCCGTGGAACACGAATATATGAAATTTACATTACTCTTCATGTAAAAAGGATCTCAGTCACACGAATCGAATCTCGTCTGTCAATAAAAAAATCGTAAGTCTGATAAAATAATTCATTATGACCAGAGAATAAATTTGAACTCGGACAATGGACGACATTTATATGACACAGCTTCTTATTGTTAAGGCGTCTTAAGCATTGTAACTACAACTTATTCAAGCTGAAGTTTGACGTTAATCATTATGGATTTTTTGTTGCTATTGTTACATGTTATAGACTATGATTTCACAAAAAAGCCGTTTAATATCCGTTAACCCCCCCCCCCCCCCCAGTTTCTTAGCATAGTTCACAGTCAGAAGCATAGAACAAAGACAAACCGTCGGGTTGCGACATAATGTCGTAACCAAAATATGCTGCGACACGTCAATTGTATTTGGAATAAAAACATTTACAGCACAGGTCAACCCAAATTGCGTATAATATAATGTAGGAGTGACAATACTATATTCAGATAATTTGCATAGAGTGAGAAGTTTAAACCCCCGCCAAGTCTGAAGGGAGAATTTCTTACATGCTCCCTTTTTGGTGCAATTGCCCAAATATAATTTCTGAGTTTGTTAACAAGCTTGTAAATTATGAGATTTGATTTAATGTGCAGTTTTGGTCCATTGCTTTCCTTTATGACTCTTGCATTAATTGCAAACGGAATTTTTAATTATGAACCTTTCTACAAGATGATCAATGTTAAAGCTTGAACTGGAAACAGTGGCGGATTTAGAGGGGGTTCGGGGGGTTCGTTTGAAACCCCGTCTGTATATTCAGAGCTCTAGATAAATAGGGGTAACAGTATTTTAAAATTCTTACATCTAAATAAAGCCCTATGTTGTGGTTACTCGTTTGAGTCGTCTCGACGTAACCACAACATAGGCCTGATTACATTTTTTTCTTTTTTTTAATCTAAAATCCAAATCACGCCCTGTATCTGTAGCTCTGCTGTTTCATTTAAGAGATGAAGAGAATATTTTTTGTTTTCATGGAGGTATGAACCGAAAAAACTAATCACACTGTATGAATACGCGAAGCGGATTCATACATTGTGTGATTAGGTTTTTCGGTTCATACCTCCATGAAAACAAAAAATTTTATCTTCATTTCTTATAATTTAATACCATCGAGCGAAAAATGCAACAGCTTAACAAATTTTGATACCTTTTTGTAGTGAACTATTTTGTGCGGAAGCATTCAAAATGGCTGTGTACTCAAAATTTTGTTCATGGAGGTATGAATTAAAATTTTCGACCAATCAGATCGCTCGCTTTAGATAGACGAAACTAACAATTAAATTATATTCGTGGGGAAATCAATATAAAATAATACAGTCGATCTTGCTCGAGCGACCACTTCTATTAAACGTCCACAATCGTTAAGCCACCATAATCGAAATCAACCTATTTTTTTTTAAACAATAGCTCTCCAGAAGGGAAGGCATTTTGGTAAATAGTAAAATCACAACTAAATGAGACGATTTTAAGCAGTCCCAACAACATAGGATTTTGAAATACTTTATGTAAGGAATCGAATCAATCCTGAATATCTTACGCAAAAAAAGTGTACTAAGCGACCATTCTCTTAAGCGACCACTTTTTGGTTGTCCCTTGAGTGGTCGCTAAATACAAAAACTACTATGATAGGCAAAGAATCCATCCCCCAAACGTAAGTTTGAACCTCCCTTAAACCCTTTCCCGCTTTTTGATATTTTAGACCTGTCCAAATTCACAGGTTTTGCAGACGAAAATTAAAAGCTAATTAAAAAAAAAGAACAAAACATTTAGTAGGATAGAAAATATTGTTGAAAAAGAAGAAATTGCTTGTTACAAGCAATTTCTGCTATTCCCACAACGTTTTCTCAAGTATAAAATCACAAGGACGTAAAAACTAGTGATTGCACAGGAAAGGGTTAAAGCAAACCTGGATCCGCCATTGGGATGTCAAAGACCCCAACTGTGCAGCTTGTGAGGTATCACTCGATATTGGTGTGCATTACATAAATAATTTGTTTTTGGTGTGCAGTACATAATTAGTTTGTTTGTTTGAATGGGGTTTAACGCCACTTTTAACAGTAGTTAAGTCATATCGCGGCGGCTAGAGCACCTTACCATGGATTCCTGGTATCTACCACTACATCCTTTCCGCGCCTCTAGCTGCTCATCCCACTTGGGTTTACGATTATCGACCCACTGATGGGAGACAAATGTCTGAAAGTATATCTGCAGAGACCGTGGATTGAACCGTGGTCCTCAAGCTTGAGAGTTCGACGCGCTACCAAATGTGCTATGGCCGGGGCCAGCGCGAAATGAGAGGCTCCGAAAATACAACAACTTGCGCGCATAACTAAACTTGAACGCCGTATTACAGCTGGATCACTCTGTAGTTAAGGCATTTATTCCCGCGATCAAACAATTTTAGACAATGGTGTGCCAAATAATATGTATTTGATCCGATATCTTTCCGTTAACATGCCAAAATGTCGCTTCATTATAACGTTGAAAAATTCGAATGTTTGATGACGTCACAATTGTCTGATTATTGCGTGGCCACCGCTCCCCCCCCCCCCCCCCCAGCTTTTGAAAGCATTGTAGATAATGAGGATATTGCTTGTTACGAGCTATTTCTTCATTATTCATAATGTTTTCTACTCTCTCTCCCCCCCCCCCAAAATAAATGAATAAATAAATAAATTCAAATCACCATAAAATTCCCGTCTGCAACTGTTAATTTGAAACAGTTTTAAATAATGTCTTCTGGTAATTGGATAATGTAGAAACGCAGCTTTTACTTTCTCAATCTTTATAAGGTGTTAACATAATTTTTTGAATTGATGTGAATCAGAAAAATAATTTTATACTAAAGCTTAGGAAAAAAAGACACAAACTTTACTTCCATTCAGACAGTTTTTTCTTGGTAACGCACCCTTTGTATTTGATCTATTTGTTTGTTTTAGTGTATCCATCTGCCCATTACCAGATGACAAATTTTAGACTGATCCAAGGTGAAAGGGGTTGCAGACGAAAATCTAAAGTTTATGACATTTTAGATTTTTTCAATTTTCTGTATAGAAAACATTGTACAAAGTGAAGGAATAGCCTGTTCATTTTACACAATCTTTTCCTTATCAATTTTTTTGAAGGGCGTCAATATGCACCACTGTGTGGGAATGGGTCAATCATTTCTTTAAAGATTAAGTAAAACTTACTTTCCGAGGACACAAGATTTAATATGTTGCCAGTCACGCGAAAATGGGGCATTCGGTAGTTCAACTAGAAATGTGTAACACACACGGATGTCCCCTCTTACGTGCTTGCCACATGACCTTCAGCTGTAACCTTGAACGTGGAAGTATCTTTACATGCACTAGTACTCATCAAGGGGAACAACTGTGCCATGTTATTTTGAAATCCGTCATTTTCTAGAGTAGATATGCTCCGGACAAGAAATGGACACATACACAACCAAATCTCACCCACCCATCCCACACACCTACGCACACACTCACACAAAGACAGTGGTAACTCTATATAGGCCAGGTCGCCATTACATGATGGGACATAAAAAATATGGGGGGGGGGTCGGATCCAGTACTGATCAATCATTGTTTGTATATAGTGAGGTAGAATGAATATTTTCTACACGAAGTCAATATGTAAAAGCGAACACTTAACCCATTTCCACACAGTGACGCTATTTTACGACCATCATAAAACAATTAGGTAAACATTGTGTAAAATGGTAAAATTTGCTTGTAGCAAAATCTTTAACTTTACATTTCATCTCCGCTCCTTTCAGTTTGGACCAGTCTATATTTTGCCGTCTGGTAGTTGGTTAAGGACATTGATAAGTGGTAAGCTCCGTTGGTTGAACGCTCGAATTTAAACCTCGAGATAACGAGATCGATCCTCGGTCTGACCAAACTAACAAGCTATTTTTTTCCGGTGATACATTAAACTTTTTTCCGGTGATACATTAAACTAAGGCCCCGTGTGAAGGTACTGTCAATCGACCACGATAACTAGACGAGATTCTCAGCAGCTTCCCCCTGTATGCTTGCACTATCCCCCGTAGCAGCTAACCATATTTTCGAAGTGTCGCTCGTATGTACAAATGTTACGGTAGCGACAATAGTACATGTCTAGGAACCACTACTTTACGTTCATCCTAGATTATCCATTTTTGCGTGTGACGGGTTACATTGTCTCTGTTTTAAAATTCTTTGGTTTTGGGATCATAAAAATGTAGATAGTGAAAAGATTACTTTAATCAAGAACTTTTTTCTTTTCCACAATACTTTGCAATTTGTTTTTCTTTGTAGGCGTGAACGATGAGATTGTATCGAAATGGGCTAATCCCAGAGTCGATTACGAAAACATAGGGCAACACGAGGCCCTAAACGTGACGACTTGTTTATTTGATTGTAAACAAAAGATCTGTAATCAATCACACTGTTGTTCAGGTTGACCCAGCTAACCCTTTTAGGCATAGATCATATGCTACCCCTACCCCCACCCCTTAATCAACAGATAAAATCATTCGAAAAACAGGATCTCTCTCTTTCTCTCATAATCACACCACAGAAAATCGCAAAACACAGACACGCAGCATGCAGACAGACTCTCTCTCCCCCCCTCTCTGTCTGTCTGTCTCTCTCTCTGTCTGTCTGTCTGTCTCTCTCTCTCTATCTTCCTCTCTTTCTCTCTCTCCCTCTCTCTCCCTCTTTCTCTCTTTCTTTCATATTTGTCCGTTTAAAATTTAAAAAACGCGTCATTTAGGAAGAGCGAATTTATGTCTCTAGACATGTATTCTAAAGATGCAGATTAACAGCAACGCTTTTGTTTGACAAAAAAACTAAAAAAAAAAAAAAAAGAAAAAACATGACAAAAGGAAAATAAAAAACGCCTAAGTGACACACAAATAGTAAAACTACGACCAACATTCTTTGCATTTTAACCTTGAGCCTTGAACACCGTCTAGGATGCACATTTTAGATTGTTATCACTTTACGTTGCATGTGCACCCATAGCACGTTTTCGGCACATCATCGCATTACCAAAAAGCCACCAAACTTATGACAGGGAATGGGGCTTTTATTTTGTTACCTAGTTTGGTGAATATTCAAATTTATCAACTTCTTTCAATTTGGACCAGTCTAAAATATTATCAATTGGTAATGGATTTTTTGCATGTTATGGAACCCTAACCTTCAAAGCTTGTACATAAGAATGCCTATCATATTTGTGCGAAACCCTGTTCGAGTGTATCATTATTATCATTATATATCATTACTGTTGTCATCCAACCATTATGATAATAATAATTATCACTAGCACCATAATTATCCTTATTATTACTTTGATTTAGCCCTTTATCACACAATTCCGCTTTTTGACGTCCTGAGAAATCATAAATACAAAATAAATTGTAGGAAAAGGAAAAATTGATTGTAACAAACATTTTTTTACATTTTTTCTACCTAATATAGCACTAATTTTTCAAAATTTAATGCACTTTGGAGTGTCGTCCATACTTCTTTTTTTACCAGTCTGTAATTTGTCGTCTGGTAATGGGTTTAGAAAAAATATTAAAAAGTATAGATCTCTTAGAAAAATTAACAATATTGTTTTTTTCTCTTCCGTGATATTATTGATATTCATTACAAAGTTAATTAACCAATTACCAGACCTGATTAGTTGAAAGGAGTTACGGGCGACAACAGAAAATCAATGAAATCTTAAATTTTGTTGAAAATGAAGGCATTGCTTGGGACAAGCAATTTCTTCATTTTCCACAACGTTTTCTCAATCGTTTTTGTAGGTTTGGTTTTAAGCCTATTTAGTTAACATCGATTGGGATACCCGTTCTAACAACTTAGATTAATTCCTCTCGATTCTGCTTCCTGAAAAATCACCAGTACTCGCACCGAAAGTTACGGCCAAGGTAAGAACCAATATCGATGGCTTCTCCCGGAAATCGAACGCCAGACCTCTTGATAAAGAAGCCGATGCTCTTCCTCTTGACCACGGACACCCCACAGTCGTTTTCGTGAGGGTCATCGAAAAGCTTGACTTTGTGGGAATGGGTTAAAACGTTCATGCATTGCAATTATCCAATTCAAGAATTGCTTGCTCATGACGGACCGAGACCAGAACGTTCTAGTTCTGCCCGGCTTTCTGTTTGTTTATCTAGGGTTAGGGATCAGATTTCATCACTAATTACGTTTTTGCCCCGTGATTGTTGTACAGCTCCTTTATTTCCATTATCAACACCATCTAAAGCACATTTGTAAACAAAAGTGGACTGTTTGCTCAAATATTTAAACGAACCGGTCACGCAAAGTTTCTATTGAAGGTGTGTTCTTTTCCACCAACCAAACATGAAAAGACCGGAGGTGTGTCCTCGACCTTCACCTTGATATCGAGGGTGTGTCTACCTGATTCACAATTATCCAATAATATCGCTTAAATCTGGAGGTGTGTCATAATTATCTCGGCGACCTTCACATTCACGAGTGAGAAACGCGGTCATCAATTCGTTAGCCATGCAGTCATTGTTTTGGGTATTTCTAAAGTCAGGAAATATAACAAGCTTAACCCTTTCATCTGTTGATCTCATTCATACGTCCGACCAAATGCTAATCTTGACTTAACCGACAATTTTCCTATTCTATATTCCCAAATCCCCTTTCCTTCCTTTTTTATTTTTTATTTGCTTCGGTTAAATCTAGATTGTCACCAAAAGCACTGGTAAAGAATTTTTGTTCGTGTTGACAACAACATTCATTCTATCTATGTTTAAAAGAGACAATGGAAATTCGCTGACAGGTCTCATAATAAGGTGCTGAAAATATGATTTTGGCGCGTTTTCCCTGTAATTCTTAAATCGAATCATATTTCTGTCGAAGTAAAAATGAACAAAATCCGAGAAAAAATGTTCAGTTCGACATTACTTCTTGTCTATTTTGTATATTCTACTTCGTTAATTAGTCCTGTATCAAATAATGATAAAGATATAATTAGAGTAATACGATTTTCTTTGGTGGTGGTGTTGTTGCTGTTATTGTTGTTTTCAGTTCTTTACTAAGTAGTGCTTGAAAACCTATCTCAAACACCATCTTTTGCACTGTCAAGCAGCACAGTCAACTTCAATACGGCTTGTCGATTTTGTTGTGTATTTTAGATAGCTATCCGTATTTGATCCATGTTTGAGTCTATCCGAAAAGTTCGTGAAATATATAGGTCCTACAAAGCGAAAAGAGACCTCTCGGTTGTTTCGTAAAACAAGTACATTGAGTTGAAAAAGATATCGAATCCAGCAGAGGTCAATCGATCGATCGATGACCCCGCCTACTGACTCCGCTGGTCACACCCATTGACTCCAATAGGACTTCCCGCTTCAATATTCGGAGTTATTGTGAAAATATTATGACCAGTAACATGGTATAAAAAGGCAAAATAGTTGGTTTGCGACCTTAACGTCGTAACTACAGCTTGAATAAGCTGTAGTTACGACGTTAAATTCGCCCATCGAACAATAATGCTTCGCGAAAATGTCGTTAAAAGGCTTTGTTTAACCTTCACTTCTAGTCATATAGAATGATTTGATTGACCGGTTTTTTGTGGGGTTTTTTGTTGTTTGTTTGTTTTTCTTTTGGTTTTGTTTTTTTCTTTCTTTGACTGACAGCCGCGATTGCTTGATTACGGTTGATATTTGAGGTTAATCGATGTATAGTGGGGTAAAAAGTTACACCCAGAAAATCTACTGACATCGAAAAGTTTCGACCCTAGTCAGCCTACACAGCCTCTGGCCAGGATCTATCTTTTTCGGAATTCCGTGTTATTTCTCTTTGACCACATGGTAAAAATGGCTAAAAAATCATCAAACCAGGCCCGTAGAAAATGGGTAACGTAAGCTAGACCCCCCCCCCTCGCCACAAAAAATATTTTGACAAGAACGGTAAATGACACTTCTTTTTAATAATTTGTGTTTACGCTCGAATATCGCCCACTTTCGTAGAGAGCGGCCCCTCTCCCAATCATGCAAAGTTTCCAAGTTGTCAAATCCAATCTTGAAGTGCTTCAAACGGACCTGCTAACAACAAAAAATAGAGTAGTCTCAATTCAAAGAAATTGCAGATGACAATTCAATGCGAAAGAAATTAAAATATCTGTCTCTTTTGGTAGAAAACAATGTTAAAACTACCCCTGTAACGAGTACTTTCTTCATTTTAGGCATAGTTTTCTTCAACTCTTTTATTCGAATCGAAATACAGAAGAGAGTAGGAACGGGTTAAATCCACCACTGTCCTAATTATTTTGTGGAACATTCGATAAAGGGGCAATATCCCCTTAATCCCCTTCTGAACGGTTGGTGTCCTCGCAACTTTCTCTCTATATTTATTCTTAGTAACCCATTACCAGATGACAAAATTTCAGATCGGTGCAAATTTAAAGAAGTTGCAGACGACTAGTCTCATTTAATAACATTTCAGAATTCTTTTTCTCTTGGGATAGAAAACAGAGTGGATAATGAAGAAATTGCTTATAATAAGCAATTTCTTCATTTTCCACTATATGTTTTCCAATTTTTGCTTCTTTCTTTCTTAAAAAAAAAGAAGTAAAAAGTCGGGATAGTGTTTAAGCTGTAGGATCAAATAGATGATATCATATTACGTTCATTCTCAAGTCAAGGTGGTTAATCGGGACAAGGGGACGGTGACAAAATTTTCTCATGGCCCATTCAATAGATCAACCGATTACCACCGCACGACAAAAATTGACCAGTAAAAAATCAAAAAAAGTTGCAGATGGTAGTTTTCACTTGGTGAAATCTAATAAATCTTTGACTTTGAATTATAACGAGCAATTTCTTCATTTTCCATAGTGTTTTCCAAACATTTTTTTCTTGGGTGTTGTAAAGGGGCGGTACATCATTGGGAAGGATAAAGGCATTTTTTCCTGAGACCTTTGAGATAATGCAGGGGACTCGCCATATTTTGTGTTGATTTAAGATTACCTGATTTTAACCCATTTCCACACGATAAAAATTTAGATTGGTCGAAATTGAAAGAAAATGCAGACCACTATTTTAAGTTGATGGAATTTCAGAATTTTTGTCTTTTAGGGTAGAAAAACTTTGGACAATGAAGAAATTGCTTGTAACTAGCAATTTCTCCATTTTCTACAATGTTTTCTAAAAGGTTTTTTTATGGGGGGGGGGTTTGAGGGGCGTAAAAGGAGGGGTTGTGTGGTAATGGGTTAAAAAGAGATTGCCTGATTCACAAAAAGAGAAAAACTTTATCAAAATGAGATTCTGATGAGAGCTTAGATTAGTACTATATAGTGACACATAGGCTTAAAATAAGTGAGCTTTAAATTGATAGAACTGACATATGATTTAGCCCGTTACAAAACGACAAAGTTTTAAACTGGTACGAATTCAAAAATGTCGCAGACGACAATTCTTAGTTGGGGTAGAAAGAATTGTGGATAATCAAGCAAATTTCTTTGTTTTCGACAATGTTTTCAAAACCTTTATTTCTTCGCGGAGTTAAAAAGAGCGATTGTGTGGGAATGGGTTACAGTGCCGTTATATCCATTTCTGAAATACCGAGGTACAATTTTATTGAAAGACCCCTCAACTAAAAAAAGTTCCGACGCAAACCTGCCTCGGTGGCCGTCGAGTGGAAAGAGTGCGTCACTGTTAATGTAAAGGTCACGAGTAAATTGCAACACACATAACAGCTAGCCCCAGTCTACCCAGGTGTATCTTGGACAATTGGCATATTAACCATCAGTACACTATACGCATTGCCTAATGCAAAAAGGTTCAAATCGTCTGTGTTGTTATATGAAACAATTGGATAGAATCTGGTTAGAGATTTCATAAACTTGTGGAAAATAAAGCAATAACTGATAAATAGGTGCGCGTAGAGTACTAGTAAGACAGTGAAATGATTCTAATGAGTCCCAACAACACAGGAAGAAAGAATTCTGTAATAATTTATATTTGCTATTCTAAGCTGTGGCATAGCAAGTAGGAATCAAGTTACTGCGTAGAATCTTTAAAAGTAAAAAAGGACGTCCTTTCCGACACCGTGCAGAATGGATTAAACAGAGTACAGCTATTGCACGTGCATACAATGAAGCTTGTTGTCCTTGCCTCAAGCTAAAGAAAAAAAAAACATATCTAATGTAGACATAATTTTGGAAATGCCACGACTTTCCAATAAGCAAGGTCCAGAATTCTTTGAAAGGCTTTTGGTTGGTCATTCTGTGACTGCTGTTGCCAGAGCAATGGATTGCTTACGGCAAATGATATTAATGATACTAATTTGAAAACCTCAGTACACCAAACCGGGTCAGCTGCTGACCGGCCGAGACCAGGATCGGTACGAGTGATGTCGCATCGGGATGACCGCGAAATACGTCTGCGATATCTCCGAAATATAGCTACGTCAAGTTACACCCACTAGTAGAAGAATGGTTGGTGGTAGTGTTACAGCCCTAACTGTTATGAACAGTTTGCGTCTGGAGAGCAAGTGTCAGAGAGGTTGACAGATTTGGCGGTGTGTGAGTCTGATGGTATCAGGATGTGTTTTTTTTTTTTTTTTTTTGCTCAAAGACATTCTCTCCGTGATGTTGTTTAAGGTAACAATACCACTAGCTAATACAAGGATCAGAATTTGCAACCCCTTTGTTCTACTTTTTTCAGAGACACAGCCCTGGTCTTACGTTTCAGCACGATAATGCTAGACCTCAGCATTTCTAACACAAGACTAAATGAGAAATGCCGATATTGAAGGCAGACTGGCCTTCACGTAGCCCTGGGACGAGCAAGGGCACCGTGTCAGTCAGCAAGTCAATTTACTTCAGACGTTAAGAGATCTAAAAGTTCCTTGTTGGACAATGGAGACGTCTTCCTCAGGCAGTATTCAGGAATGTTCTAGATCCAAGAGGAGACGCTATGTTGCTGTTAGAGAAGCGAGAAATGGGCACAATCTATATTGAAACATAGGTGATCTCTTTTGATCATCATTTTAATCTTATTTTGTGGATATCCTAACTTGTTTTGACGATAATCAATGCAACACCTACCGCGGAAAATTTTGTACACATTTGTGTCGGAAAAGCCAGATGTTTTGTGGTACTAATGCACAATATATGAAAAAAAAAAATGGTCGCAACAATTCAGAGTTTCAAGTTTCCAAATTTGCTCAATATTTTTGGCTTTAAATGTCGAGATTTTTTTAATTTGATATCATTGTTGATATAGATATGTCATACAAGTAAAAAGTGTGCTTCAATATGACTGACCTTATAGATATGCAAAGCCCATCCATCTTGCGCAAGAAAGTAGGAGAATCATGCGCTTATCATGATGATTCTTCTTGTAAACAGAAGTGAATCACCTATTAACCCTTGTCATGCTGAATTTAAATCCTCTACAGAACTACATTAAAAATAAAGGTCTGAAAGCACTGGATGCTCTAATTCTAGATTAATAACTGTTTAGAAAAATCAAAATCATTTCGCAAACAACCTCGGCTTAAAAGATATAGGCAGGTTGTGTAGACTAAGATCAGACTGCACATATGTGCAGGCTGTTCTTTGTCTATACATCCTGCCAAAATAGCCATTTTTCGGGTTCGTCATGACAAGGGTTAAGATCTATTTAAATCAAGGGCATCAGACTAGAACCAATGCAGAGCCGCCGTTATAGCCCAGTTGGTAGCGCATCAGATTCCAATGTTCAATCATAAGATGTCATGGGCTCGATCATTGGCGGCAGCACATATCCTTTCCGACATTTGTCTCTTACCAATTGATGGATAATCTTTAACCTAAGTGGGATAACAGCTGGAGGCTAGGGAAGGATGTAATGGTAGTCATGGTCCGAGATATACCAGGAATCCATTGCTAAGTACTCCAGTCGCCATGATATGACTGAAAGGTGTTGAAGCGGCGTTAAGTAAGAAGAAAAAAGAAAGAACCAATTTTGTTTTAATTTGAGATGCGGTCCTTACAATATCTTGAATTTGAAATGAAAATGAATGTTTTGGTTTAGGGGTTGCGCCCAATTCAGATTTTATATTTGTTCTTGGCGGTCAAATGTCGACTTATTGGTATGATATCTTTTTCCCTTTATATCTGTTCTATATTTGGATCAATTTTCAAATACGTTGACAATATTACGTATTAGTATTGGAAAGCCATGTGCAGATCTTAAGTCTGTATCTCTGAGATCAAAAATAAACTTTAAGGTCAAATGTCAAAAGAGGGGCAAAATACTCGTGTCCTATCTTTTACTCCTACATTACGGGCTGAATTTTCAAATAACTTCGCAGAATTATTCTAGACAAGAAATAAAACCTCAAATTTTGGGTACAATGTATTTTACCTATCTATAAATTATTTCTAAATCTTTTGACAGAATTGACAACCTCTCATTGGCAATCCCCTGATCTATGTCCACAAGTTCAAGTTAATATTTTAGGTTTAAGGTTAAATCTTTGGTAATATATAAGTTCCGCCCTAAAATCTTAAATGCATGTTTTTTTCTTAACTATATATCGGGAGAGGGGGGAATTAACTCTAATTGTGATAATGGCCTCCACCGGTACTCCCAAACGGAAAGAAAAATCACAGGCTTTATCACCTATTCTCGCGACCACTTTGAACCGTTTTCCATTGATTAAATCGATGGATTGGCCGAAAGATATACAGAAAATTTAATAAATCTGTGCTGTAGTGCCAAAGATATATAAGCCCAAAACGCATTCCTCGAATATCATCCATTTTTAAAAGATATTGTGGCCATTTTTTTCATAGAAACTGCCTATACGTAGTCCTGAACATACCCAGGAAAATTTATGAACTGGCTCAGATGAAAGTCCGATCCATATTTTCTTCAGTGTTAGCACCGAATGGCGACTGAACATACAATCCAACAAATCCATCCAGTGTTCGAGAAAGTCCATCCCATATTTACTTCGATATGGGATAACTTTAAGAGATTTGGGATCTTAAAAATATACACCAAATGAAATTGCAACATAAAGCTTCCGACATATTAGCCAAACCTATGTTTCTTTTGAGTTCGGCTTCTTTTAAAAATTGAAATCCTTTTTAAAATTTATTTCATGAAATCTTCAAGGTAAGTGATTCAGAAAATTATTACAAAATTTCATAAAATCCTGATATGAATTGTCCAGGATATAAGCCCAAACAACGTTTTCTTTTGTGCGATTTCGAAACGTGGCGATTTAAAAAATCTTTTATTAATGAAATTGATTTATGAACTAATCTTAACATACCCACCAAATTTAGGGAAAATCCGTCAAATAGAGGCTGATGTCTAAGCCTACCGGATCTAGTCTATCAATGTTACCACGTTTCCAGGTTCTAGTAAGGCCTTACTATGGTGCAGGAAAAATGGTACCCAATTAAGCTCAATTTTTCAACTCCATTTGGATGTATCCTTTATGAATTACTGTGTCGTCTGGGATTGCTGTTTATGAAGATTTTCCAACGGGCTATGAAATGATCAAACAACGAATATTCAAAAAAAACATGTCTAATGTATTAAATTCTACTTAATTACAAGAAAAATGTTAGGATAGTATTTTAAATAATGTGGGTAAGTTTTCAAGAATGATCCCAGTTGTTTTAGACGTGTTGGTGGCAGAACTCAGATCACTTTAGCGGCTGAAATTTGACATTAGACTACTCAAGTACGACAAGTGTATGTAAATTTCTCAAGCATTATTACACAAAATTGCGAACCCAATTCTCAATTTTAAATTTTCATGACAAAATACGTGACAGGAATCGTTACTTTACTGCTCGATCATCGGTTGCCATGGTAACGTATACCTTAGTTATGACGATAGCTTACATTTGCAGTTTAACATCTTAAACGGTAATAAAGATTTAAACGATAAAGGTAAAGTTACCCGATTAATTTCTTGATACAATTTATGACATTTCACAAGAACGAATGTAGTCACTATGGCAACATCTGTAAGGTATGTTATTGAACTTGTGATGTAGAATAAAGTTTTATAACAGAAAAAAGGTGAAACGTGTACCCAAATCACATGTTACATTAAATTTTGCTGACAATCTATACCAGTCATTTTGGTTGTCAAGGCCACCAATGGAAAATCAAATTTGTTGTTAATTTGAGGTTTAGAGTGCAAAAAACCTAGTACAATCGTGTGATAATCTTATCAAAATTCGTAATAGGGCAAAAAACACAAGTTTGTGAATCTACTCATTTTCAAAGTTTTCCCCACAGATCATTTATAAAAACAAGAGGACTAAGATGTTCCTATATCGCTTCCCTGATGATAATAACCCAAGGCATCATGATATATACAAAATTTCAAAGCCCTTTGTCTAATTATTTTTGAGAAGAAGATTTACAAAGATTTTCCCCTTTAATCCTAGGTATATTGGAAATCCCACCAGCGCTAATTTCAGTACGGTTATTCTTTGAAGTATCTTGGCAGAGGGTCAATAGGCATTGATACATACCAAATATCAAGGCACTAGGCCTAATGGTTAAGGAGGAAAAGATGTTCAAAGATATTCTTCTTTATTCTTATTTATTCCTATCTAAAATCAGGGATCGCACAGAAAATGGCTTATTTTCAGAGTACAGTTATTGACTGAAGTTCTTTGCTAGAGGGTCAATAGATGATGATTCATACCAAATATCAAAGCTCTAGGCCTTATGGTTAGGAAGAACAAGATTTCCTTCTTTATTCCTATGTAAAATTAAGGATAGCATAGTAATTGGCTAATTTGAAGAGTGTGGTAGTTCTTTGAAAGTTTTGGTAGAGGGTAAATAGCTGATTATTTATACCAAATATCAAAGCTCCGGGCCTTTTGGTTAGGGAGAAGAAAAATTTCAAAGATTTCCTTATTTATTCCTATGTAAAATCGGCGATCGCAAATATAAAAGCTCTAGGCCTTATTGTTTGGGAGGAGACAAATTTCAAAGAATTTATTCCTATGTAACTCCAGGAATTGCATTGAAAAAGGCTAATTTTCAAGGTATGATAATTCTTTGGTGTATTTTGGTTGAGGGTCAATAGAATATGATTAATACCAAACATCAAAGCTCTAGGCCCTATGGTTGGAGGAGAAGATTTTTTGTAGTTTTTTTTAATCGGTTGCCATGGCAACTAAAACTTTAATTGATTTAAATTCTTTGAAGTATTTCGAAAAAGCATGACATAAGTATCATTTCTTTAAAGTTTAGTTGAAATCCATTGTTTCTTTAAGAGAAAATATTTTTTGTAAGAGTGAACGAATGACGGAAGGACAGATTGACGGGCGGGCGGACGCCGGACGATGATCGATCACAATAGCTCACCTAGAGCATTTCATGTTCAAGTGTGCTATAAATGAACGCCGATAAACATCGGGATGGACGGAGGGACGCCGGACGACGACCGATCACAATAGCTCACCCAGAGCAATTTATGTTCAAGTGTGCTAAAAATGAACGCCGATAAACACAAATTTCAAACTGACAAAAAGTATGTTGGAAACATATTTGATAGAGTATCAGCAAATGAAAATTACAATACAATTTGGTGGAAATTCTCCCTGTAGTTTCTGGGTGGGACGATTTTTAAATTTTAATGAAGGATACATTTGTTTGTGTGTTTCTTAACATGCTACAAATTTCCCAATCCAGATTTTCATTATAAGCATCATGGTTGCTTTTTCAATCTATGCAGTTTTATCATCATCATTACGATTATCACAAGTTTAATTCATCTTTGTTTTCTTTTTCATTCATAGTTTTGTGTTTTATTTATAAATTTTAAATATCTTCTGTTAGCATTAATCAAAATTAATCATTTCACTTTTTAGCTCACCTGAGCACCTGTGTCTGTCCGTTCACAATTACAAACTAATTTTCTCCTAAACTTACCATGTAATTTTAACAAAACTTCACAGATATGATCCTTAGGCCATGCACTTTCAAAATACTTCAAAGAATTGAAATCCATAAAGAACTTTGGTTGCCATGGCAACCGAGTGAAAAAACTTCATAAGTCCTCTCCACCAAACCATAAGGCCTAGAGCTTCGATATTTGGTATAAATTATCATATATTGACCCTCTACACAAACACTTCAGAGATTTATCGTTTCTTGAAAATTAGCCCTTTACTGTGCGATACCTGATTTTACAAACTGTGCAATCCCTGGTTTTAGAAAGGAATAAAAAGGGATATCTTTGAAAATCTTCTCCTCCTAAAATATCATGCCCTCAACTGTGTATTCCCTGGTTATACGCCCTTAACTGTGCAATCTCTGGTTTTAGAAAAGAATAAAAAAGGATATCTTTGAAAATCTTCTCCTCCTAAAACATTATGGGTGTTTAAGACCACGAATACCTGCGAACCTCGAGCAATAACACACACACCAATGCACATATAGATAAACTACTCAAACTTTGCCAAGGGTCACTATTTTCTTGTTATTTTGTAACTTTAATGATGCTATAATTTAATTTTTAGTTTTGTCTATCAAAAACGAGCGTTCTGATTGGTCGAAAATAATTATTCATAACTCCATGAACAAAATTTTGATCACGCAGCGATTTTGTATGATTCCGCACAAAATAGTCCCTTACAAAAAGGTATGAAAATGGTAAAGCTTTTGTTTTTTTCAGTCGATGCTATTAAATTATAAGAAATTTAGAGAATATTTTATGTTTTCATGGAGGTGTGAACCGAAAAACCTAATCACACAATGTATGAATCCGCTTCGCGTATTCATACAGTGTGATTAGGTTTTTCGGTTCATACCTCCATTAAAAACAAAAATATTCTCTTCATCTCTTAATTATGTTTTAGATTTTGTTAAAGATCCAATTCTTCGGTGTTATTTTCAGCGTAAGGCTTACACAAAGGACGTAATGGTAAAAACTCGGTGCTACCATGAAAATAGAAAAATCGAGTATTTTCAAATATCTAGAGGTTTTATGCACTTTCCTGTTTTGCAAAATTTTAGACCTGTCCATATTCAAAGGTTTTACAGACGAAAATTCAATGTCTGTTTTATTTGAAACGAGCGTTCTGGAGTAATGCATGGCAATACCAAGTCCCCTGCAAGCTTTATATATATATATCCATAGAGCGGTATCTTTTTTTGGTGGTAAAGGGATTACTACCCCTCCACAATATTACAGTTGTATCAGATTTTATGAGCAATTCTTAATCACACACATAAACACACAAACATAAAAAAGATGAGTCTCTTTTTGTTGTTTGTCAAATATCTTGCCCAAAAATCAATGGACTGGAACAGAACTTGAACTCGTTCTGTAACTCATCAATGCTGAGTCACTAACCAAAATAGCTTATTACCTGCAAGTGGTAAGAAAAAAGTCTGGAAAAACTGTAATTTCCAAGGTCTAGCATATCATCCTCAAGATCAATGGACCGGAACAAAACTTAGACTCGTTCTGTAACTCATCAATATTGACTCAATTACTAACAAGAGCGATGTCGGACATGGCCATCCCCCGCCGTAAAAGCTTGATAGTAAACTGAGTTGTGATTTTTGTTCACTGCACTTCTCCTCAATGAGATCTATCCAGTTTCAAATTTATAGCAATTATACTTTCAGAGATTTGATCCGGACAAAATATATGTGTTTAAAACAAAAAAGGACAATAACTCAAAAATCATGCAATCAAGAGTTGTGGTTCTTGTGCACTGCACTTCTCCTCAATGAGATCTATCGACCTATGAAGTTTCAAGTTGATAGCAATTATAATTTCAGAGATATGCTCCGGACAAGTCTAGTGGCGGAAGGACGGAATGACGGATGGACGGAGTGACGGAATGACGGACGGAGAGCATTACAATATCCCCTTCGCCGAAACGGCGGGGGATAAAAATAAGCTCAATACCTGCAAGCGTTTAGAAATAAAGTCCGGAAGTCTGAAATTTATTGCTTAATTTCTGAGTCCAGCATCCGTATCTTGCTGAAAAATAAATGGACCGGAACGAAACTTTACTCATTCTGTTAATCATCAATGCTGACTCACTTACCAAAAATCAGCTCAATACCTGCAAGCGTTAAGAAAAAAAGTCTGGAAAACAGTAATTTCCCAGTAATTCTATAAGTCTAGCATCCATATCTATCTCAAAAAACTACGGATTGGAACAAAAACTAGTTTCGAACTCATCAATATTGATTAACTTACCAAAAAACAGCTCAATATCTGCAAGCGTTTAGAAAAAAGTCCAGAAACTGAAATTTCTTGGTAATTATCAGAGTCCAGCATCCGTATCTTCCTCAAAAACCAATGGACTGGAACCAAACTTTAACTTGTTCTGTAACTCGTTGATGCGAACTCACATACCCAAAACAACCTTCCCATCACAAATGGTTTAGAAAAAAACTTCGCAAAACTGTAATTTCTTTGTAATTTTCTAAGTCCAGCTTTCGTATCTTCCTAAAAATTTAATGGACTAGAACCAAACTTAAACTTGTTCTGATTGATTGATGCGGAGCTTAATATCTCCGAGGGTCCGGAAATAAAGTCCGGAAAACTGAAATTTCCGGATAATTTTCTAGGTCCAGCATCCGTATCTTCCTCAAAAATCAATTGACCAGAAAAAACTCGAACTTTTTCTGAAACTCTTTGACGCAGACTCACATACCAAAAATCAGCTTAATATCTCCGAGGGTTAAGAAAATATTGCCCGGAAAAACTGAAATTTCCTGATAATTTTCTAAGTCCAGCATCCGTATCTTCCACTAAAATCAATGGACCGGAACCAAACTCGAACTTGTTCTGTAACTCATTGACGCGGAGTCACATACCAAAAATCAGCTCAATATATTCCAGGGTTAGGAGAAAAAGTCCGGAAAACTGATATGTCAGGACTGACAGACGGACGGACAGACGGACGGAGCGCAAACCTACAGTACCCTTCGGCTTCGCCACTAGGGGACTAAAATTCATTCAGAAGGGTAGAAATATTGAGGAAAAAGAAGAAATTGCTTGTGACAAAAAATTTCTTCTTTTCCACAATGTTAACTAAATTATATAAACACAGGGCCGTAAAAACCAGGGTTTGAACAGGAAAGGGTTAATAGCGTGTGTTATGTCCACGTGTTTCAATTACCGCCTCACAACGCTGTACTGCTGATAAGCCTTCTAGTCTTATATTATGGAATTTGGTCTCATTCTTCAAGAGAAGCATGCCTGAGCTCCTGGTCAGATGATGGTTGCACGGGGCGTAATGAAACAGCTGTCTGTAACGTATCCCAAGCATGCTCTATTCGATATAGGTCCGGGGATCTAGCTGGCCATTCTATATATACGTTTGTCGCTTGTTCGAGATATTGATCAGTGATGCGGGCTCTATGTTCACGCGCTTTGTCATCTATCAGAATTAATGTGATACCAATATCACGTATATATATTTGCGAACTTGAACATTCAAGATCTCGATTATGTACCTGAGAGGCGTCAATGTGCCGTTGTCAATGACTTTGAGGTCCGTTTTTTCCTGAACACTTATTCCCGCCCAGACCGAGCATGTTTTGCCACACAATCGGAAGCAAACGCTCATTTGGCATTCCCCATACCCTAGCACGTCTATCGGTAAAGTCCACACAAAACCTGGACTCGTCTGTGAACAGGACTGGAGCTCATTTTTGGTCCAAATGACATTATCCCGTACACATGCTAAACGCATTTGCATATTATATCGGGTCAAGAGAACCCGGATTGCAGGTCGTCTTACCTGAGGCCAGTATAATGCAACCTATTCCTAATGGTTTGGGTACCTGTGCGCACATCGATCGCGTTCTGGAAGTCCCTAGATAACGTTTGTTGCGTTGCCAAGTCGGTGACGCCGTGCCTGAACCGACAGAAGCGATCTTGAATCTCATTGGTTGAGCGTCTCCCATCCACCCCTCCAATTCTTAAACCAACACTCGGGTACACACTAAGGACTTTAGCACCATGCTTTTGGGATAACCTAGAATGAAGCATCCCAATGCCCCTATTCGTCTCATCTTGACTATGGCGGCGTCTTAAACGTCTATCTGCCATATTGAAATGGAAATCAATCTAATACCCGTGATAACTTTGTTGAAAGTTCGCCAAATGTACCAACGCACGTGAAGTTTCAATGCAAAATGATACACGTTTTAGGGGTTAGCCTTTTCCCGATATCCTTCTTCGTAGTATACATGCCTAATCGTCATTTTTTGCTTCAGGGTCATACAGTCCGTATGTTTACCCATCTTTATAAAAGAAAATACAAAAAATGTATATATTTGAGTCGATTTGTTTTGAGCATTAAATCTTTGAACGAAAAAGTGATCCTTAACAAATTTGAGTAGTATATATATACACACATACACAGCCTGTACGGACAATTTAAAATATATGTTTAAACGTGCTTGAGATACAGGATCAAAAAAACGTTACATTCGATTTTTGATAAAACTGTAGGTTAATTAGTTATAGTCAATAAAAACAAAAAAGGTGATGTATTTTTGAGGGAAAGTAGTGGGCTTCAGCTTTGATAGCTTATGTTAACAGACAAAATTTTGAGGTTGTCTCAAAGTTCAACGAGTGCAAACTGCCACTGGAGGCTTAACAACTAAATCCGTTAAATGCCTACGCCATAAAAAATAGTTCTTATGTATTTCAGGAATATTGCAAACACTATTCAATTTGTAGAGAACTCTGTCAAAAGTATGCTATTTAACCCATTCCCACTCATTTCCGCTATTTAAGCATCTCAAAAAAGGCTTTGTAAAACATTGTGGACAATGAAGAAATTGCTTGTAACAAGCAATTTCTTCAATGTCCACAATGTTTTCAACCAAAAGGGGTAAAGATTTTCTAAATTCAACCATGCTTTGCTAGCTTACAGTACTTTCAGTACTTTGGTTTTATCTGTATTCAAATAACCTTACATAAGTACAATATTGCAACTGGCCCACTGAAATTACTTTCGAAAAAAGAGACTTTCACGTTACTCAATATTTGGAGGATCGCTCGACGCTTCCACAACCCATCTCCACACCGCTTTTTGAAATGCAGCTATAGAAACATTGCGAGAAAAGAAGAAATTGGCCTTTATGTTTCGTCATACTATAAAGAGAATATCGTCGTTGTCGTTCTAAAACGTCGTAACTACAGCTTGATTCAAGCTGTAGTTACGTCGTTTTAGGACGACGACGACGATATCAGAATCGTTTTTATAAAATAACAAATTTAGACATGTCAAAAACACATTAAAACTCGACATAGTCTTGTTTTTATCAGTTTATAGATAAAACAAAATAATTGCGTTTTTTAATTGCCACTCAGTCAATATCTTCTTTATCGTCGGTGCCACAGCAAAATGTCGTAACTACATCTTTGTTAAAGCTGTAGTTACGACATTTTGATCGCAAACTGACGATATCCTCCTTACTATCTGAGAGAATGTGCGTCGCATTTCGTTTTCTTTCTTTTTTTAATTTCTCATCTGTGTGAAGCGCAGACGCTAAGTAGAATTGACTTAAAATAATAATATAGAATATTATGTGATTGCATTCAGAAGCTTATAATAAATACCTGTCTATAAAGTACACAGTGAAGCCTCAAATGAAACAATCTAGCTACATAGTTTTAGTTGGGTCTTTATCAGGCGAAAATGTGTAATTGGTGGAAGGCGGCTGTTAATCAAAGAATCTATCGGCTAATGAAATCATTTATTCAGACCGAAACTCTGAACTCCTACATTTATTAGAAGCATCTTTGATGATTTGGCGACTTAAACTCCGTAACTACAGCTTATGTTAGTGACTGGTGTTTCATGGCGCACCGACAGCTGTGGTCATTTACCGCACAAGAAAATTAATGATAGTATAACAGTAAATATATAGAACAATACAAAGATAATCACAATACATAAAATGAAGATGAATGACACACAAAAAAGATGAATAAAGACTCTTTGGTCGCCGTCATGTTGTCACGTTTGTCGTGCCAGGTGAAAGGGCAGAAGTGACAGAGGTAGACATGCAGTGGTTTATTCTTATACTCCGTTTTACTACACGTTGTCTCACACAGAGTTGATTAACCCTTGTCATGCTGTATAAATTACCTTACTGAATTGCTGCCAAATCAAATTGCTGAAAGCACTGATAGATCTTGTTGTTCAAAAATAAATATTTCTTTTAGAAATCAACCTCATAAACAACTCGGAAAGGAAAAGTATGAGCAGGAGGTGTAAACTAAGATCAGCTTGCACAAACATGCAGTCTGATCTTAGTCTACACCTCCTGCCAAAACCTGAATATTCCGGTTTCAGCATGACAAGGGTTAATTTGTATTTTACGGCTCATCGACCGCTGCGGTCATTTAGCGCGCAAGAAATTTAAGGCTAGTATAACATAAAGCGTACAGAGCAATATAAGGATAACCACAAGACATAAAACGATAGATGAAGAATGACACAAAAATGATCTTTTGACATGCCAGTTGTCACGTTTGTTCTGTCAGATGAAATGGCAGATGTTACAGGGGTAGGCCTGTAGTGGTTATTCTAATACCCGTTTTACTGGACACATACCCCGTTTAACTAAAAATGGTCCCTCAGAAAGGCAAACGCTTTTCATTCCAGTGTTTATTTACATCGAGATAAAGAAAAAATATAACTTCTGGAATAAATACCAACCTGCTGCAAACCAGGAGTGACTAGGAAAGTAGTAGTCTCTGATTTTAGTAGTAGCTAGTCAACCAATTTACCATTTTGTTACATATTTTTGGCCATAACTTTTGAAAATTAACGCACTTTAGTACCTAAGAGGAACTTCCTGTCGGAGCTCAGAGCTTGAAGCGAACGATCCGTCAATTGTTGAAAATGTCACGTACAGGCTAAAAAAAACCTCGTACATTTATTGCGTACGTTTGTATATGTTCTTGTTTTATCGACTTAATCAAGCGAAGAAGCTTCCATCTGGGTAAATCAATCATGAATATTTATTGTGCTACTTTGTTCATGTTCAAGATGCCTCTCTATCATAAATTTGAAATTATATTTTTGATCTGCCACAGGAAAAGCGGACGTAAATCAATAATTCGGGTTATTTTTTTTCGGAAACCGTATTTATATATCGATCAGATGCTCTTTTCGATGGCATGCGTGTAATAAACCCATTCCCGCACAACATAATTTCAGACTGGTAAAAATTCCAAGAAGTTGTAGACAACAATTTTAATTGTTGTCTGCAACTTCTTAAAATTTTTACTAGTTGATGGAATTTTATTTATTATTTCTTTCTCGTATTTTGGAAAGAAAATATTGTAGATAATGAAGAAATTGCTTGAAACAAGCAATTTCTTCATTTTCCACAACTATTTTTTGGGGGGGCGTCATTGTGTGGTAATGAGTTAGATAGAAGAAGACAGGGTGTTCATATTTAACCAATCGCTAGCCTAGCCAAGCGACCAAATCAAGGAAGTACGACTGTCACACTTAGTTCGTTTGGCCAAGGTATTTACAAAACTTATTGTCAGGGAGATAAAACGAAAAGCAAATCGTAAGTTGTCGACCTAACGCTTAAACTACAATTTAAAGTGTCGAAATTCAACATGTCTGTTCCGGTACTAATTAATGATTCTATTGACAGCAGATGTCCACAACCTAAATTATCGTGTTTGCGTAAATTCTACTCGAGCAGTACTATATATTCGACAGCTGTGTTTTGCAGATGTAGAGTTGTAAAATCTTCGCTTGATTTTAGTCTAACGCTGTCGATTAATAAAAGGAAATAATTCGATCTATTGGGATATATATCAATTTCGCCAAGTATTTTATGTAGAATTCAAGATGATTTTTGTTTTTATTTCAGTCATATCGCGGTGGCTGGAGCACCTAACCATTCATTCCCGACATTTCTCTCACCAGTACTGCCACTACATCCTAACCTTGACTCCAGCTACTCATCCCACTTAGGTTTAAGATTATCAACCCATTTGTGGGGGACAATTAAAGGTGGTTTAAATAGTCGTTAAAATTTATTTGTATCATAATTAAATACTCTAATTTAAACTGAAGGTTAATAGCTTTCCCTATGTTCAAGATCGTTTCCTCTTAGACTGTGCTTTTGAGCTTACAACAAGGTTTTGCTGAGTACCAATTGTGAAAAGCTCTAACTCCGGGCGCGACTAAGGCGGGTTCACAAAAATGGGTCTACCCAGCAGGTCGGTTTTTGTGTGCCGGGTCACATTGTTAATAATTGCATTAACCCTTACCTGCACTATCCCTTGTTTTACTTACTTGTGATTTTATACTTGAGAAAACATTGTGGAAAAAAAGAAATTGCTTGTAACGAGCAATTTCTTCTTTTCCCACAACATTTTCTACCCTGCAGGTTGGTCACTTTTAAAATTACATTCACTTTCAATCATCGTCTGTAACTTCTTCCAAATTGGATCAGTCTAAACTTTTGAAACCAGAAAGGGTCAACTTTTCTATGACGGCGAACGATAAATTATTTGTTACATGTGTACTATACGTGACGCTGGTAACCTATCTATTTAACCCATTCCCATACAATCCCTTGTTTTTACAGGAAATAAACATTGGAAAACATTGTAGCAAGCATTTTCTTCTTTCCTCACAATGTTCCATACGATATCTAGCACTTATTTCTATATTTGCACAAGCTTTGAATTGTCCTCTGCAAATTCGGACCTGTCTAAAGTTTTGTTCTTTAGTAATAAGTTAAACAAGAGGGACATAGGCCCTGAAGCGCTCACCTGAGACGTGGCAACCAATGGCCGAAAGAGCAAAAGTGACCTCATTTTCTAACCAGATGTGAGACTATATCTAAACTCTGTCTTTTACACATCATGGGATTCTGTCTTGCACCTATCATGGAGAAAGAACATTTAAACCAAGTTTTAAGATATTTAGCCATAAATGTGAACTCTACGCTTAGAGCAAATGTTTCAAAGGTTTGACCTAGTGACCTACTTCTTAAACCAAAATTTGAGCTTGTCATAAATATCAAAAAGACAAACATTTCGATCAAATATCAAGGTATTTGAGCCTCAAAAAAGCTTCTAGAATGCGTAAATAGCATTCCGAAATTTGACCTAGTAGCTTCCTTTTTGACCCCATCTGACCCAATATCGAACTCGACCATAGATATTATACAGACAAACATTCTGACCAATTATCAAGACTTTTGAGGCAAAAAAGCCCTCTTGAGTGCATGGTATTTCTACAATTTTACCTAGTTTTTGACTCAGCATGACAAAATTCAAATATGATCTAGTTCTTATGGAAACAAATATTTTTTACAAAATATCAATATATTTTAGGCAAAAATGTGCCCAGTAGAGTGCCTGCAGGGCTTTTATAAGATTTTACCAGTTGACCTACTTTTTTACTCCATGTAACCCAATGTTGAACTTGACCGAGATATTATGAAGACAAACATTTGCCAAATATGAAGAAATTTGAGGCAAAAATGTGCCCTCTACAATGCACACAAGGTCTTTTTTAGGATTTGACCTAGTGACCTCTTTTTTGACCACATGTGACCAAATAACAAACCTGACCGAGACATCATAAAGACAAAGTTGCTGACCAAATATCAAGACATTCGATGCAAATGTGACCTCTTGAGTGCACACACGTTTTTTTTTCAGATTTGGCCTTCTGGCCCTAGTTTTTGACCCCACATTTGATCCCTCCCCCCTCTGTGGTCTCTAGAGTGAACACAAGATGTTGACAGACGATGGAAACAGCTAAATCATAAAAGCCTACCTTGAAATTTTTGTTCGGGTGAGCTAAAAAACACATTAGTAAATATTTGTGATTTAAATATTTCAGAGATGCCAACAGATACGCAGGTGAATAAGTTAACAAATAAAAATATGTTCAATCCATCACCAAACAACAAAATTTTATACTGGTCAACATTGAAAGAGATTGCTGATGACAATTCTAAGTTCATGAAATTTAATAAAAAATCTTGTCTTTTTTGCTAGAAAGCATGGTGGATAATGAAGAAATTTCTTATAACAAGCAATTTATTCTTTTTCAACATTGTTTTGCCTTTTTTTGATGGGGCATCCAAAAGGGTGAATATGTGCGAATAGGTTAAAAGTAAAATTGTAACAGATTAGAGAGGAATGACCAGTGAGGGGGACCCCAGTGAGGGAAGAAAAAAAAGTGCTCATTTACAGCCTTTCTTTTTTTTTTTTTTTTTGCTATGTTAGATTGTGTGTTGGGCGTAATGGGCTAATTGGCAATTCGCTGGCCCCGTCAATCATAAGCTGAATAAGCTGTAGTAAAGACGTTTAAGTTAACCCTTTCCTGTACAATCCCTTGTTTTCAGGTCCCTGTAAATTTATACTTGAGAAAACATTGTGGGAAAAGAAGAAATTGCTTGTCACAAGCAATTTCTTCTTTTTCCACAATATTTTTCTAACCTGTAGGTTCGTTACTTTTCAAATTGCACCCACTTTTGATTCTTGTCTGCAAATCCTTTCAAATTGGACTGGTCTAAAATTTTGAAAAATGGGAAAGGGTTAAGTCGCTAGCAAAACAAAAATACTCGCATGAATGTGGACTAATGTCAGAATTCAAGGTTCAGTTCCGGTCTGAATGATTTATTTGATTGATCACTAGATTCTTTGATTGACATCTATAATCTGTCAATTCAGATGGTATGTTGGAATGGGGTTTAATGCTGCTTTTGACAATTTTTCAGTCATATAGCAGCGGCTGGAGCATTGAACAATGGATTCCTGTTATATCTCGCACCAGTACTACCATTACATCCTTTCCTAGCCTCCAGCTGCTATTCCACTTAGGTTTATGATTATCCACCCATTGGTGAGAGACAAATGTCGGAAAGGATATGTGCTGCAACTGGGGATCAAACCCAAGGAGATGTACAGCTAAACAACCAATATTTCAGGGAACATAATTCAGCTTGGTTGGAAACAAAATATAATACAAATTATAAGTACACAATTCTATTTAATTCAAGGAACACATTTTTCACTAAGTTTCTTCAAAAAAGAATCATTCAGCACATATTAGTTTTATAGAACACATGACTTAATATTGACAGAACACATGAAATAAATGTTGATAGAACACATGAATTGAATTGGTGAAATTGGCAGTGATCAATAAATAATGCATCTTGTCATGCAAAAGGTGGCAAAGGTTCTACTTAGCAATATCCGAGAAAAAGATGATGCCTCTACTTGGGAGGATGTATTTAATCCATTCTCACACAATGTCGCTTTTGGATGTCCCTAAGACAAAAGGCTTATGAGAACATTGTTGAAAGTGAAGAAATTGCTTGTTACAAGCAATTTCTTTACTATCCACTATGTTTTCTACCCCAAAACAAAGATTTTCAAAATTACATAAACTATAAATTGTCATCTGCAACATCTTTCAATTTGGATCAGTTACTTCATCTTCTTTAATGTTTTCTGGTGGATTATGGAGATTTCTCTGTAAATAAAAACTTGATAATTTCACTGAAAAACCTGTGAAACTGTCAAAATGATAAACTAACTGTCTAGGTATAATTAGTCCTCCTTTTATTTATTTAGCACTACTAAACATCATCTATGAGGAACCAAATCCACTTATGATGTCATCAGTTTGTCATGTAATTCACATGTGAATCAATGTACTTCTAGAAAATTTCCCCAATAAGATCATTTTGTTTATTTGAATGGGGTGTTACACTGCTTACAACAGTTTTTCAGTCATATCGCAGCGGCTGGAGCACCTAACAATGGATTCCAGGAATATCTCGCACGAGTGCCACCATTACATCCTTGCCTAGCTTCCAGCTGCTAACTCACTTAAGTTAAGGATTATCCACCCATTGATGAGAGACAAATATTGGAACGGATATGAGCCGTGGCCAGGTATCGAACCCATGTTATCCCACGAAGGTCATATTATGTCTTTCCTTGCATTAAACAATAAGAATAATCATATGTTTCTTGTGCAAATTCTTTCATTTTTTTGTGAACACCTAAAGCATATTTTCACTTGAGAAAATATAGCTTTTGTTGTTCAATCAGTGAAAATAAATACATCTTACACTGAAACAAGCAATAATCCTCTAAATCATGCCTACTAACACATTGCAAGATGACAAAATTTTAGAGTGGTACAAATAGAATGAATTTACAGACAACATTTTAAAGTTGATGAAATCTTTTAACTTTTTGTCTTTATTTGGTAAAAAGCATTTTGGGAAATGAAAAAAATGCCCGTCACAATGTTTTCCAAACTCTATTCTCTTGCAAGGTGTCACAAAGTGGGATTGTACAGGAATGGTTAACCCTATCCTATTCAATGTCTGGTTTTTATATCCTAGTGATTTTATAAATGAGAAAACATTGTTGAAAAAGAAGAAATTGCTTGTAAAAATTCTACTGTACTGATTGGTTATTTTCGAAATGAAATCCACTTTAAATTTTTGTCTGCAATATCTTTGAATTTTGACATGTGTAAAAAATGTATACATCTAACACATTCATGTAGTAAGTTGAACTGTTCAGTTATATTACAGAAAAGTTCATATATACTTCAGGATTCCTTTATATCAACAGTATTAAACTTGAGCTCTGGAATGACTGACCCATAGACATAAAACTGTGACCAGTGGTACAGTGGGGATTCAAACAAATGACCAACAACTCCTCTCCATTCTCTACCCTTGACTCCCCTCTTATCACTGAACCACAGGACCTCTGAAGGGCCTGTACAAGCCTTTGAAATTCAGGAGTTATAGACAATGAACTTTGAAATTCAGGAGTTATAGACAATGAAAATTGAAGTCAAAATTGTTTTTAAAGGAGTCAAAACAGCATAAAGAGATATCAGTATATATATGATCTTGAATGGTTTGGTGCTAACAAATGATTTCTTGTTAACATTGGTTATCTTAGCCCATTACCCCAAAACAAAATTTTAGACTGGTCCTAATTGAAAGGAGTTGCAGACGACATTTTATATTTCATAAAATTCCTTATTTCTGTGTCTATTACATTGTGAAAAGTGAATAATTTCTTTGTTTCAAGCAATTTCTTCATTTTACACAAAGTTTCCCAACTGTTTTTCTTGAGAGGTGTCAAAAGGTGTCATTGTGTGGGAATGTGTAAAATGACAAAAAAGAATATAAATTTCATGAACTTTTAGTTGTCATCTGCAATCTTTTTCCATTTGGACCAAAGATTGTTAAGATTTCATCAAGAAAAACTTGTTTTCTGCAAAATCATTGAATTTTGTTGCCTAGTAATGGAATAAACCTTTCGATTTAATCCCTGGTTTTACGACTCTGTGATTTAATAATTGAGAAAACATTGTAGAAAAAGAAGAAATTGCTTGTAACAAGCAACTTCTTCTTTTTCCACAATATTTTCTTCCCTACTGAATGGTCATTTATCAACTTAAATAAACTTTGAATTCTCGTCTGCAAAACCTTTCAATTTGGATAGGTTTAAAATTTTGAAAAACAGGAAAGAGTTAAGAAACAGGAAAGGGTTAAGAAACAGTATTCAATATTTCCGAGGTTCTACTACTGAGCACTTCACCACTTTATATATTTTATTGTGTTACTGAATTTGCAACTTCATAGACAGTCCCTAACAAATACTGCAACTGTTTATCTTGACAAATGGGTGCCATAACATTACATGATAACATGGCCTGCAAACTTGGTAAACAGGATGAAGGTTCCATGCCTGAAAAACAAAACAAGAGCTGAGAAATAAGGAATTGGTGAACTAGCAACTTAATTAACCCATACCCACACAATGACACTTTTTGACACCCAAAAGAAATATAGCTTTCGAAAATATTGAGGAACATGAAAAAATGCTTTTTACAAGAATTTTTTTCATTATCCACATTTTCTACTCTAATAAAGTAAAAAAGTAAATAATTCAATCAACTAAAATTTGTTGTCTGCAACATCTTTCAAATTGTACCAGTCTAAAATTTGTCGTCTGTTAATAGGTTAATCTATTTCCACTCAAAGCCCCCTATTTCATGACCCTCAAAAGTAAAATTTTAGTAAATAATTGTGGATGACAAAAAATTGCTTGCATGGTTGTACTTCTTCAGGGTGTCAGAAAGCGTCACTGAGTGGGAATGGGTTAAGATCAGTGTTTCTCTCAGTAAATCAAATGACAGAATTTTTCCTCACTTTAAGTTTAAAATTTACCATAAAACCAGGTTCTCAATCACTTCAAAATCCATCATGAATTGAAGGAGTAGTTATGCACACAAGAATTTTGACAATAAGTAATCCCTTTTGAGTGAAACAGCATTCAATCAAAGTTTAACCCCACTGCTACCCACTTCTACAGCTCGGTAGACTGGGGCTGGTTATTAAGTGTCAACACTAAAATTTATCAATGTGAAACACTGTTTGTATTAACAGCACTATTGGCCACATTGCACACAAAAACACGATAATATTATAATTCCCTAAACAAAGTGGAGACAATTTATTAATCACTGGAAAGACAAAATGAAAGATCTCAAACGCAAGAAATTAAGCAATTTCTAAATTCAAGGGCAGATAATTGATGAAGAACTAGTTTTATCTTGAATTTAAAGGTTCAATGCACCACTAGAGACTATGCAGATGCATTATGCAAAGTTACAACTTCTTCTGATTTAAACTGCAGGAGGAGTTGGGCACACAAGAAATATGCTGATATATTCAAATCACAGGCAGACAATTCAAGGACTGGAGTGATTCAAATTACAAAGGTCTTAGGCACAAAAAGACTTCATAGAACTACATTGTAACAAGCTACAGTTTGTTCCTATTGATACTGTAGGAAAAGTTTCACACACATGAAATTAAGTGATTTTTTTTTAAAATTGAAGGACAGATAATTCAAGATAATTGTAGAATGACTAGAGTGATTTGAATTTCAAAGGCCTTATGCACAACCTTACATCATAGAGAATAATTGTGGCACATTTAAGTTCATTCCTATTGATGCTGTAGGCAGAGAAGCTCGCACAAAAAAATGCTAACAGACTGAAAGACAGACCGGGGCAATAACATAATACAGCCCTTCGGGCGTTTAAAAGAGTTTTTTCCGTAACACAGTTTAAAATGGCAAATTCCTTGGTATACACCAAAAGTTTTGCTAAAAATGATTTCTTAGTGAAAACAAACCTTCTGCAACTGCCAATGAAATAGTTTTGAAGAAGATAGTATCCTTGATCACATCTAGAGGGTCTCCTGTTGTCTGATGAACCCAACTGAAAAATAGAAAATCATTGCATAGTATAACATGGTCATATGATGACATCTGGCGCATCAAACCATGGTTTCCAGTAATTTGTCACTTTAGCAGCATAACCACAACATTACTCTAAAATTTAATCAAAACACTGTCCTATTTTCAACAAATTTGGTTTAAAAGTATTTATTTTACATCGATTGGGAAACAAGTTCTTAAGTGACCTTGACCTTAAAACCAGATGATGCCTATCAATGCAAAGAACCTAAATCCCAAATATGAGCCAAGTATCTTCAAAAGGCTTAAAGTTATTGTAAAAGTTAAGTTTTTATGTTATGTTCTGTGGACAGACAGACCAAAAGACAGAACACAGTAAACAACTTGCCCTTCATTTGCCCTTCTCTTTCAATGTGGGGGCATAAAAAGCAACACAAGGTTCTGTGAAGGAAGTTTGGTTGAAATCTGATAGATTGTTTTTTACACCATGAATGGATGGACAAATGTACATTGAGTGATTGAAAAATCTCACCAAGGCTAAATAAATCTCACCATCTCTTAACCCATTACCCGACAATTTTTCTTTTTAGACAGGTCCAAATTGAAAGGACTTGCAGATGACAATTTAAAGTTTATATAATTTTTGATTTTTCAACTTTTTGCCTTGAAACATTGTGGCAAATGAAAAAAATACTTGCAACACGCAATTTCTTCAATTAACACATGCTTTCCTAATGCATGGGAATGGGTTAAAAGAAAATCTCTTATTTGTTACTAAGAAATCTTACACAGCTCTGTCTCTCATGATAGATTTACACCATATACTTGTTCTTACTTCCTCATAATCTATGTTTGGATCCTCCTGCAATTAGATACAAACATTGCTAAATGGATAACTTCTTATTGATCCCTTATTCTTACTCCTCCCATCCTGCCCAACTCCCCTCCAAAACAACACAAGGCAATATGCACCTATAACAGCCTTTTTTCCATAAAATGACCTTGACATAGATGGACATACTTACCCTTACAACTAACTGATGCCTATCAATGCAAGGAACCTAGGGTCAAACTATCAACTGATGCCTATCAATGCAAGGAACCTAGGGTCATACTATCAACTGATGCCTATCAATGCATGGAGCCTAGGGTCATACTATCAACTGATGCCTATCAATGCATGGAGCCTATATCCTAAATATACTTTAAAAAGGCAGTTGAATCACAGCAAAATGTTTTTGCATCACGTTTGCTACTAGCGTACAGCCAGACGGACATTGCCATATGTTCCTAATCTAATCCTTGTGGGACATAAAAAGTATAAAAGACTGAAGGTCTTGCATGTTGCCCTGACCCAGATGGCATTATGAATCTTATGAGATGTCTCAATTTTAAGGGAATTTAAATGTACTGTAAAAACTGGGTAGTTCATAGCGCATGGCACCAAAGCAAATCATAAAAACTAACCGAAAGTAGGGCAGATGTTTCTCTTTACAGTTGAATCAAATCAATAAGAGTATTCTATTATCAAATCACGTAATTAGGGACGGATGATTGTGAAGGGCAACTGCAGCTTAAACTAAAATGGTTTGAATATCTAGATGACCAATACCACTTATATTAATGGGAGAGCAGCAATTTAAAGTAAATTTTGGGAGATATCTACAGGAATCTTTATTCGATTTATTACCCTCATTACAAACCAAACAGCATCTTTTAATTAAAGGTATATAATAACCGATAGATGTAACATGGATCAGCAGGTGTGAAAATCAAGATAAGTGGCTAACTTTGTTAATACATGAAAGAATTGACACCTATGAACTAAACATAGGAGTTTGTGATATAATAATACTTTGGGGACTAGAAATGGGCTAAGAACTAGGAGCCACTGACATTCAGATGAGTTTTCTAACAAACATAAAGAAGGAAAAATACCGGTACTGCGTAAAGTTTACAAATGAACACATACCTATGAACCAGTGACGTTCCAATTAAGGAGGTTCTACTGTATATTGTTTATCAGATTAGGCCCAAAGTTCAACACAAATGTCACAGACCTTTTAAATGTATACTTATACAATAAGAACCAATGTAAGATTTGGTCAAAAGATAACAAAACTTGGGTGTAGATATTTCAAATACAGCAATTTATCATAAACTAAAGACATCACTACACAAAAGTTTAATTTAAGTCAAAACTATTTGTTAGAACTGATGAAACGAATTTAATCAAAATTTACAAGTTGTAATTTTCTCTCCTTTTTCAGTCAGTGGAAAAGGAATCATTACTGTGACTATACAAAATTTGTGCCATAGTTCATGGAAATATGAAAAGTTTATATAGATAGAACAAGAGCTGACAGAGACAGATTTTGCTCCTTGAATATAGCCCAACACAAAAAATATAAAATAAAATGGGAAAAAGGTTTTGGACTGAAGGACGGATAGACAGACAAAGCAACAGCTATATGCTTGCCCTCTTGCCCTTCTTAAGACATGCTTAATTCTACTGTTTGTTCTAGAGTTGTGGCTTTGACCTTGGAGCTTTCTGAATATTTTTTTTAAATTGTACTTCTAATGATAGATAACAATTGTCTCAAATTATATTGAAATCAAACCATAATTGAAGGAGCTATTCTCTTGAAAAGCTCAATTCTAAAGTCTGACTTTGGAGTTTTCCAAAAACCTTGAAAAAGCGTCGGTGCAATATCATGAGGAATCCACATGTAAAGTTTCATCAAATTTGGCCCAAGGGTTGTGGAGAAATCACAGCAGAAGGACGGATGGATAGACAGAAGGATAGACAAAACAGCGGCTATGTGCTTGCCCTGTGGAGAGCATATTAGTAAAAGAAAGTTGAATTCAAAATTCCATTTGGTTCATATTCTCTTCAACAATAAGACCATAAACAATGCTAGAAATAGGACAAAGCCAGATGAGCAATAAACTTTAATCCATTACAAGACAGCAAAATTTTAGACTGGTCCAAGTTGAAAGGAGTTGCAGACGATAATTAAAAGTTTATGAAATTTTAGATTTTTTCAACTTTCTGTGTAGAAAACATTGAAGAGTATGCTGGTAACGAGCAATTTCTTCATATTACACAATGTTTTCCTAATTGTTTTTCTTCACTGTATGGTAATGGGTTAAACATTTAACTTGAATATTATGAATGCACTGTTATTAGATAAGGTTATTTCTCAGAGACTATTCCCTAAAGTTGATTTCTTCTATTCAACACCCCCCACCCCCCAAATATCTTTTTACAGTATTTCCCCCCGACCATTAATCTTAAAACGTTTAATATCACTACACTTGAAAAGACATAATTAGTACAGCAAGTATCTTTATTTTTGTCATTACTATGTCATATGTCAATTGTATAGATAACAGTTTTACATACATGAATTACAAAAGGGACATTTGCCCTCAAGTGCTGACCTGAGTCGATGACGATAGAAGTAAAATAGCAGAGAGACCTTATTTTGTCCCAACCTGTAATCAAAATCTAGTCTCAATAATTATAACTGGAATGACATTCTTATCTCATTTCGATATATTTATGGCAGAAGAGTAATGTCTACATAGCAAGGAAGGTTTACCTATGAGCTGACCAAGTGACCTACTTTCTAACTGTATATGACCCAATATTTAACTGGACAGACATAGAGACAAACACTCTTACCAAATATCAACCCTTTGAGACAAAACTGTCGCTTATAGAGTGCACACAAGGTTTTACTAAGATTTGACCTTGTGACCTAGTTTTTAATACCATTGCTCAATATTGAACATTACCGAGACATAGATTTGGAGCAAATAAGATATTTGAAAAAAAAGAATAAGGCCTCTAGATTGTACACAAGGTTTTCAAAGTTTTGACCTAGTGACCTAGTTTTTGACCCCAGATGACCTAACACTGACCTTGTCTAAAGTTTCAAGGAGTCAAATGTTCTGACAGCATGGCAGCATATATTGGTGTGCAACTTTGTAAACACCTTCAGGACAATACAGACATGTCCCAGATTCACACAAGGTAAAAGTTGACGATGACAGACACAGCCCAATCACAAAAACTCACGGTAACCACTTCAGTGGTCAGGTGAACTATACAAGAGGACAATGATGGTCCTAAATTGCTCACCTGAGGCATCTGCAAATTACAGTACTTATTTTTTATAAAAAAGACACAGCTTGAGCCCCAAAAAATAAAACAAATATAAGATTTTGGTCATAGTACAAAACAATCAAGTATGCTACATAAAAATATGGAAGCCTATGGCTTTATAGTTTAATCCATAACCGAACTATCCTAAATTTTGACACACGCAAGAAAAATAGGTGTAAACAAGATGTATTTCTGAAACACACAATGCCCCCGCAACAGGACTAAATGTTTGACCTTGGTATGTGATCTTGACCTTATCACTTGACCTTGACATGAGGAGATGCGTATTATGAAGATGTATCATCATGCCAAATATATGCATTGTATCTTGAATAGGCTGGTAGTTATTGGCAATGTCAAGTTTTTTTGTTAAGTTTTGCAGACAGACAGACAGACCAACAGACGGACAATGGTAAAACAATATGCCCCCGATCTTTCGATGTGGGGGGCATAAAAATCGTTCTCAGAAAGGGAGAACTATGTAGTTGCAAGCAATTTCTCTCTTTCTCACAATGTTTTCTACCCTAAAAAACTCCTTGCTTTTATTTCAATCAAACTTTAATCATAGTCTGCAACTTCTTTTAATATGGACCAGTGTTAAGTTGAGAAGACTTTGAAATTGCTATAATTGAGCATTTTACCAAACTTGGGGCCTCTTGAGTGGGGCCATTTTGACTCAATGGGTATTATTTTAGCCACCTTGGTAGAGAACTACCTGAATGTTCTATAAACCAAATATGAATGCATTACAACTCATACATTGGGAAAGGATGATATTTAAACATGCTCTTATTGAGCATTTTTCATAATTTTGGATGCCTAGGGAAAGGCTATTTTTGTCCAAACTAGTATTACTTCAAGAAACATGGTAGATAACAATAATGTTATGCTATGTTTTAATATAAATGCTCTAGGCCCTATATTTAATGAGAAGAATTTTTTTCAAATTGAGCGATTTACACAATTTTCAACCCCTAGAGCAGAGATGTTTTTTATCCTAAGGGTATCTTTTCCTGTAACATAGTACAAAATTATTTAGTAATGCTGCATACCAAATTTGAATGTCCTTCACCTTAAATTTCAGAAGGAGAAGACTTAAGAAGTTGCTCTTATTGGGTGTTTTCCCAAATTTTGGACCTCTGGGGCAGAGCAATGTTTTATTCCAAGGCTATGCTTTTCAGTAAATATGGTAGAGAACTATCTGCTTATGCTAAATACCACAAATGCCTTAGACTTCGTGGATTGGAAAAAGATTGTTGCACATGGTCCAATTGAGCATTTTTATTAATTTTTGACACCCAGGAAAGGGGCATTTTTTACCCTACATGCTACTTTGATTTAAATTGATAGATAATATCCAAGCTATGCTATATACCAAATATGAATGCCTTCAGCTTTAAAGTGAAGAATTTTCTTTTTTTAACTTACTCAAATTTTGCCCTTTTCCCTATTTAGTTCGCCTATTACAGGGGCCATTTTTTACCCTAGGATTATCATTCTAAGTGAAATTGTACAAACCATCTAGTAATGCTTTTACAGAGCTTCATCTAAGGAACATTCCTGCATAGTTTCAGCTTGATTGGCCTACTGGTTTTGGAGAAGATTTTTAAAGATTTACTAAAAAATCCCATTTTGCAAATGACATAGAAACCAGAGTTTTTCATGGAATGAAATTCTTTTTAGCTTGATGGGACAACTGGTATTAGAGAAGATTTCTAAAGAAATTGTAGACAGATGGACAGATGGAGTGATATAGGACAATGAACGATCACAATAGCTCATCTCGCACTTTGTGCTGAGGTGAGCTAAAAATCAAGGAAAAAGAAATTTTTGTAATAAACAATTTCTTCTTTCCCCCCAATATTTTCTATACTGAAATTTGGTTGCTTATTAAATTGCACTTACTGTTAATTGTCTCATGACAAGACTAAAATTTTGAAAAAAAGGAAAGAGATAAGTTATTTTTATTTTCACTTTTTGCAGGCCAGCAATCTGAAGGGCTTTGGTATCTATCTTGCCTACCTTGTCAATAAACTGTAAGAGATCTAATGCTTTTTTAAAATCATACTCTGTGGCTGAACTGTTTTCATCAGATATGTAAAGCTGAAAATAGTAATGAAGAAAATAATTATTTTCACATTAAATGAATGAACTTTGCCGACACAACGATAATAGCTCTTCTGAGACATTCGTCTTCGAGTTAATAAAATGATTATTTGAACAGAATACTTTTGAAAAATATAAACAGTTACCAAAATTAAATCCACATAACTAAACAATTGAAAATTATTTACATTTGTTTCATGATTTTGCCCAATGAATACCACCTATTCATTTCTACACTTCACCAGTGAAATTATCAAAATTGATTACTTGTTTTAAGATTATTTTTGTTGCTTTTGGTCAACTGAATATGCAGAATGAAAGCTAAATTTTAAATATCATGCATGTGAAAATTAACCCTTGTCATGCTGTTTAAACTACCTTAATGAATTGCTGTGAAATCAAAGGGCTGAAAGTACTGATAGAATAGAACTTGTTGTTCAATCATTAATATTTCCTTTAGAAGTCCATTTCATAAATAACTCTGACAGGAAGCATATAAGCAGGGGGTGTAGACCAAGATCTGACTGCACTTATGTGCAGGCTGATCTTGGTCTATACCTCCTGCCAAAAGCTGAATGTTCCAGGTTAAGCATGACAAGGGTTAACATATACTCTTACTATTTGGCTAAACCAATTATGAGATGACAAAATTGTAAAGTGGTTCAAACTAGATTTGTCAAAAAGTGGACAAGTAACCTTCACCATCATTTTGTCACTCAAGTAGCACAGTTGACCTTTTACCTCTGTTAACCCAAAACAAAAGGGCGTCTTCTTGAGTCATGGATAATATTTTTATAACAAGAGGACCGCCTACGGGTGCCTACGCTCAGCTGTTGGGTGCTGGATAGTGGATAAAAAATCTAAGTGGTAAAAGGGGCATTATTTTCCCAAATGCATCTAGAGTTATCCCCCTTGATAGTATAGGTTCTTCTTTGGATAGTGAACATATGTGCCAAGTTTCAAGTAAATGCATTCAGTAGAACCAGAGATATCACAGAATTTTTAAGTTTTCGCACAACAACAATGACCACACCAATGCTATCACAATACCTCAGGTTATCTCCGAAAACAGCCGAGCTAAAAATTGTAAGGGTTAGTTTCCATGGCTTATGGGCTATAGCATGAAAACAGTTTTCAGTCCATGTTTAATTGTGACAATGACCTTTGACATATGTGACCCAAAAATTATAGTTCAAGTCCTTAGATCATTGGTAACAATTGTATGAAGTTCATTGCTATAGGTAAATTTGTTCTTGAGTTAGAGCATGTAAGCAAACAAGAGTCAGTGGACAGCACCGCTCAGCTTTTCTGAGTGCTGGATATTAACAGCAATTCAATGTCAACATTCGGCATATTTCCAATAAATGAATATCCAAATACATTGCAAAACCACTATAACACTGTAAGATGGGCCAAAGAAATGAAACAGCGGAAGAAGTGGAGTAATTATGCTATAACACTGTCCCCAACTTGGTAATAATTCAACTGTTAGAATCAGAACCAAACCCCTGATGAATCTTGATAACGTTCCCACATTGACTAAATGTAACAAGTTTAATTTCATAGATGTTACTAGGTGGGAAATAAAAAACAACAACTGTAGTTATGAGATTTTAGCAGAAAGCTACGGAATTCAGTGTAATGAGAATTACTAGATTCTACCCTTATCTTCTTCTCAGCTTATCAGAACTAAATAATCTGTAAATTTGTACAGGTCTACAAATTATGTTTCTCTGGTCCCCCTATATCAAAAAGTTAGAATTTTCACCCGATACATTATTTATTATTATTGATAGTCTTACTTGTCTGTCAGTCTCAAAGAATACAAAATGCAAACACAGGTCATGGGTTAAGGCCTGTGCTAGAGGCAATGAACATACTAAACGCAGGTTGTATGTGGAAGCTAACCACAATCTTTGGAAGTTGCATTGATCATCTTGTGACTATCTACACAAGTATGTTCTGATTTGTACAAGGTATTGACACTCCATAATTAAAATCAATTTCTTCATTTTCCACAATCTTCTAAGATTTTTTTTTTTGAGAGGCATAAAAAAGCCAGATTGTGAAGGATTGGATTAAAGAACATACCTTTATTAGTTCAACAGGGGGTAGCACTTGCATTTGCTCTGGATCAACATTCAGTCTCTGCAATGTGTGAGATTTCAACAATCATTGTGAAGATTGTGTTTATAAAACATTAGATGAATAAATTTATGAGTTGGTAAATTCTCAGAAAGATGAAAGAAATACAATGTGGTATAAACATAAAGGTCTTGCCAGTAGTAATACACAAATAAAATATGAAAGTCCTGTCACTCAACATTGAAAAATTCATTGCTTAATTTAAGATTTTTGAAGGCAAACATGACAAAAAGCCCAAATTCATATGATATATATGTATTTTAAAATTATTTGCTTTTTCATTTACAACTCAAACATTTGATGATGAAAAAAATCAAATGGGTTAATAGATTAGACAGCCAACCAATTAAATTGTACCTCTAACAATTCAGCTGGGAGTAACTCTTGATTGATAATAAGCTCTTGTTCTTCATCTATATCTGAAACAGAAATGGAGCAACAGTTAACTATAAATAGATGGACTACTGCAAAACTAATGTCAGTGCTTATATCTCCTCAATTGATGGTTGTTTATTTAATTCAATTGGGTTTAACACCACTTTAACAATATTTTAGTTATATTGCAGCGGCGAGACTACCTTACCATGGATTACCAAGACATCTTTTCCAAGCTTTCAGAAGCTCATCCCACTTAGGTTTAAATTGTGTACCCATTCCTGGGAGACAAATACCTTAAAGGATATCCATCGTGGTCAGGGATCAAACTTGAGTCCCGATAATTTGGAGTCTTATGCAAAACCAACTAAACTACTACCGCAGACCCTCATTTAATGGATCCCATCTGTGGATCAAAAATTTGATAAATCAAAATATATGTTTGGACTTCTAACACCAATACTGATTGTCATTTTTGTCAAGCATTGCTGCTTGTTTTGCGACCTAAACATCATAACTACAGTTTATTCTAGTGACCTAGTTTTTAACCCAATGTGACCCAAATTCGAACATAGCCAAGATATCAAATAGACAAACATTCTGTCCAAGTTTGAAGACATTTGAGCCAAAAGTGTGACCTCTACAGTGGAAAGAAGACAAATGAGACACGGAGTCCCTGGTACAGCTGTTGCAAATATTCTTTCTTACATTTGTCTCCCACCAATGTTTGGGTAATCATAAATGTTGGATGAGCAGCATGAGGCTCGATAAGGATGTTGTGGTTGTACTGGTCTAAGAAATACAAGGAATACATGGTTAGGTTCTCCAGCCATTGCAATGACTGAAATACTGTTAAAAGTGGCGTTAAAACCCATTCAATGAACCAGTCTGATTCTCATAGTGCTAGGAGAATAAGACCACAAGATCAAGAGATATAGTTCATGTCAAAATTTGACCTTTGAGGAATATCTTTAGAGTAGGAAAGAGAAAAAGTGCAGCTCACTTGTTACAATAAAGCTGCACATTTGTATGGAATATAATGAGAAGCTGACCAAAGGATAAAGAAATTAAATGCAAGTCTGAAATTTGACTTTTGATTTCCTGCTGTGAACTTAACATTTAGAGCAGGAGCCTGGATCAAGCACAGTACAATTGCTCTTCAAGTTGTGCAAGTGTGTAACATATTAACCCATTCCAACACAGTGGAATTTTAGACTGGTCCAAATTGAAAGGAGCTGCAGACGACAATTTAAAGTTGATGGAATTTTAAATTTTTTCATCTTTCTGGATAGAAAACATTGTGGATAATGAAGAAATTGCTTGATCCAAGCAATTTCTTCATTTTCCACAATGTTTTCCAAAGCTTTTTTGTTGAGGGGCGTAAAAAGGAGGGATCGAGTGGGAATGGGTTAAGAGCATCAGACCATGGGAACAAGAGATATAAACAATGCCAAAATTTGACCTTTGGTTTTTGATTGATTGAATAGGGTTTAACGCCACTTTTTAACAGTAATTCAGTTAAATTGCGGAAGCTGGAGCACCAAACAATGGATTCCTAGTATTTCTTACACCAGTACTACTATTACATCCTTTCCTAGCTTCCAGCTGCTATCCCACTTAAGTTTACGATTATCCATAAATGGGACACAAATGACGAAAGGAAATGTGCTACTGCCAGGGATTGAACCCATGATATCCCATGAATTAATATTGGGAGTCTGATGCACTACCTACTGTGCTATGACTGCAGCCTGCTACTTTTACCTTGATATAGCAATCTAAATCAAGTGAAGCACACTTAGCATTCAATATGTACAGGTATGAGAAAGATGAGAATTGAACCAAAAGCTTAAGAGATATCCCATAATGTCAAAATTTTTGAACGATGGGGCCACTGCATTTACTACATAAGACAGGGCATTCGGGTTCTCTCTGAAAACAGACCAACTGATCTAAAAGAAGACAAATTGCTTTTAACAAGCAATTTCCCCTTTAGTTTAAAGTTTAAAATCATTCACCTCTGACATTTGCCTCCATTTCCTCATCCTCACCATCATAGGCTAGAGCACACAATTTACTCAAACTTAGTAATGTCTGAAAATGAGAATTATGATTATGAGGGTTTAATATATATTTACCTGAAAAAAAGCAATTTCTTCATAATCAACAATGCTATCTATCCCAAAAGACAAGGAATTTTGAAATTTTATCAATTAAAAATTGTCGTCTGCAACTTCTTTGAATTAAGACCAGTCTGAAATTTTGTTGTCTGGTAATGAGTTTAAGATATATTTACAGCATAACCTGTGAAAATTGACCTCTGAATTAACCCAGGCCCAGTCAGTTCCAGCCTGCACTTGCAGTCCTGGCTTTATTTTTCTTTATTTCAATATATTGATATTTTTGTAATCTAAGCATTGTCTACTTTGAATACTGACCCAAACCCTAAGTCTGAAACCAAAAATTTATTGAATAAATTATCCTGTACTGCCATTGTGCAATTGTCATCAAGTATTAATGTGTACAACAGCATATTGTTCATTATCCTTAACCCATTCCAACACAAGAAAAATTTAGACTGGTCCAAATTGAAAGAAGCTGCAGACGACAATTTCAAGTTGATGGAATTTTAATTTTTTTCTTCTTTTGGGATAGAAAACATTGTGGATAATGAAGAAATTGCTTATTACAAGCAATTTCTTCATTGTCCACAATGTTTTCCAAAGCTTTTTTCTTGTGGGGCGTAAAAAGGAGGGCTTGAGTTGGAATGGGTTAATCAAGATAAAGTCAAGTATGATTCACTTAGTTGAGGAGGCTAGATAAGGCATAAGCCTACTTTAGACCATAAATCATTTACCTATTGCTGACTGCTCTTCATTTCCAAGATTTTATTTTGAGAAAGAAGATGTTGAGTTTTGACAATATCTATCAAAAGTGATAGTGACCTTTTGTCCGCTAACCAACTTCCTGGATAGGACTATTCATAATCGAAATTACATAACTTGTTTTTAGAATACAGGAATTTTAGTTTGACAAACTATATCAATTGTTCATTAGAGAGGAGGAGTTGAGGAAGATTTCTGGACATGATATGGAGTTGACTTTTTAACATCTAACCGATTCCCAGACAATAATGCTTTTAAAAACCCTCTTAGAATACAAGAGGACCATGATGGTCCTAAATCGCTCACCTGAGGCATCCGCAAATTACAGTCCTTTTTTGTATAAAAAAGACTTAACTTGAGCAAAATTAATAAAACACTAATAAGATCTCGGGCTTTATACAAAACAATCCAGTAATGCTTTAAAAAAAAATCAATGCCTTTGGCTTTATTGTTTAATCCATTACCAAACTATCCCACAATTTGTCACCCTCAGGAAAAAAGGTTTAAAAAAGCATTGTGAGATAGGGAGTGACAAGCTATTTCTCCATTTCTATTCAATAATTCTTTAAATGCGATTTACGCAATTTTTGACCCCAGGAGCAGAGACGTTCTTTATCCTAAGAGCATTTTTTAATTATTTAGTCATGCTATATACCAAATATGAATGCCTAAGACTTTGTAGATTGGGAGGAGAAGACTGTTGAACATGGTCTAATTGAGCATTTCTACGAACTTTGGACACCAAGGGAAAGGGTAACCTACAGGCATGAATTTAATCAAAATTGATAGATAACAGCCAGGCTATGCTACACTCAAAATATAAATGCCCTCCGCCTTAAAATGAAGATTTTTTTTTTTAACATACTCAAATTTTACTTTTTCCCAATTTTTGGACCTCTAGTGCAGGGCTGTTTTTGACCCTGGGAGGACAACTTTAAGTGATATAGTACAAAACTATCTAGTTATGCTACATACCAAATATGAATATCCTAGACTTTATAGTTTAAGAGGATAAGTCTTTTGAAATTGCTCTAATTAAGCATTTTTCCAAACTTCAGACTTCAGGGGCGGGGTCATTTTTGACCCAAGAGATTAAATATTTTAAAACTTGGTAGAGAACCATATGATTAAGCTCTATTCAAAATATAAAGGTCTTTGGCCTTGAAGTCTATGAAAAAAACAACAACAAAGATTTACTAAAGTTTCCCATTTTCATATGCCACGGTTACAACATTTTTTCACGGAATGAAATTCTTTTAACAACTTTTGAAGAGCTTCACCCAAGGAACATCCCTGCAAAGTTTCAACTTGATTGGCCTACTTGTTTAGGAGGAGAAGATTTTTAAAGATATTTAAAGAATTACTAAAGATTCCCATTTTCAAATGCCGCGGCAACCAGAGTTTTTGATGGAATTAATTTCTTTTAACAACTTTTGAAGAACTTCACCCAAGGAACATCCCTGCAAAGTTTCAGCTTGATTGGCCCACTGGTTTAGGAGAAGAAGATTTTTAATGATATTTAAAGAATTACTAAAGATTCCCATTTTCATATGCCGCGGTTACAACAGTTTTTCACGGAATGAAATTCTTTTAACAACTTTTGAAGAGCTTCAACCAAGGAACATCCCTGCAAAGTTTCAGCTTGATTGGCCAACTGGTTTAGGAGGAGAAGATTTTTAAAGATATTTAAAGAATTACTAAAGATTCCCATTTTCAAATGCCGCGGCAACCAGAGTTTTTGACGGAATTAAATTCTTTTAACAACTTTTGAAGAACTTCACCCAAGGAACATCCCTGCAAAGTTTCAGCTTGATTGGCCCACTGGTTTAGGAGGAGAAGATTTTTAAAGAAATTGTGGACGGACGGACAGACGGACAGACGGACAGACGGACAGACGGACAGACGGACAGACGGACAGACGGACGGACGGACGACGGACAACGACCGATCACAATAGCTCACCTCGCACTTTGTGCTCAGGTGAGCTAAAAAAGCAAGCAATTTCTTCATTATCCACAAAGCTATTTCTTCTTTTTCCACAATATTTTGTACTCTACTGAATGGTAATTTTTCAAAGAAAATCAATTTTAAATTTTCGTCTCCAAAACTTTCAATTCGGACAGGTCTAAAACTTATCTAAACAGGAAAGGGTTAAAAGCATTCATTGTTTAATACTGTGGATTTTTTAAAACCATTGCAACAAAATGCACCTTCCTACCTTTTTCTTTGCTAAATATTGTTCTTCATTTCGTCCAAGTTGAAGAAGAGTATCATGGGCCTGCAATTAAACAATCATGTTATAAATTTACATTTTCTAAAACAGTGAGACTTTTAGCGTAATTTTACTGCTTATATAATTTACAAATTCAAAAAAAATTATTACTGACTTTGATTAATACCCCTCCCCCAATGGCTCAATGCCACAGAAAAAAGAATTTGTCATTTGAATTAAGCCTATTTTCAACAAAGGACCCTATTTAACTTGCAAAAAACTGTACAGCCTGGCCAAACTGCCCCTTTTCTCTTTCACTTTATTGACCTTACCCAGTTAAAAAGAATCAGTTCTTAGGATTATACAATCATTTTGTAAAAGTTCGAAGAGAATTCAATGAAAGCTATTGATTTTATTTTGTAATAAAATTCCACAAAGTCCCTTACCCATGGTTCTTGACTGATCAGAATCAATTTCATAAGAACCATCCTGATGATGGTTTTATCATTCTATGATATTTTAAGTCAAACCCATGAAATATGGGGACTTTATTATGTTAACTAGAATATTTAAATAAAATTTTCATAGGGCCCCTTTTCACCTGATACTTGACAGCTTGTACCCAAATCTAAAAAGAACCATCCTTATGATTGTACAATTATTCTATGAAAGTTTGAAATGAATCCAGGGAAATCAAGGGACATCATTGTGTTAACTAGAATATCTAAATAAGTTTTTCATAAGGTCCCTTTTTGTGTGATACTTGACAGATCGGATCCACTGTCAAAATAAACAATCATGATTATGGTACAATCAATCTGTGTAATCTGTGGACCTTATTGTGCTAATAAAGATTTTATGGTGAAATTTTATAGGGCCCCTTTTCCCTTGATACTTTACAGAACATACCAAATTTCAAAAGGACCAATTCTAATGAAGGCACAATCATTCCTATAAGTTCAGAGAACCAATAAAATCAATAGACTGATATGTGTCAAGAATTTTTTGTAACAAAATTTTTCATAATGCCCCTTTTAACAGTATTTCAGTCATATCGCAGCAGTTGGGGCACCTAGCAATGGATTCCTGGTATTTCTCACACCAGTACTACCATTACATCTTTTCTTAGTCTCCAGCTGCTATCCCACTTAGGTTTATGATTATCCACCCATTGGTGAGAGACAAATTTGGGAAAGAATATGTGCCGCTGCCAGGGATTGAACCCATGACATCCCATGATTGAAGATTAGGAGTCTGGCCCTACCGACTGCGCTAATAATAAAACAGCGCTATGACGTTGGCCTTTTTATGGTACAATCACTATTAGAAAGTTTGAAGACAATTTGATGAAAACTGATGACTCTAGAGTGTAAACGAGAATTTTTAATAGATTTTTCAATTAAATTTGTAAAAGGCCCCTTTTCACATGTTTCTTGATGGACCAATTTTCGAAAGAAACTATCCTAATGATGGTACAATCATTCTGTGAAAGTTTACAATGAAAACTGTGGATTCTATACTAGGAGTGTAAACTAGGATATTTTAATTAAATTTTTATTAGATCCCTTTTCCAGTGTTTATAGATGGATCATACCCTATTTCAACCGAACCATCCTTATGATAGTACAATCATTCTTTGAAAGTTTGAAGAGAATCTGATGAAAACTGTGGGCTCTAGAGGGTTAACGAGGACTTTTTAATTAGACCCCTTTTCCTGTGTTTCTTGACAGATCTGACCCAATTTCCAAAGGAACAATCCTTATAATTGTACAATCATTCTGAGAAAGTTTGAAGAGAATCCGATGAAAACTGTGGACTTGATGTAAAAGTTAATGGAAGAGACAATTTGACTGATGCCTGCAAGGAAACACAATCCCTTCAGGCCTTTGGCCAGTAGAGCAAAAAAAACTAGGAATGTGTCACAGACACTGATGCCCCAACAAAATTTTATACAGGTTTAACCCTTTCCAGTTCAAATACGGGATTTTACGTTCCTGTGATTTTATACTCCAGAAAACATTGTGGAAAAAGAAGAAATTGCTTGTAACAAGCAATTTCTCCTTTTTCCACAATATTTTCCACCACATAGGATGGTTTCATTTCAAATGGCATCCAGTTTTCATTGTTGCCTGTAACCTCTTTCAATTTGGACTAGTCTAAAATTTCCAAACACAGGAAAGGGTTAAATTGAAAGGAGATGCAGATGACAATTTGAAGTTAATGTTATTTTAGATTTTTCTACTTTCTGGTTAAAAAAAACATGGAAAATGAAGAAATGGCTTGTTACAAGCAATTTTTCCATTTTCCACAATGTTTTCTTAATTGCTGATCATGAGAGGCGTCATTGTGTTGGAATGGGTTAAGTACCTGACACATGACCATCAGTTGTGACCTTGGACACACACTCAAACACAAAGTTATCTCTATATGCTCACTGCCATTATATGATTGGGGGGTGGGGGGACATAAAAAAGAATTCTTTCTTTCATAAATAGATCTAATACTTACTGATTTAAAGTCCTTCCTCTCTATATCATGAAGCCATTTTAGATATCCAAATTCATCTCTTTGTAGAAAGTTCTGTAACTGACTCTGTTGGGGGATGGGTAAAGACATCAATTTACCTCTTTTGCCTGTAAATGTTTTACAGAGCAATCTAACTTGATACTATATTAATATAAAGGACTATTGATCTGTGACCTACGCTACCCAAAAGCAAATAGGGCACCTCTTTTGGTCAAAGATAACAAATAGTTTCAAAGTCCTGGATGAAATTGCATGAGTTAGTGCAAAGAAAAAAAAAGGTTTTCAATCAAAGTTCAAATTTAACCTTGACTTCCAACAAACATAACCTTAAGCAATAGGGCACTTCCATGGATCAACAGCAATAATTGTATGAAGTTTCATTGTTATAGATCAATTAACCCTTGTCATGCTGTATAAATTACCTTACTGAAATGCTGTCAAATCAAAGGGCTGAAAGCACTGATAGAACTATTTATTAAACAAGAGGCCCATGAGGGCCTGAGACGCTCTACTGGTTATCAAGTTTTCCGTTAAAGAAATCTGATATTTAAGGAAGTTAATTGCTCAAAGAAGAATGCATGAAGAAAAAAAAAGGGGCTTTATCTCCTTTATCATTTTAAGCAACAATCCTTAAGGCCCCTTTTCCCATGTTTCATGACGGATCCACTCCATTTCCAAAAGAAAGTTACCTTATGACCCTACAATCATTCTGTGAATATTTCATCAGAATCTGACAATAATTGTGGACTTAATCACATAAACAGGATTGTTTTGAATGAAAATTAATAAGGCCCCTTTTCCTGTGTTTTCTGATGGATCAATTTCATTTCAAAAGGAACTTTCCTTACAACCCGACAATTGTCCTGTGAAATTTAAAAGACAACTTGATAATGATTGTGATCTTCATCACATACACAAGAATGTTTTGAATGATAATCTGTAAGGCCCCTTTTCCTGTGTTTCAAATGCCACAATTATTCCATGCATCTTTGAAGAGAATCCAATAAAACTGTTGACTTTATTGTGTTAACAAAGATATCAAATTCAAGTTCTCATAGGGCCCCTTTTCCTGTGATATTTTACTGTTGGTTTTATCATTCTATGAAAGTTAAAAGTGAATCCGATGAAATATTGGAAATTCATTATGTTTACTAGAATATTTAAAAAAAAAAAAATCACATGGCCCCTTTTTACATGATACTTGATGGATTGTACCCAGTTCTGAAAAGAACCATCTAAGTATTTGTACAATCATTCTGTGAAATTTTGAAGTGAATCCGGTGAAATCAAGGGACATCATTGTGTTAACCAGAATATTTAAGAGAGTTTTTCATAAGGCCCCTTTTTATGTAACCCTTGCTATAGTCAAATCCACTGTCAAAATCAACAATTGGAATGATGGTACAATCAATCTGTTTAATCTGTGGAATTTATTGTGTTAATGAGTTTATAGTGAAATATTCATAGGGCCCCTTTTCTCATGATACTTTACAGAACAAACCAAATTTCAAAAGGAACAATTCTAATGAAGGTAGAATCATTCTTTAAAAGTTAAAGAGAATCAATGAAAACAGTGGACTGAATTGTGTCAAGAATTTTTGTAACTAAATTTTCATAAGGCCCCTTTTTCTGTGAAACTTAACAAATCAGACCCAATGTACAAAGGAACAAACCTAATGATAGTTTGAAGAAAATGATAAAGACTGAGGACTTTATTGTAATAATGATGTTTTGTAATAAAATTTTTATAAGGTCCCTTTTCTTGTGTCACTTAACCAATCAGACCTAATTTACAAAGGAACAATCCAAATGATGGTACAATCATTCTATTAAAGTTAGAAGAGATTCTGATAAAGACTGAGGGCATTGTTGTGTTTATGTGGATTTGGTAATACTTTTTCATACAGCCCCTTTTCCTATGATACTAGACAGATCAGGCCCAATTTGGAAAGAAACAATCCTTATGATGGTACAAACATTCTGTGAAAGTTTGAACAGAATCTGATGAAAACTGCAGACTTTATCTTGGTGTAACATTTTTAAAATAAAATTTTCTTAAGGCTCCTTTTCCTGTGATACTTGAAGGATCAGGTCTCATGTCAGCTTCAACAATCGTGATTATTGTACAATGATTCTGTGAAGGTTTGAATAAAATCCAATGAAAGCTCTGGACTTGGTTACAAGGATTATAGATAAAATTCTCTAAAGGCCCCTTTTCCCATGATACTAGACAGATCACGCCTAATTTGAAAAGAAAGAATCCTTAAGATGGAATAATCATTCTGTGAAAGTTTTAACAGAATCTGATGAAAACTGTTGACTTTATTGTGGTACAATGATTTTAAAATTAAATTTCATAATGCTCCTTTTCCTGTGATACTTGACGGATCAGGTCTAATGCAAACATCAACAAAATCCGATGAAAGCTCTGGACTTGGTAACAAGGATTTATAAATGAAATTTTCATAAGGCCCCTTTTCCTGTGCTTCTTGACAGTTCAAACCCTGTTATGAAAAGAATGATAGTTATGACCTTCCAATCATTCTGTGAAAGTTTCAACAAAATCTGATCAAAGCTGTGGGCTTTATTGTGTTAACAGGGTTTTATTAATTGAATTTTAATTTAGCCCCTTTTCCCATGTTACTTGATGGATCTGAACCAATTCCAAAGGGAACTCTTCTTACAAAAGTATAATTATTCTGTTTGAGTATAAAGACAACCCCATCTCATCTGTGGACTTACAAGCATTAATTAAGATTTTTTTAATTGAATTTTCCTAAGGCCCCTTTTCCTATGTTTCTCAATGGATCAGACCCAATTTGAAAGGAACAATCCTTATGATGGTACAATCATCATGTGAAAGTTTGAAGTCAATCAGGTGAAATCTAGGGCCATTACATGTTAACTAAGATTTTTTTTATTAAATTTTCATAGGGCCCCTTTTCCCATGAAACTTGATGGATCAAACCTACTTCCGAAAGTAACAATCCAGTTAATGTAATAATCATTCTGGGAATGTTTGAAGAGAATTTGTTGAAAACTATGGACTCTATTGTGTTTACGAGGACTTTTTCAATCCAGTTTTAATCGGGCCCCTTTTTCCCGTGGTCCTTGACTGATCATACAAAATTTTGAAAGGAACAATTCTTATGATGGTACAATCATTCTGTGAAAGTTTGAAGTCAATCAGATGAAAACTGTGGACTCTAGAGTGTTAACAAAGATCTTTGAATTAAATTTTAATAAGGCCCCTTTTCCTATGATTCTTGAGGAATCATATCCGATTCCAAAAAGTACAATCCTTATGATGGTACAATCATTCTGTGAAAGTTTGAAGAGAATCCGTTGTAAATTGTTGGCTCTAGATTATTAATGAGAATTTTTTATTAAACATTTCATAAGGCCCCTTTTTCCTGTGTTTCTTGAAGGATCATACCAAATTTCAAAAGGAATAATCCTTATGAAAGTACAATCATTCTGTCAAAGTTTGAAGGGAATCCGATGAAAACTATTGACTCCAGAGTGTTAACAAGAATTTTTTAATTAAATTTTCATAAGGCCCCTTTTCCCCTGTTTCATGACAGATCAGACCCATTTTCGAAAGGAACGATCCTTATGATTGTACAATCATTCTGAGAAAGTTTGAAGAGAATCCAAAGAAAACTGTGGACTCTATCATGTAAACGAGGATTTTTGATGGAATTTTTATTAAAATTTCATAAGGCCCCTTTTCCCATGTTTCTTGACGGATCATATCAAATTTAGAAAGGAACGATCCTTATGTTGGTACAATCATTCTGTGAAAGTTTGAAGAGAATCTGATGAAAACTGTGGACTCTATCTCCTAAACGAGGATTTTTTAATTGAATTTTCATAAGGCCCCTTTTCCTGTGTTTCTTGATGGATCATACCAATTTTCGAAAGGAACGATCCTTATGATGGTACAATCATTCTGAGAAAGTTTGAAGAGAATCCAATGAAAACTGTGGACTTTATTGCGTAAATGAGGATTTTTAATTGAATTTTTAATGTATTTTCATAAGGCCCCTTTTCCCATGTTTCTTGACAGATCATACCCATTTTCGAAAGGAATGATCCTTATGTTGGTACAATCATTCAGTGAAAGTTTGAAGATAATCTGATGAAAACTGTGGACTCTATTGCCTAAACGAGGATTTTTTAATTAAATTTTCATAAGGCCCCTTTTCCCGTGTTTCTTGACAGATCAGACCCATTTTCAAAGGAATGATCCTTATGTTGGTACAATCATTCTGAGAAAGTTTGAAGAGAATCCGATGTACACTGTGGATTCTATCGCGTAAACAAGGATTTTTAATTGAATTTTTATTAAATTTTCATAAGGCCCCTTTTCCCGTGTTTCTTGACGGATCATACCAAATTTAGAAAGGAATGATCCTTATGTTGGTACAATCATTCTGAGAAAGTTTGAAGAGAATCCAATGAAATCTTTGGACTCTGTCGCGTAAACGAGGATTTTAAATAGAATTTTTAATGAATTTTCATAAGGCCCCTTTTCCCATGTTTCTTGACGGATCATACCCATTTTCGAAAGGAACGATCCTTATAATGGTACAATCATTCTGAGAAAGTTTGAAGAGAATCCGATGAAAACTGTGGATTCTATCGCGTAAACGATGATTTTTGATGGAATTTATATTAAATTTTCATAAGGCCCCTTTTCCCATGTTTCTTGACGGATCAAACCAAATTTAGAAAGGAACGATCCTTATGTTGGTATACATTCTGTGAAAGTTTGAAGAGAATCTGATGAAAACTGTCGACTCTATCTCGTAAACGTGGATTTTTTAATTAAATTTTCATAAGGCCCCTTTTCCAATGTTTCTTGACGGATCATACCAAATTGAGAAAGGAACGATCCTTATGTTGGTACAATCATTCTGTGAAAGTTTGAAGAGAATCTGATGAAAACTGTCGACTCTATCTCGTAAACGAGGATTTTTTAATTGAATTTTCATAAGGCCCCTTTTCCCGTGTTTCTTAATGGATCATACCAATTTTCGAAAGGAACGATCCTTATGATGGTACAATCATTCTGAGAAAGTTTGCAGAGAATCCAATGAAAACTGTGGACTTTATTGTGTAAATGAGGATTTTTAATAGAATTTTTAATGTATTTTCATAAGGCCCCTTTTCCCATGTTTCTTGACGGATCATACCCATTTTGGAAAGGAATGATCCTTATGTTGGTACAATCATTCAGTGAAAGTTTGAAGAAAATCTGATGAAAACTGTGGACTCTATTACCTAAACGAGGATTTTTTAATTAAATTTTCATAAGGCCCCTTTACCCATGTTTCTTGACAGATCAGACCCATTTTCAAAAGGAATGATCCTTATGTTGGTACAATCATTCTGAGAAAGTTTGAAGAGAATCCGATGAATACTGTGGATTCTATCGCGTAAACAAGGATTTTTAATAGAATTTTTAATTAAATTTTCATAAGGCCCCTTTTCCCGTGTTTCTTGACGGATCATACCCATTTTCGAAAGGATCAATCCTTATGTTGGTACAATCATTCTGAGAAAGTTTGAAGAGAATCCAATGAAAACTGTGGACTCTATCGTGTAAACAAGGATTTTTAATGGAATTTTTAATGTATTTTCATAAGGCCCCTTTTCCCATGTTTCTTGACGGATCATACCCATTTTCGAAAGGATCAATCCTTATGTTGGTACAATCATTCTGAGAAAGTTTGAAGAGAATCTGATGAAAACTGTGGACTCTATCTCATAAACGAGGATTTTTTAATTGAATTTTCATAAGGCCCCTTTTCCCATGTTTCTTGACGGATCATACCCATTTTCGAAAGGAACGATCCTTATAATGGTACAATCATTCTGAGAAAGTTTGAAGAGAATCCGATGAAAACTGTGGACTTTATCGCCTAAACAAGGATTTTTAATTGATTTTTTTATTAAATTTTCATAAGGCCCCTTTTCCTGTGTTTCTTGACGGATCATACCCATTTTCGAAAGGAACGATCCTTATGATGGTACAATCATTCTGTGAAAGTTTGAAGAGAATCCGATGAAAACTGTGGACTTTATGGCATAAACAAAGATTTTTTAATTAAGTTTTAATTATTAGGCCCCTTTTCCCGTGTTTCTTGACGGATCTGACCCAATTTCGAAAGGAACGATCCTTATGATGGTACAATCATTCTGTGAAAGTTTGAAGAGAATCCAATGAAAACTGTGGACTTTATAGCGTAAACAAGGAAAAGTTTAATGGACGGACGCCGGACGGACACACGGACGGGAAAAAGCCATAGCTATAGCTCTAGTGGCCTTCGGCACATAAGTGCAGTCTGATCTTAGTCTACACCTCCTGCCAAAACCGGAATATTCCGGGTTCAGCATGACAAGGGTTAAGAGTATGGAAATGAAACGTCTACAGAAGGATTATCAAATGAGCAGACATTTGGACAGATAGACAAAGAAAGGAGGGTATTATTACAGCTTTTTCAAAACACATAAGATTACAACGCCTCACCAATTTTATCTGCTATATACAAGAAGCAGGTTTTTGAGAAAAAAGACTTTGAGTAAGTCAGAAAGGAAAGAAAGATTCATTCAACGAATGGCTTGGTTTTAGGGTCATTACTTTTGTACATAGAATAAGCCCTTGGCCAAAATTTGGCCTGGAAACAGACACTTGTGAATGAAAACATATGAAAAGGCTTTGCAATTATGAATGAGATCATCTCATTTAATATTCTGGAGTTAAAATATTAGATATCAGGTTTAAAAACTTACCTTCTCGCATATACCAGTTGAACAGGAAATCAGAAAAACCCTGTAAAAAAACAAAATTAGAGTACCAGTATTGTAAAAAACTATGATAGCTGCCAGTTAATATGTATAATAAACTCCATTAACCCATTACCACGCAATGAAATTTTAGAATTGTCAAAATTGAAGGGTATTGCTAAAATGATTTCCAGTCGATGACATTTTGAAAATCTTAGTCTTTCAGTTTAAAAAACATTGTGGATAATGTCACAACCAATTTCTTCATTTTCAACAATGCTTTTCCAAGCCTTTTTCTTAACCCATTATCAGACAGCAAAATTTTAGACTGGTCCAAATTTGAAAGGAGTTGCAGACAACAATCTAAAGTTTTTGAAATTCTAGATTTGTTCAACTTTCTGGACAGAAAACATTGTAACAAGTAATTTCTTCTTTTTCAACAATATTTTCTACCTAATGAATGGTTATTTTATACATTAAATCCACATTAAATTTTTGTCTGCAAAACCTTTGAATTTGGGCAGGTAAAAAATATTGCAAAATATGAAAGGGTTGACACAATGTTTTTATATCGTTTTCCTTTAGGGGCACAAAAAAGTATCATTATGTGGG